>JAMAGK010000004.1:144427-707410 GCA_023626135.1 Talaromyces sp. R2412
GTCTTATTATTTTTATAATTTTAAATTTTGTTTAAAAAATTTTAAATTTTATTTTTTTTTTTATTTATTTTTTTTTTATTTTTTTTTAAATTTTTTTTTTTTTTTTTTTTTTTTTTTTTTTGTTCATGTTTGTGGAATTCGTTTATTTTCTGTTTTATTCGAGATTGATTTCTTGTGATTTAGTTGCAATGAGAATTTTTTAGTATTTTGGCTTATATGTCATTGTATAATTGAATCCTGAGTAGAAGTCACACTACACGTAGCTTCCAATAATATTGAGATCCACACTCTAAATAACATTTGAATGTCAACTGTTGCATTAAGCTAACAACTGAAGAAAAGCATAGTATTATCGCTGCGTACTTTGTATATGAGAAGGGCTGTCACATCTTCGTACAGATGACATCTTTATCTAGAACTCGATATACTGGCATTTCCATAGCAATCTCAATTCTGGTTTTCATGGCGCTTTTGAAATTGAAATGTACTAGTATATCTCGATAGCATAGCCCCCCTTAACTTGCGTTTGCATGCGACTCCCCAGGAGCAAACGAAACATGCAGATGGGGCGTTTCTTCCCCGCGCTTGTTTTACGCGGGTGGACAGTGGGAACCAAAACAATGATCTTCTTCTCTCAGAATTAACTGGAGAGATTCATTTTTATCCTTTACATTTTGTGTGTCACTAATCTTTCCTGCACTGCAAGAAGATGCGACCTTCCTCAACTAGATCCAACCCTCTACTGATGAAAATACAACATCGCATCCAGCTTCTGACGAGAGACTTCCTTTTTCCCTTCTCTCCTTAACTTTGCATTTCTGCTCTGTTGCTCAAGGGACCATGGGGATCAATCATGTTGATCCCAATGAATCAGAACAGTACGTAAAGCCCTCAGAGCGATGCGAAATACAGAACCTAGATTGACATCATCACCAAGATCTTCAAACAAACGAAAACAAGACGACACCCCAGAGCACGTCGAGAGCTCTCCCTGGAATCACGCACAGATCATTGACACACGTTTGTCCCAAATTGAATTACAGACTGCCGTGCAGTCGTGGATGCTCAACGAATTCAGCCTAGCCATTTTCCAGTTGTTCCAAGAATTCCAGCACCGGATGCCAAGCACGCAACCGCTACAAATGTCCCAGCGCATGCAGACCCTGCTCGAATCTCTGTGGGGAACTGTGCCCAATGTCGACTTGTTTGAAAAGATGAGGGAGAGGGCAAAACACGTGTTGACGCAGACAGGACTGGAAGAGTTTGGGTTTGGTGTGCAGTATCCTCCGTTTTATGATCCCTCGGTACTGGCGACAGAGAAAACTTCCCAACTACGACACGAGGATGTGCAAACCGCGCCGGAACAGTTGTGTTCAATCGAGATTCATAATCAGGAGCACTCGCAGCCCATCGTGAAGCTGCCTCAGCCGACGTGCTCAGGGGACGAGAAGAAGCATCGGCTTGGAGAGAAAGGGTTTAGGAAGGCTACTGAAGAAACGCCTGAGACTGAATGCCAACCTGTGAATGGAGTTTGTTCTGAAAGACCACAAGAACTTGGATGTTGCGTCGATATTTGTTCCACGCAGCAGGGAAGCGTGGTTGGCGATATGGATAGTTAGATGCTTTTTATTTTGGCTCTTGCAACTGTGCTTCACAACGCCATTATACAGATCAAAGACCGGAAGTGGTAAATGACATTGATATTGAACTTGCTATTCCTCAAAACTTCTCATTGCAGCGCCAGCTTCGGTAAAAATAAATGATCAGTAAAAAAAAAAAAAAAAAGAACGGCCGACCAAAAAGGAAGCTTTCCCGACAGTGCCTGTTCCCCGCAACCTCCACTGCGCGGCAAACCTGCCTGCCCAGCTACCGTGGTCCCCCGCATCTCCCCCCAAACAGAACGTCCTCCTTCTCGGCCGCGACATGGCCCGCGACTGTCATGGAGCCCCTCATATTCGTTTCCTCCCCTCCCTATTATTTCTACACATGTCGAGATGGAAACGCAAAGTGGGCCTATCGGCATTAAGTCCGAGATCTTACCAGAAAGCCCATCATTCCCCCGAGCTTGATCGTCACTGTTGTCCGCCCGCCAACCAATCTTGTTCTCGGTACGTGAAAGCAGACGATGGATCTCCTCTGGGTCTTATTCTGGCTTCATAGGTCATGGGTCATGCGTCTGCTTCGCTGGCCGTCTTGATCGGTCCAGTTTCCGCCCCTAGGGTAGACTTGGCCCGACAGCTCTCCTCTTTCCACATGCTGGTGGGACGAAGCTGTTTGTGCGACTCCACTGGAGCTTATATATAGGGGGTATGCGTTCGAGAAGGATCAAATGCCGTTTTAACTATTATTTGCATTTTCTCAGACTTGCACAGCTACCAGCTCGATTACCCAGAAGCGAAAATCATTAGGTGTTTATATCAAACCGATCCTAGTTCACATACACGATACTCAACAACATGGCATCGTTAACAGAAGCCGAGAAAAAGGCCAACCATGTTATTTCCCTGCCAAAGCCACCACGTGTTTCTTCTCTCGCAAAACCCGTTGACCCGCAAGCAGTCGCACAGCAATGGCTTTCCAGCTTAGAAGCAGTGCTTTCGTCTCCCTCTATAACCAACGAGCAGATAGAGAATTTATTCCACACAGACTCGTATTGGCGCGATCATATTGCCCTGCAATGGGACTTTCGAACAGTCCAGTCCGCCTCGAAAATTACCTCATTTCTCCAAGAAGTCCAGCCAATCTGCCAACTCTCGAAACTATCGCTACAAGCAGATGGAAAATATGTCCCGCATATCAATACGCCTGAGAATGGAGCCCCAGGCATTGATTTCATAGCTTCCATGTTCCATTTTGAAACAAAAGTTGGAAAAGGAACAGGTATCTTGCGATTGACCCTTGATGATGCAGGCAACCAATGGAAGGCATATGTAGTTTACACCTCGTTGCAAGAACTGAAAGGAGTGGAAGAGCCACTTGGTCCGAAGCGAGTGTACGGAACCTTGGATAGCATGCCCAACGGGTCTGCCGGAGGTACCTGGAAAGAGAGGCGAGAGAAGACCTTGAAGCTGGAGGGAGGCCAACAACCAACGGTGTTGATCGTTGGTGCTGGTATGTCGATATTCTACGTAATCTTTCATACCCCAAACTAACTTTTAATCAAAGGACAATCCGGACTCAACCTCGGAGCACGTCTCCAGTCTCTAGGTGTGTCAACCCTTATTGTCGACAAACACGAAAGAGTCGGAGACAACTGGCGCAAGAGATACCGAGTACGTGAACTATACACCTGCGTTGACATCATTTGCTGATGCAGATCTTCTAGACACTGGTCACCCACGACCCTGCCGAATTCACACACCTGGCCTATCTCCCGTTCCCGAAAAATTGGCCACAATTCACCCCGAAAGACAAACTAGGTGACTGGTTTGAAGCATACGCGAGCATCATGGAACTTAATGTTTGGACAAGCACAACCGTTTCATCTGCTTCTTTTGACGATGCCAAGTCCGAATGGACCGTGGTAGTCACTAAACCCGACGGCTTTGAGCGTACCATCCGCCCACAACAGGTAGTCTTCGCCACCGGGCATTCTGGTGAACCCAAAATTCCAACGTTTCCCGGTCAAGACACTTTCAAAGGCACGGTATACCATGGATCTCAGCACCGAGATGCTAGCGAATACGACGTGCGCGGTAAAAGGGTGATTGTTGTTGGTACTGGAAACAGTGGCCATGATATCGCCGAGAATTTTTATGAGAATGGAGCAGAAGTGACCATGTTGCAACGTCAAGGAACATATGTGCTCTCACTTGACAAGGGCGTTTTCATGCTGCACGAGGGAACGCACGATGAATGGGGGTAAGTCAGCTCCTAGCTTTGTATTTCTGATTGGGGGAGGGGAGCCAGAAATAAAACAAAAGAGGAAAGAAAAAAAAAAGAAGCACAATGCTGATGCACAAAAGGCCACCCACCGAACAAGCAGATATATGGGGCGAGTCGCTCCCTTACCCAATTGGCCTGGCCTTTAGCGTATACCTCACCCAACGAATTTCCGCCGTCGACAAGGAGATGCTCGAGGGACTGGACAAAGCAGGTTTCGAAGTGTACAAGGGTATCGACAATGGAGGTATCTCACGACTATATTATACTCGCGGAGGGGGCTACTACATCGACGTTGGATGCAGCAAGCACATCATCAATGGGAAAATAAAGGTCCACAAGTCCCCCGATGGTATCAAGGGGTTCGAGCAACACCAATTGGTTCTCGCAGATGGGCAGAAGCTGGATGCTGATTTTGTCGTTTTGGCGACTGGATATGATAACATGCGAACCACTGTGAGGAAAGTGCTTGGAGACAAAGTTGCGGACCGGTGCAAGGATGTGTGGGATCTCGACGAAGAAGGAGAGCTACAAGCGGTAAGCAATGGCTTCAATACGGTTCATTGTAACATATTGACTAACAGAGAAAACAGATATGGCGACCTTCTGGCCACCCTAACTTCTGGTATATGGGCGGCAATCTTGCGTTGTGCCGTATCTACTCCAAGTTCCTGGCACTGCAGATCAAGGCTACTGAACTAGGAATGATCCCCAAGGCTCAACCGAATGGGTTTCATTAATTGATTTTAACTAGACCGAGTTCAATACACCGGTCGCATGAGACAGACAGCATAGACAACTCCCCATAATGAAAATACAATATCTATCATACAGTAGTAAGAGTCCATAATAGGCTATGGCCAAGGATAGGCCGTCCGAGCAGTGATCTCGATGGCAAGAACAAAATAGACATGGGTGCAGTCAACTGTAAACACATCAAAGAGCAAGAAATACCGCAATGGCCATGATCAAACCTCCGAGCGAAATTGCAGACACTTTGCTTGCTTCACCCTTGAAGACCACACTAGAGGGGGTCGGAGTTGTAGAAGGCGATGCGGGTGTGGCGACTGGCGTCGTGGTCTTAGGTTGGACACTGGCAGAGCTGCTGGACTGAACAAATGGCACTGCCATTTCGCCAGAGCCAAGAACAAAATTTCCACAGTTCAGTCGAGTACCATTAGCAGCATGAACCACGATAGACCGGTTTCCCATAAAAGCAATTGACTCCGGACGATCGGACAAGTAATAGTCAGTATACTCGGTATAGAAGTCGTTTACCCCTGAGGCGATGGTAGCAGGTCCATGCTTCCCGCTAAGATCGCCGAGCTGGCAAGTAGCAGGCTGGCTTGAGTCACAAGGGGGGACTTCGGTGCGGTTGTACGGATCAAGATGGGCACCAGTTGCAGTGCAGTTTCCATCGCTAGGCACCTTGTCGACGTGAACATGGTATGCTGTTTTTCAGTGTTAGCCTATTTCAGCGTCATCCTCAAAGGAGTAAAGAGTCATACGGAAAGGGCCAACGCCGTCAGGCAAGCCTGTCAAAGCCACGCGAAACCACAAGCCAACACCATCAGGACCAGCTGTGGCCATGACGTGACCACGGATGGAGGAAGTGAAACTGTCAAAAAGACTGGCAGTGTAAACGACGTCCTCGTTGCCTGTAATCACCGGAGCTTCGGTGAACTGCTGGGCAATGACCGACAGCACGAGGCTCGCCAGAGCCACGAGACGATACATGACGGTAGAGGGGGTTTGGAAAAGTAGATTGGTTGATGGACAAGATACAGAGAGACGATGTGCGAGTACGAGATGCTGGTGTATGTCTGCAGTGGTAGAGAAACGCGTGATGGAAGAGAAGAAAGAGATGTGAAGGAGGGAAAAACGAGCGGGCAAGAAGAAGAGAGCGCTGCATATAAGCGGCACCTTCCTCCTGCGCAGTCGGCCTCCCGCGCGGAAAGAGCGACCATGTCAGAGCCCGGCAAAAAGTCATCCCGTCGACACTCTCCGAGAAACAGTCCAGACCATCAGAATATCATGGAGGCTGCCGAGTTGACACGAGTGTTGCAGTTGAGATGTGACTCATCTGTTGGAGCCGCATCACCGTCGTTTGCATCTGGGTAAGCGAGCCAATCGCTTGATATCTGGTCATTGCTGACGAAACAATATCCCCAACTCCGATACACTGGCTGAAGTGCCATAATGGTGATTTACCAGGCATCGAAGGCCTGTTTTCTCGATCATCGATTGCATCGCCGAACAGCCAGCCACTTTGTGCGACGAACGCTACCCCTATAGTCAATGTTCAACATCAAACCTGGTTTTCGTTGTCACACGAGAAATCATTGGTGATTTAAAGTGCTGAGAGGAAGATCTTTCACGAACAAACTCGCGACAATCATTCAACTTCGCCTCCCACCCAAGATGACTGCCAAGTCCATTCACCCGAACATATCCGGAGGTTTGTCCTCTGATGTACCTTGTCCAGGGGTATTTCTCGCTGCTAAACGACTACTTGAAATTCAAAATCTCCCACATCAAGTTATCGAAGTCTGGCAGGTCTGACCACTCGGTTGACATCAATGACTCTGGATCTTCCAAGAAATCGGCCGAATTAAGACCTGTTGGCGAAGATGATGCGCGTGCGGTAGGCTCTGGATTTTGAAGAGCTGATGATGCACAGAGATTCGTCAGCTCGTCTAATAGTTTGAATTAATCAGATTGAGGGAAAAGCGTTTGTGACATACCTGACGGAGGCGCGTTTGTATGTGATGCCGTCTCTGTCAAATGTACGCGACCACTAAGCAACCACCTTACCGTGGCATCACTCAACTCATCCACACAGTCTCTCGTCTTCTTTGCTTCGAGCCAGTGCTCTCCAATACTGCTCAGCATATTCGACGCTATTTTCATATCTGCCGTGAACTGTTCAAAGTGTTTGGAAACCTGAGAAGCAATATTCGGCATCTTCCACACAGTATACAACATGATAAGAGTGCTCAGAAACACAGAGTGCACCGTAAGCCGAGTGTATAATAACGGAGAATACTCAGTGCGATACAGAGTGCCATACTTTCGCAGCACGTCTGTTGCATGATAAAAACAAACAAGCAACGAGTTTTCTGATGGCTCTGGGATGCGGGGGTTAGGTCGATGTACAAGCAGGACGGCTTCGTGGTATCTGATTTCAGCCATTGTGGCCAATAAATCGGAGCATGAATGACTTGGAATGCCCGCCGCCCAGTCATTGAGTCGTTCAATCATTTCCTGCCTCCAAGTGGACATGTCGCGCACCGGTGGATACGCATACGCAGGAGGGTCACGGCAAATACTATGCATGACATATTTGACCTCCGAGTTCAGACGTGCAAGTCTAAACAGATGGATAGCATAAGTGATATGTGTTGGAGAGGTATCAGCAGTTCTCTCTTGCGTGAGCCCTGTATCATATTGTGAATCGGATATATCCATGGGCAGCTGATGCACTTTAGTTCTTGATGTTTTTGTATAGATGATGATTGTTTCTCACTCACCCTCAGCTCGCATGCTTCGTCACGGATGCCAATCGGTCTGCCCATCAGAATTGCCAAGGTTCGATCGAGGGTATAAATCACCCAGAATACTCGTGTGCGCATTTCTTGCTCCAGAAGAGGCACATCCAGGCTCGGAAGTACTTTGATGTCTCGCTGCAAACCAAGATCAATTAAAGACGCTAAACATTGATACAGCAGATTCCAAATATTGACACTGCATGAAGGGTTGTGTAACGCGTATATGATGAGGAGAAGCAGACACTGTACTCCTTTCAGCGAGTTTTCTTGACACGAATCCGGGAAGTGTTTCATTGCAGCATGGAAATATCCCTCGGCAGGCAGTTGAAATTTGTGCTGGCGCGATAAATTGCATGAAGAAATGGCTAACACCATGTATACATGAAAAGAAACCTGTGGAGTAGCGGCAGCGCTATCCTCATACATCAAATGGATATCTTTGATGAGAGAATGCTCGTGGAGGAAGGGATATACCAGATGAATAGTCTGGAAATAATTGTAGGATATATTGATCGCGTCCTCTTTTCGCGTGGGCAAACTTGCCACGGGACTTTCTACCAAGTGTGTTATTTTCTCTGTGGCACGCACTCTGTGTCTGGTCTGACTGCGTCTTCCAGCTCTAGAGAATACCAAGTCAGCAAAGAAGTAACCGCTTGATGGACCAATATAGCGAGCCTCTCCACCTGGCGATAGAGATACCAGGCCGATTTCATGGGCCTGTTTCAACTGCCGATGTCGTGGTGCTTCCATTGGGTTTGCCAGCAGGACATCAGTTTGATGTGCAGGTGCATTCTCTTCTGGCGCTTCTTCTGGAAACCCAGCTAAATTTTCAAATGGCAATGAGCTGCTCGGCGATGGCCGCGTGATGCCTTCTGGCAGAATTGGCTGACCAGGCGCAGTATTATCAACAGTTCTGCCTGGTCCATGGTCAAGGTCGATATCCGGACGACTCTCGCGAACAAGTGACTCTAGCCATTTTACACGTTGCTCGATGCCGGCAATGTATCTTTGAAGAGGTCAGCGAGGCAGAAAGACGCATAAATGACAAAAAAACGAAAGCATCGCACTCACGACCTCTGTACCTCTTGTTTCCCTTCCCGGACACAAGAAACACCGGCCTTTTGGCAGGCACTGCAGCTCGGGAATTCTCCGCCGCACTATGAAGTAGTCAGTCAGTGTGAAAAAGAGAGAAGGCGGATGTGATCCGTCAAGCCCGAAAGCTGAAGCGTACCTTGATTTTCCGCCGCTGACAACGACGACAGGCGGTGCGGATGCGACTTTTAGGGGATGAATCTGTTTGATCCGACATATCTCGAAGGCGAGAGGGCCAAGCTACTTCATATCAGTGTATAAAAATGGCCCTTGCTGCTAGACAAATGTTGATGAATATGCAGGCTGACAGTTGATGAAAGATTATTCTCGGACGGAAGATATCCGACGGATGCGGCGTGTCCCCGCTCGCTGTGGTGAGCCCCCACTCGTTTCTCGTTGTTCATGTCACTGACTAAGGAGTTCAAAGATCTTCGGAATATTGTATTCATCTTGTCGTTATTTTTAGTTCTTATTTATAGCGCCGCTTTCCGAGAAACACACAATGACTGTCGTTCACATCGGTATACACCGCGAAGCCCCCCGTCGTTGCCCGAGACTAACAACACGACCCAAAAACCAGTATTCTTCAAGTTCCGTCCGGAAATCACGGAAGAGTACAAGGCGACTTTCGTCAAGGAGTTGAAGCAGCTAAAAGCTCTTCTGTGTGTGAAGAATAACCGACTCATCGTTGGAGGCCCGTCCCTCACGGACCCGATCGAGCGCAGCAAGGGATTTGAGTTTGCCTTGCTGAGTTACCATGAAGACAGAAAGGCCTTGGAGGAATATCAGAAGAGCGACGAGCATCATCGGTGTGTATTATTCCTTGAACTATTGAGTGTATTGGTCGCTGGTGCGCTGGGGAGAGTGCTAATTTATGTCGGCTTTAGGGTGACAAGCACGTACATGTTTCCATACAAGGAGGATCTTATGAGATTTGATTTTGAGGTGGACGAAGAAGATGAGTGGATGTGTATGTTTGGAGGGAAGAAGGAGTGATTTCGTTGAGTGACAAGTGCTGCAGCTTAGGAAAGTAAATATACAAATACCAGTTGACGATGGATTGGACATTTACCGAATGCCTACATTGAATTAGATCAATTCATTTATAGACTTTTATCCATTCATATTTCCTTCGTATATGCTTTATAGAATTTTAAAGAAGATTGGTGTATTAATGCGACTTGTTCAGCGACATAGGCTTGATCTTCGGAGAACGGATGGCTTCCGATTTGCGGGGATCAAGCACGGAAGGCGGCCGATGCCACCACTGCGACATAGCTATATAGTACTTCCATAGTACATGCATCAACTGATGTGTACTTACATATACCGCGTAGCAACCAATTTCGGAGCAAAATACAAAAGCTGTGGTATTTGAGCAAATATTTCACTGCGATTAATACCAAACTGCGTGCATAAAAGAAACTCCAAATGTCCGAACCCACCCGCCAAAAGCTCTACTCCATCCCAGCCCCGCAACTGGAGCAATTCGTGCAGTCAGTACTCACAGCCAACGGCGTCTCACCCAAAAGCGCCCAAATCACCGCGTCATGCCTAGTGCAAGCAGACCTACGCGGCGTCGATACGCACGGCTCAAACCGGATTCCGTCGTACATGGAGCGCATCCGGCAGGGCGTGCTAAACGCCTCTGCAGAGCCAACCCTCAGCCAAACAACGCCCGTTGTCGCGCTGGTTGACGGGAATAACGGGTTCGGCTTCCCGGCGGCACACATGGGCATGGCACGGGCAATTGAAATGGCGCGCGAGTTTGGAATTGGGATGGTTAGCGTTAAGCATTCGAATCATTTCGGTATGTCTGCGTGGCTGGTTCAACAGGCTATTGATGCCGGTATGATGTCTTTGGTTTTCACAAACTCTTCGCCGGCGCTGCCTGTCTGGGGCGGACGCGAGAAGCTGATGGGCGTGAGTCCGATTGCTTGTGGAGCGCCGGCGGGCAAATCCAAGCCGTTCATTTTGGATATGGCGCCTAGCGTTGCCGCGCGAGGAAAGATTTACAAAGCGCTGAGGCGTGGTGAGAAGATTCCTACGGACTGGGCACTTGACGGTGAAGGAAAACCGACGGATGATCCGGCAAAGGCTCTGGAAGGGGTCATGTTGCCCATGGGCGGACCCAAGGGCTCGGCACTGGCCATAATGATGGATCTGTTTTCTGGAGTTTTGTCGGGATCTGCGTTTGCTGGCAATGTCACCGGTCCGTATGACCCATCTAAGCCGGCGGATGTAGGCCATTTTTTGGTAGCGATTAAACCGGACCTTTTCATGGGACTGGATGAGTTCAAGGATAGGATGGATTATCTGTATCAAAGGGTCGTGGGTAGTGAGAAGGCTGCAGGTGTTGAGAGGATCTACTTTCCGGGAGAGATTGAACAGGATGTCAAGGAGGAGAGGTTGCAGAGTGGTATTTCGCTAAGTGAGGCGGAGATTGACGCTTTGAATAAGGAGGCCGAAAGGGTCGGGGTAGATCCGTTGAAACTGATTTGACCAAGTGGTATTGAATGATCCGGCATGTGCCTAAAGATATGCATTTAGGAAATGATCATGATGAACTTTAATTTTAGTTTTACTTGAGGCGCAGGACAGTATTTAATTGAGTGGTCTCTCTTTTTGTATCATTGCCACACGCACAACATATTAACAGTCTATCGAAAATTAACTTGACCAACGATCTCGGTTCATACCGTTACGTATGACTTGGCCCAAGTATTATTAGGAACATAGAACGGCATGGTATCCTCCAATCTACTTCCCGACAAAACAGTTACATTGGACCCCGTCGGCCTCCATCTGCAGGATTACTGGATACGGCTGCTGGTTGTTGTCATAGATAGCGGCCTCATACTGAAATTCAAATGTACCTGAAGACCAAGCGATTTTGCCGTCATGGGTCCAAGTATTCGTAGCAGTCCGCGAACGATTCTCATAACAGTGGCCTCCGTGTTGGCTCCATCTCATCCGTTTATGCTCCGAAGCTAGGGCACCAATACGGGGGTTTTCATAGCACACATTCGTGTCAGCCTGTCACAGCCAGCTTGTTGAATGTTATTCCGCGAGGTGGCGACATGATTGACTGACTCTATTCAACTCAGAGTTCTGGAGAATCAAAGTGTCGTGTACTCTGAAACAGTCGCTAATCCATAGTTGAATCACGGCTCAATTAGAGCTCCGAAGGAGTTTTTACACTATTCTTTTCCTTTGTCCTTCATGGACCGAGACACAGCTGGATAGATCAATGCAAAACTCCTCCCATCATGCTCGTAGGGTCCAACACAAAGAACATCGGCCGTTTCTCTGTGTTGACAGGTAATTCAGCCTTTCTTAAGGAGAAGAATCTGATAAAGTGAAAAGATTAGTTGGGACACTACCAAGTGCCAACTGATAAAAGGTCTCTTGCCAGTTGATAAGCAACTACTTGGTTGACATGGCCAGGTTGGAGGTCATTTTAAGGTTATTATTTGATCGGATTTGTGTTTATACTAAATCGAAAGTTTCTGGACGGGACCCATCGAACATCGAATATCTAAGAGCCCAAAGCGCGGAGAATGGAGATCAATCAAACGTCAAGAGCGTTTAGTATTGTTTTGACAGCTGGGCTCGACACGGAATTTACAATTTACCCGTTTGGGAAAATGGTCTCCCTTGCAGAGCCAAGGCTGCACGAGGCAAAGTGACGTCTCCCACGAGGTGCGGACAATGTCAATTCCTATCCAATGACATCAAGTATTTTCATGTCTATCCAATTGCCTCGATAAATGCGCAATACCCTGGTAAAATGCATTAATTCCACCAGTCAGGAAAACAAACGGGCTGGATGAGCAGCGCCAAGGCTGCAGTGCGACCCTTCATGCTCAGCAGCAGAGGACAACTGGATCGATTCTCCGGCAAACATGACCTGTAAGCCCTTTGCGATACCGACTCGACTGCAATATCACGAATGAATTATGAGCCGCAACGGGACACGAAAAATGACGGAACGAGCGATGTACGTAAAAAAATTCAGCCCCCAGGCGGCTGCTCTCTCCACCGGGTCGCCCAGCGGCCAAATTAAAGCTATCAAAAACGGCCCCTGGCTCGCTTAGTTCCTGCATCCGATTCGATCAGGCCGTGACCATGTCCCCGGCGGGCGAGTGGCACGCAGCAGACAGGCCGATCAGCAGCCTCCGATTGCCCCATTTGTGAGTCTGGGATAAAAATAAAAGTAAAAATAAACATAAAAAACAAGGTGGGACGCGATCCACTGTGAGGCCCAACTTTATATTCCCGTCCCTTCCCCGTCCATGGTTTCCCTTTGTCCTTTGTCGTTTGTCCCAACTTCAACTTCAACTTCAATTCATCCGTGAAACTGTTTCGCTTCCACGTCCCAGGGCTTGTTCAACTTTGTGGCGATCTTTTTTATCTCATTCATGGGAGCACTGCGCTGCCTGGCTCGCTCGTCGATCTGGTAGATCCGGCTACTTTGCCCATCCGGACCATGGACGCCAAAATGGCCGTAGAGCATGGGCACTCAGGGTACTCCGAGAAAAATGCCTCTACAGACGACAGCCTGCTCCACGCTGTCGGGGGTTTCGAGCACGCGTCCCCTGCTCTGTTCACGCGGCGCATGTTCAAATTGTACGCGATCCTGTCCCTGGGGTACATGTGTATTGTCCTCCAGGGATACGATGGCTCTCTCATGGGAGCCATAAATGCTATGGTGAGTTCATTCCGTACATGAAGCTCTATAGAACTACCATTGCTCACGAGAATCTGCATGTCAGCCTCAATACCAAAGTTATTTCGGACTGTAAGTAGCCATTCTACGACCCAACACCTCAATCGTCTAACACTGTATGTGTGCATAGCAAAGAGGCCAGCCCTTCCACAGGTCTGGTATTTGCCATCTTCAACATTGGAAGCTTAGCTGCCGTACCTTTTAGCGGTCCCGTCAATGACTACTTGGGACGGCGAGCCGGCATCTTTGCAGGCTGTTGTTTCGTAATCATCGGCACCTGCATCCAGGCACCTGCCACCTCGAGCGCCATGTTTTTGGGTGGTCGTTTCGTGACAGGTTTTGGCCAGGGCTTTGCCAACGTCTCGGCTCCGACGTATGTATCTGAATTGGCCCACCCTCGCTGGCGAGGACCGCTGTCCGGTTTGATGCAGACAAATTATTATGTGGGCAGCATTGTCGCTTCGTGGGTTACGTACGGTACCTCTTTTATAGATGGAGACCGCTCTTTTCGAATTCCACTGTGGCTCCAATTGGTCAGCTCAGGAATTGTTGCTTTGGGAATCTGGTTTGCTCCGGAAACCCCACGCTGGCTGATGGCTCGCAATCGACGTGAAGATGCCGAACGCGTGTTGGCCGAGCTACATGGCAATGATTCGTCGGACCACCCTGACGTCCGCCTCCAACTTGCAGAGATGGAAAACCAGATTTCCAAAGAGGGCTCTGATAAGCGCTGGTGGGATTACCGCGAATTGTTCGACACTCGAGCCGCCCGCCGCCGTATGATCTGTGTTATTGGAATGGCATGGTTTGGACAGTATTCCGGCAACGCCCTTGTCAGCTATTACTTCCCCGTCATTGTCGCGCAGGCGGGAATTGAAAATCCCCATACCCAGCTGTTACTGAATGCCCTGAACCCAGTGATTTCGTGGGTGGCTGCCGTCACGGGAGCATTGCTCTTGGACCGGGTGGGCAGACGGCCATTCCTCCTAAGTGGCGTGCTGGGCATGTCTCTGTGTCTGGCCGTCATTACCGGGTGCACGAAACTTTCCATCGACGCCATGAATGTGGCTGCAGGCCATGCCGCCATATTTTTCATATATTTGTTCAGCACTATATTCGCACTGTGCTTAGTACCACTTTTACCTTTCTACATTTCCGAAACACTGGCCACGGAGACCCGCGCCAAAGGTACCGCAGTCGGCCAGGTGGTCGGATCTGCAGCGTCCATATTGGGCCAGTATACATCGGCCTCCGCCATTTCATCTATCGGGTACTATTACTACCTGGTTTTTATTTTTTGGGATCTAGTGGAATTTGCGGTCATTTACTTCTTTTTTGTGGAGACCAAGGAACGGACTCTAGAGGAGATGGCTGAAATTTTCGAAGCGCCTGACCCGGTCAAGAAGTCGCTAGAAAAACGATCAAACCAGACGGTGAAACGCACAATCGGACTTGAGGGTCAGGACTAGCCGAGAATAAGACAATAGCAAATAATATCAGTTTCAAAGATTCCACCGAGTCTGATCATTTGTAAAAAATCTACAGTATAAACTTACATCAAACAAACATATGTTTTGCGCCGGCAGCTAATAACATACAAGCTGCTACATTTAGATGTCAATTGATATGTATGCAACCCAGCTGTGCTTCCGACGACAACAAACGTAAACAACCCGCAGATCTTCAGCCTTACATTTACATATGTAGTTGGGAAATTGATTAGTAAGGATATTGATGCTCAAACGCTCCTACTTTTAGGTCCCCATTTGATTCCTCGCGTGTCCTTTCATGAACTGAGGAATAATACTTAGTGAATGCTGACATATAATACTTGAAAGCCATGACTCCTATTGTCATTTATAAGCAAGCTAGTGGGCGTAATACAGCTTTAAGAACTGTGTTTCGTACAGGAAGAAGATTAGGATAATACAAATTGTTTTTGCGTGTGAATAGCGGTGCCATATTGAGAACGAGTCATGTGATCGTCTTTTCTCGACATCAATGTCGACCACTCTCCTGAGGTCTAGTCCTTCCCCGTCTGCACCTTCCAATCCAAAAAACAGCCAAGAAGCTATGGTTGCTTCAAACACCTGTAATATTGTGACCCAGAAGTCAAGAAGCAACGTTTCAATGTACAGGCAGATAACATTGACGTTCTCCATTCATTGAAGAGGGCACCTGACGAATACGCAGACGCAGTTGCTGAAATGTCGATGAGTTGGACGAACCACGACGACGACATGTGGGACCAAGACAATCTCTATGAAGACAATCCCTATGAAGACAATCCCTATAGTCGGTTTTTATTAACCACCTCCGCGAGTGTAATACATGTGAGATACCTCCACCGTCGATTCCCTTGTACACTTCGAAGCCTGCTTTGTCCAGCCCCTCGAGCATCTCCTTGTCGATGTTGGAAATTCGTTGGGTGAGGTTTTGACGCGACAGGCTGGGTACTTGGCCCTGACTCGAAAAGTCATGTTGCATCGAAAAGCTCTCGGCCTCTGTTTGATTAACATAAGTGCGTGTATCTGGCTCCCGTTGTTATTCGTCACGCTTATGCGATTCCAATATCTACCCTGAAATCAGCATATACCATCGAGATACTTCACTATTTGGTCGATGGCGTTGAAGAGAAACCTATTGAAACAACATAGTTTACCCCCTTTGTTACCTGTTCTTACATGCTAGCGTCGACACCCGTATGCCACTATTCAACAAATGTCATTCCGGTTTTTGCTTTTCTTGTTTTCAATTTTGCTTCCATGTAACCCCAAGCAAGACGCTACGCTATTTTAAAAGAGCGAAGTTTTATATTGGCTACTGCACCAAAAGACCAAAGGTCTCTTGGGCAGATAATTTATAGAATAGACCTATATGTTCATATCCAATATGCAAATGCGTGTGAGAACTGAACAGTTTTTAAAAGAACCATCACGTTCTCCCAGTCGAGCTGGTGATGCCTCCATCAACCACAATCTCCTGCCCGGTAACATAACGCGCTTCATCGCTAGCCAAGAACAATGCCGCATTAGCTACATCCCAGGCATCACCCATCATCTTCATCGGAACCTGTTCGTCCCGGATACGCATGTACTCTTCTTTTGACATTGACTCGCTGGCAAACCTCGCCGCCAAAGCCTTGGTATACGGGGTATAAATCAGCCCCGGCACAACCGTATTCAGCCGAACGCCCTTTGCCGCATAGATGACCGCCGTGGCCTTCGTGAACTGGATAATCGCCGCTTTGGTCGCATTGTACGCAACCTGAGGCTTACCAATATACCGCAGCCCGGCAATAGACGAAACATTGATAACGGCGCCGCCAGTGGCCTGTCGTTCCATAATCGGCAGCACGTGGTGGCAGGTCAGATACACGCTCTTCAGGTTGACATCAACCTGCGCGTCCCACACGTCTTCGGTCATGGTAGCAGGGCATCCAGGTTCTGATCGACCGACGTTGTTGATGAGAATGTCGATGCGCCCGTGTTTGGCCATGCAGGCGTCGACCAGCGCCTTGACCGAGGCGGCGTTGGTGAGATCGGCCACCATTACGTCGCAGACGCTTCTGGTTGTGTTTTTATTGCCGACTTCTGCATCTATGCGCGCCTTTGTGCGCTCTGCTGATGAGAGCGACCTGTTTCCGCCAAAGATGAGGGCACCTCGCCGCGCAAAGAGCGTTGCCAGTGCGGCGCCGATGCCCCAGGACCCTTTTACCTCGGTCTCGGGGAACGGCGCAGTCTGGCCGAGGCCGGTGATTAAGACGACCTTGTCGGTCAGGTCGAGCATTGTTTTGTTTTATGTCCTGGAGCAGGTTCTAGCGAAACGATTGGGTCGCTGTGAAGAGGTTATGTAGTGTCGCAAACATACTGAACTAGGTACGACGGGGAACATCCGCCGTCAACGGAAGAGCTCCGAGCGGCATACATCGGCCAGTTTACCGACTGGGGGGAAACAAAAAAGTAAGATTGATTGCCGCTATGGAAAAATTCAAGAAAATTGCAAAAGTAGACTTCTGGATAATCAAAACAAGTCCGTCGGTATGGCCTTCCAAACGTTGACCTACGGGCAACCAATGTGCGGAAATGTACCACAACGACTGATTGAAAACTGGTCTGGATAGCCCTTCAAGTGCTAATTCCCACCCCTAGCCTGTTTCGATAAGCCCTGTCGCCGAGCCGATTTCGTCGCCATGTGCTGCTTGTCAAGGTTTTGCAGGCAAACTATGTTACAGTAGCTACCCCGGATCAGCCACGGCGTTCATTTGCATATCGAGACTTCAGCACACATGCAAAGAGCAGCACGAAAAAAGGAATAAATGCCACCACCTACCCGCATTTACGGTGGTTGCATGTAGGCGAAGAGCAAACATCGCTCGTTTGAGAATAAACATTAGCTTCGCCACATCGACACTACAGCAGTGATATCCATTCCTGCATTAGTCACTGGAATATCCGAAATACCAGAGAGGGGGTGTGACAGGGATATGAAAAGGCCCAAGACATACGCAGATCCAAGTAGCCAGATTATCAGACATTTGTGTGTATTTCTTAGTTTCTGTCTTTGTCTTTGTACTTGTCTATGTCTTCTCCTTTCTTGTTGCTCGCAAACGCCGGGCGGTTGCTGTTTTATAGGAGAAGCCTCCCAGTTTTGACTACGCCTTAAAGCGAATGAATAAGGATCCGAAGCTTGCGGACTATTATTGTTCTTTGACTTGTTAAGAGAGCCTTTGAAATGCAACACCAAACAGCCTCTCTAGCTGAGTTACATCAGATCTTGCGGCTTCCGTTTGACATCACTGTGCACACAGCGAACAGAAATGGCGGGGATGAGAGTATAGTAGAAAGAAAAACGTGTCGCAATGCGCGGATCAGCGAAAAAACGATAGGACCTCCTCTAATGGGAAAAGATTTCCTTTGCAGGGGCCTTGCTGACCACATTACCGCGCTCAGTGCGAAGGAGTCAAGTTGCCAGGCGCTATTTTACGCCACAGGATAATGGTTTTTTGACCTGTTTTATTTTCCTCTGCTTCCGTCCCCTCTTTTTCTCGTGGTTCCGACGTTCTATTCGTAAGGGGCGTGTGCAACACTCGTGCAGACATAATGCCCGGGCTAATCTAGACTGAATCAAAATTCTTTGGGAACCTGTGCGATGGAAGATTCTCAAGCTGCGGCCAACTGCAAGCCACAGTTTATCGGAGTCCTCGGCAATGCACAGAATCAAACCAGAATTTCTTTCGCTGGAAGCCCCGGAGGCAGAACCACCTTGGTATCCAAGACACAAACGACATCTCCTCGGGTACAAAACTATAACCTCATTTTGAGTCAATCGTAACGCAATCTCACTACCCGAGACCCGCGTCTCATGACTAAATGATGTATAGCCCAATGTGCGAGGCTCGGAATCAAGAAAAGGCTGTTTAGTACCACTTTTCAGCCTCTACAACCCGATTTCGCGGACTTCAAGGTATGTGTCCGGTAGTTCCGGTCCAGTTCACGATAAAACTTTGAGTTATCGACTTTTAATGAAGAAACGAAGTTTAGTATTAATAATTGTTAGGTGTATCGACTTCAACTAAAGAATGCAACCCTTCTGCTTATATAGCCAATAGAAAGGAATCCGAGTTTCTATGGACTAATATTTATATATCATTACAACTCCACGGCACCATTGGACTCTAGCCCTACTCAGCCTTTTACTCGAAGTATGGTATTGAATTGAATGTAGTCCACATAGACAAATCTAAAAGAGGAAAGGAATGTATTATGCACGGGTAGGTTCCTAGGACAAAAGGCTGACACCCCAAATCCAATTTTAAACTACTATCATACAATTTTGAATTTTGAAGCGGATTTTTTCTTTGAATATCATTCGATTGAAAATTACGGATAGAGAGATTTCCCAAGCATTCTGCCTATCTCTGTCCTCACTCCTGCGGCGCCGGCCCGGTACACCGAGTCCCGGCCAAAAATATCCTTGGCCTCGAGATTAGCGTTTTTTTTTTTTTTTTTCAAAAAGCAGCTGAGCCACAGCCAGATCACAACCGGAGGCTGCGAACAGAAGTTTTGTAGCCCCATAATTATTCACTTGTTCGGTGTTGGCGTTATTGTCGAGTAGCAGCTTTACAATCGCCGGGTGACCCTTTTGAATGGCCATGAGCAGCGGAGCTTGGCCAAGAGTAAAATCTCGCAACTCTGTGAAAGCCTTCCACTCCAGTAATACCTTGACCACGGTTTCATGGCCCTTGGAGACAGCATATAACAACGGTGTGAAGTCACAATCGTCGGTCAATTAGCTCCTTCCAACAGTTTTTTTCATTGTCGTATGCCGCCCATTTTAAACACCCCAAAGCAATGCCGTGCTTCCATTTTATCTTACATGGTATTGATAGAGAACGCGATTCAGCAGACTGTATAGTCTGTGACACGTCAGTACCAGAGTGTTAATGTCGGCATGTAATTGCGAATGATCTGTGATAGAATAACGAATTTCACTGGGTAAAACCAGGAATAGCATGTCGAAGCTACCAATATTTAAGCTCTTCTAGATCCAAAATTACAAATTAGAAATCACAAATCAATTCAATGCGTATTCGGACTTTCGAAAGCGAGTGTATGGGGCAAACCTTACAATGAGCTTGAAATCCCGAAAACAAAATGAAATACTCAGCAGAAATGATGATTGGATAGAATTTTGATAATAATAGGTATCGTTTGTGTATTCGGGCTTCAAAAAGTTTTTAGAAAAGCCCGAGTGCTTTAAGGCAGATGAAAAAAAGTGAGGTACGTAGTGGTACACATTAATTGTAGGGCTAGCCAAAAATATTGCATGAGATGACTTGTCGACTAGTCCAGCCTAACAATTAGAGCTTACTATTTCAAAAGGCGAATAAGTTCTAATCGTCCATGATAGGCACCTACACGAGTTCCGAAACTCACCTCGGGTCTAGACCAGAGAGGCCGTGCAAAGATGATCACAGACATAGAAGCGATGGCAGCCTTGAGTCTCTTGAACATGTATTCAGATACGCTCAGCCTAAAAAAGAAGCCAATTTCTAAGAAATGAGTAGTTGTACTTCTAAGACTCACTTCAAAAGATCATCCGCGGCCTGTTTTCTCCATTAACGGCAGTCAAACTCAAAATTTAAGCCTACCAAATTCGGGTTTTACCCCTACGAAAAACTTTGGATGGCTATTACAAAATATAAATCAAGGTCTAAAAACATGATTTGTCAATGGGTCTCCTATAAGTTTTACTTTTTACAAAATCTGTCGGCCTGCTGTGAGCCTTACATTTGACCACTATCCTGATCTGTGTGACTCAACTACTGACGAGATGAAAGTAATCAATTTGTGATTAGGATCATAAACACTGAGCCTCGTCGTATATACGTGAAAAGATAGATTCAGCAGTATTTACCGTGTGGCGTATTTGGTAAAAATAAAGTCCCCTTCTCCAGCGTTGATTAGGTCATCATTTCTATAGTATTTTTGTTGGAAGAGCTTACAGCAGGAAAAGAGTGTCTTGATCCTGGAAGGAACTGTTTGAAATTCGTAGCACTTGAACATTTTAAGCATTTGTCAAAAAACCGCTGACATATAGATGAGTCTTGATATTCACAAAGTTGCACTAGTATACATTTGTGCGCCATTTGAAACAATAATACTCAATTCTATTCTTACTCTTTCATCAAGATGATAGTTCAATACGGTGTGAAGCTGGTAGCTCGGGCATTCGATTCCGCGGTCCATTTGTGGGTGTCTCCATTCTTTGCACGACCTCTCCTTGCCCTCTGTCTGGCCAGCAATTCTTGGGTGATAAGCCGAGAAGCTCGTTTGTTTGCGGATGGACAGAGTACCGCTTCTTTCGATGCAATAGAATGGCATTTGTAGCGAGGGCCACCAACAATGAAACTCCAACGGCAAGCCCAACACCTAAGCCAATCTTACTCTGTGTGCTTAGTCCATTTGATCCCGACGATGGCTGAGTAGCGTTAGTATTCAGAGGAGACTGAGCTGTATTGGTAGGTAACGAGGTTTGGGCGGCATTGGCTGGAAAAGAAGTCTGAGTTGCACTGGTAGGCAAAGAGGTATACGTTGCACTGGTAGGT
Organism: Talaromyces sp. R2412; assembly: GCA_023626135.1. Taxonomy (NCBI): domain Eukaryota; kingdom Fungi; phylum Ascomycota; class Eurotiomycetes; order Eurotiales; family Trichocomaceae; genus Talaromyces; species Talaromyces sp. R2412. The sequence goes on from JAMAGK010000004.1 coordinate 165,789, forward strand.
AAAGAAGCCGGAGCCGTGCTCGTGGATGAAGAAATCTGGTCAATAATGGTGAAGTAGGATGACGTCCAATTGCCACTTTCCATGCCATAGTTCATCCAGAAGAAGAAGGTATTAGATGCCGACAGATCAGAACCGTACAGCTGCACTGTCCAGTTAAAAGAGTTGAGGATTGTACTACCACTCGGAGCTTCATAATGCTGTTAGTAATCTCTCTTTATAGAGTCCAAATATCCGGACTAGATTTTTCAGAATAATATCTTCAGGTACACAGGCACTTACTGAATACACTGGCATACGATGTGGCGGATGCGGCCGTGAGATTCTGCTGCCAGAAAGAGATGTTGTACACGGTGGCCGTAGTCTCCCATGCGACAAGTTCGTTTGTGCCGATCTCCAATGTTGGTTCGTGACAGGGACTGGTGAATGGATTGCAAATCTGGGATAAGACAGTGGTAGGAAGGCCAAGGAGGAGAAAAAAGTAACCGAGACTTTTGATGTGGCAACATTGTGTCATCTGGGCTCCAAGTAAATCCACGCAGAGTCTCATAGTTACTCAGTCTCGAAGTAGACTGAGCAATAAATATAACCACAACATTGAAGATTAATGACATGAAATCAAAGAAAAAAATTAATTGAAATTGACCTTTCACCTAGCTTGAGCGAAAAGGAGGCCAACTTTTCCGCCCGCCGAGGTAAAACCAGGAATACCAGTGCCTTGTACCACGGTTTGATACAGCCAACTTTAGCTACCCAGGTACCGGTTGTCTATATAATATTTGAAATCAGATTAAGCCTCCGATTTGCTGAAAGTCAACATTGCTGACAGGATGAGATCTACTCATGCCTCAATGGGAATTACACGCATCGATTTACGGCCTAGGAGATCGTTTCTATAAATTGGATGACGGACACGTACTAACTTGTATTGGTAATTCCAGGGGCCATTTATTATTTTTTCCCGAGGTTTGGAAGATGATTTTCTGTGCTGGATGATACGTTGGGGAGCCTTGTACAACATCAAGTAGAAGCCGAGGACCCCACGTTGATCGCAAGGCTAGACATAGACCTAGTCAAAGACCCAATGAGCTTAAAAAATACACCGTTTCGGTGCCTAAATTCATGCATCTTAACGCCTAAATACTAGCCGAGGGCCTCTCTTGAATTAAAGAGCTCAGCTTGTGGATACTAATAAATACTGTATTTGTTTGATACGTACTCCAATTTTGAAAACATTTCGTAGAAACACTAGCTGATCGCATTTTTTAAATACATAGTCAAATAGATTGAATATGTATCAATTGATTTTATAGTGTTTATCATACATGTTAGGGCACCATTTGATAGACTTGTGCCGCGGATTTACGACATCTGGGATACTAATTGATACCAGTTGACCAGTAGGACGCAGAATAATACCAACTTCAACCACAGAAATTCATTGATTACCAATTTTGAGCAAGGTAATAGACCACTTCCTATCACCAGTTATAATATTTTCGTCGATAATCCGAATCGGAAGAAAAATGTATAGAATAATAACATTTGAGTATACTAACCCAAGCCCCAAGAACCAATCACCGCCCCGCAATCCATATTAAGCCTAGTGTCGGACTTCTGTGGACTACAAGCCAATAGCGGAGTACAGTAATGCTTGATCTGATAAGATTCATAAGTGATCTTGCGGAATGGATTGGCTTCCAGTATCTTTATAGGAGAGTCTTCGGATCTGCAAGCTGTCAACGGGTACTTTTGCTTACTAGCTACAGAAATTTAACGCGTTTACTTATTAGTAAATTACCAATTGTATTAGTGTTTATACAGAAATTGCTCGAATGTCTAGTACTCTAATTACTAAACAAGAAGCTGCAGCAAAGCCTGCAAATCAGCAAGCAAGATTATATAGGCGAATTGGTAGTATTTTCAAAAAGCTACAGTGAAGCCTACGCGCCGAATGTAGTAGGTTTACAGAACATCGAGAAAAAGGGTGGATGGAGAGTGAAACGGCGGGCAGAAGGTTTGAAGCAGTTCTGAGGTGATCTGGCTGTTTGGTGGTTACTTTTACATGTGTATGATTTTCCATCCTAGAAGGGCTACGAGGCTTCTGTGTATTTGTTGATTTTTCTTGTTCGACAGCATAATCTCCGTTCCTTTTTTTTTTTTTTTTTTTTTTTTTAAAAAAGAAAAAAATTCTTCCACTTCATGCATGCTGATCGGCTGTTGCTACTGGGTGGAACGTGAACAGCATCATCTACTAGCTGTATATGTGTGATAAGCAACACATATCTTTCATCATGTAATTTATTGAAGACAAGATTAATAAGTTAATCTGTAAATGGAGAGTCAACGAGAATTAAATTGCATCAAAGTGAAGATTATAACAAACAAACAATGAAAGCATACAAGAAAAGCCAAACAGTGAACAAGTTCCCATCTTTCCATCAAGGTGCTAAGGGAAATCGATAGCTTGGGGACCATAAACAAGTGTATCCATTCGCTCTGCGGTCTACTCGACATCCGCCATGCTATCATCATCTGAATCTTCGAATGCATGACCTGGAAGTCTTTTTCGGCTACCCAGCACACTTTCAACACGCTGCTCAATACTGTTGACGAGGTATTTCCGAAGGTCCGATTCCTCTAAACCTTTCAGGCGTTCAATCATATCGATTATTCCACTCAGTTTCAAGCAAGTCTCTTTGAGCCCAAGTTCTGGTGAAAGCAGTTTAGCGAGAAGATGTGGCCACTCTTCATCACTCGCTGATGCGATTTCAGGCACTGGAAGATCATCTTCGAAGTCCAATTCCTCCCCATTGTCGTAGTGAATAAGCAAGACCTCGGGAACACCAATTGCGTCAACGAGAATTTGCCATCTTAATGTCTCATTGACAACACGTTGCAACTGCATAGTGTCGATGATTTTTTTCCCTGCATCTTTTATACCTTCTGCCATCATCCTTTGAGGCGCAGTTGCTCTAGACTCTTCTGGGCTCATTCCATTTGATATTCCTTCTGTCAGGACCTTTGTGTATACTCGACGTCCTGCAGTCGTCATAGATACGCGGCTCTTGAGAATAAGGGATAGCTGGCTACTTTCATGGCTCACCAGTTGCGTCACTAGTAAATCAAGTGGGAGAGGATTTGTGGGATTTGGTTGCCCAAAAAAGCACCAATTAGCTTTTACTAAGCTGCTAAAGTAAGGTGAACATTTTGGTAAGAATGGCCTACCACCGGCCTGCGCCTGCCGCCCTAGCTCGAAGTCAGGTATGACGGTTTCGACACTTGACGGCCCTTGTATTGGAGGTGGTGGCATGCTGCATGCTACACCTTGGCGTTGTCGAAGCTGTTTATCTTGACTAGCGGTCATACTAGCAGAGCAGGCATAGTGATATAAAGCACAGCGATCGCATTTTTGACGGGGCCAGGAACGATCAAAGGGGAGGCACTTTATCGAGAAACATTAGTACCAGGCCCTAGTCCTCACTGTTTACTATGAAAAATGACATTTCGTACCTTCTTTTTGTCTTTTCGACACTAGCTACACTTCAAATAATGCAGCCGTTTGGGGATATTGAAACCTTCCGGAAGATCCATAGAGCAGGATTGGCTCCAATCACTAAGGAACTAGGGAGAGCGTCAAAGTCACAGTGACTAGCAGTTTTTGGTAGCGTATAAAATAGTTGCAGTATTCTGCGAGCTCGAAGAACTGGGCACCTTGTGAGTGACTCGAGAACAGCGCACCTTTTATAGAAATTAGGTATGATTGTGACTGCCACCCCTGGTCGCAATTACTGGAGAGAATTTAGGCCAAGTATAATATATCGCTGTCGCACTGTCGCAGTCGCAGTCGCAATTGATTGGGCTCTCCCGGTTTAGCGGTCAGGTTGTCGTCTTTTTAGCGCTACCATCTAATTGGATGGCCGACAGCCTTGCCTTCAAATTTGGAGATATTTTTGGAGGTGCGTAGTTGCAATCTACTGCATGTGTCACCGCCATAAGCGCGAGAAAGCATGCACTAACGCCCTGGCTAAATTGAATAACAATACTATGATTCGACGATCGACTATCTGATGACCCTCAAAATACTCCGTAGCAAAGCCAGTTGATATTGGTGTGACAAATCATCAGACAACCAACAAGAAAAACAATGTAGACCCACAAGGCGTTGCGCGCAGCGCGTTGTTTGTCTACAAAGATCTCTATGTTTATTCTGAAATATCTCTACATCTATGATAATTTGGTATTGTAAATTTTAATCCCTTAGAATCCTTTCTTGGGACAATTTTATAGCTCTTTCAGTGTTTCGAACGAAAAGTCAAAAAGCCGAGTACTGATTTTCCATGCAGCTTCTAGGGTTGCAGAATGGTTGCAAAACGATTGCAAAGAGGTTGCAAAACGATTGCAAAGAGGTTGCGAAACGATTGCAGAATGGTTGCAAAATGATTGCAAAGAGGTCGCAAAATTCAGAAAGCATCAAAATTGGACATATAGCAGAAGTTTTAACTTTAGAGTGATCTATTGCACATCGTAAATCTATTATGTAGCATTTTGTTGATATAAATGCAACGATAACGCGGTCTAGTGTTGGACCCTTATGAGTTGCGTAACATTATCATGACGGATGTCAACTAATCCCACGAATCGCAGTATAATTGTGGCTTAAATAAGGTATACAGGTAGACCAAGTGATAAATTTAGCAATCTAGTTGAGAGTAGAGCTTTCAATTTGAGGCACTTTGAGCTAAGAGTCTCCTCCAAAATGATACGTCTTCTAGATCAATATCCTCCGCGATCAGCAATATTGGTAAGTATCCTGTTTTTATAGACATCGTCGCGAAGCTTCGATTTCAAAAACAGGGTGAAGACTTGTGGTGACCCTATATGGTGGAAGAGAATAAGGGCTTGTGACACCACGTGATTGACCCAATGTAAAAAAATTTTCATTGCATAGCTATGGTTGACTGAAACCATCGAAAAAGACCATTTGGAAAACCAGTCACAAAGATATTCAGAAATAAATGGTTCAATCGATGATTAGTGTTTGTATCTTTTCTGTTTGTGATTACAAACGAGCTGTTTCCTGCTGACCGGCTCCGTGCAGCTGCAACTTTATTCTTGATAGGTTAGAAATACCACCAGGTCCGATCGAATGCAAATGCATCTTCTTTACACTACTTAAGCGGAAAACTGTTCATCCTATCTTATTACCCTGCTTGCATCTACTGATTAATTCATTTCTACTATATCACCTCAGACAACTGACACAACACCTCGCATAAAAAGTATACCACCAGCCTTCCACCTATCAAACTCCAAGTCATTGAGCAAATACAAGAACTAGTCCCTTTCTGCGAAATATTTCTCGGCCTCGTCCTCTATTGGACCTCGTTAATAGTCGCCGGCTCCCTCGTTTACATGTGTTTCTGTCATTACATTTATATTATATCCGCAACAATCGCACACAAACACATGCTCGTCCGACCTATTCAAATTTGAGCAGGTCTACCGCCTTTCGACAACGCCGGCTTCTTCCGCGAGATGTCGAGATCGACTTGGACCTAGAACAGGGCCTACCTGCGTCCATATACAAGGTACCGCGAATAGCAAATGTAAGATGTCGATGGTGATGCTGGTGGGAATGAAAAGTGTTTCGAGGGCATTTCGGTGGGTTTTGGGGTTGTTTGCGCGGGAGTGTATGGGTGATACGTGTACATGTATGTTGAGGATATAGGAAACTTGGTGAGTGGACAGGTCACATCTAGAAAACCGAGTCGGTTTGGCTCTGTCTCGCAAGAAACCAAAAATTCGTGCTTATCTGAGAAAAACGATAGAGAAGATTTCTCTATTTACAAATGAAGAATTCGTGCTGGTATGAGGCATAACATAGAGATCTCCCCAAATACATATGTGTGATCTTCTACTTGTGGGATACCACTATAATTCGTACGCATTAAAGACGATTCTGTATTATTATTGCGTTTTTTTACCAACTCACTAAACACCTTATTAAGTGACGCTATTATCAAATTTTAAGTTGAAATTGATGGTTGTATCACGAATATCAAAGGAAACCCGTCTATCTTTATTTTTTTTAGCGAGAACCGGTCTTAGGCTTCCTGCGCCCATCTCCGCTCTCGTAGCGGCATTTCTTCACCGGTCTTCTGAGCCCGGGTTCCATCTTGCTCGTGTCGCCAAGCCCAGTACTCGCCCAGTCGGACTTCTGCGTATGAGGCATAGTCAAAGTCGATTTGTGAGATTTTTGCTTGGATAAGAGACCAAACTCCCCTGCATTAGTCACATATTAGCTTCTGGTTGTTTTCTTTTCGCTCTACTGGGGTGCGCATTTTTGAGGTGATGTGGGAAGGAGCAGGAGAGCATACCAATAGAAACCAGGAATTCCTCTGAATCGATCAACATCTTGAAAGAGTTTTTCGACTACTTTTTGCTGATCAGAGTCTGCTCCCTTGCCCCCGTGTTGAACAAAACTCTTGACGTATTCCGTTAAGAATTCCCGTCGTATGGAGCGTGTTGGCATCATGTTATAGTCACAGTCATATCCGCCCCATTCGGCAAAGTGGTTGGCAATGTCAAAGGCAGCCGGTGACGGGGTGGCGTATTCGTAATCGATAAAGTGAACTTCTTCAACATCCTGGTGGCTCTGAGTGGCTCCATTTGTTTTTGGAGGTAGCATGATCACGTTGGCACATAGGAGATCGCAATGAGCAAAAATGAGCTAAAAAAGACAGCCACAGTCAGTACGTAGGTATCGAAAGAATTTAACATTAGAAAGTACCCCATCTTCACCGATGCCAGTTCCATCATCGAGTTCAGCGACGATACGCTCAAGCTCTTTCTGGAGGGCGATCCGACGTAGGCGCTGACCCTCGGTATCGACTGGCAATGCAAGAATCCACTTCTGCATAACAGACCACGTGTTGGCCCCTTCCTGACGAGGTTTGATAGGTGTAATATCGTTGTCCTTGTGCACCCGGGCTGGTTTCTCAGGGCGGAAAACATCACTTTGACCATCTGCAGCGTGCGATTGTTGGGTGGAAGCCTGCGAGGCAACAGGAAGGGTAGCATGCCATTGCCCTAGGCGACGAGCAACAGCTTTCCAGACGGCTGGTTCAACCAAATCAGCTGGTTTAGTGGGTTGGCCCCGAATAAAGCGATACAACAGGCCGTTTTGGAAGCGGGCTAGTAGCGCAGGAGCAAGACCATACTGCGCCAGCAAGGTGTGGGATCTAGTTTCCCCTTCACGAATGAGAAATTTACTTTTAGCAGATGGTCGCATGTGGGCAAAGCTGGTTTCATAGCACACCTACTTTCGCGATCTATGAGGATTTCTGTGTGGTTACCATACGCGCGCATCAGCACGGCCTCGGCATCGATCTGTTCGTCCGTCAAACCGGGCTTGCGGTTGATAATCTTCAATAACTACGCAAGCACTCCAATCAGTATGCCAAATGAGTCTGTAGCTCCAGGCGTATCAGAAACACACAGTATTGGTGATCCCGTCAGTGAATCGTATGAATTCAATCCGGTTATCTGCTCCTTCCCAGTGGGGATTAATGGAGAGAACCAACCTCAGCGCGGAGGCTTGTGAGTCGGCATTGTTGTAAGAGAGTGGTATATGCCTGAGGGTACCGTTCGTAACAGCCATGGCGTCGGGGGTTTTAGATGAAAGGTCAGGAAAACAGTATGTCTAGAGCCTGCATGTCGGAGAAAGAGAGTCAGTGAGCAGTCGACAGTCGCACTGGTGATAAACACTGTGGGTGCGGCTGAAAATTGAATAGAGGGCTTACCTAAATGTCAAGATCACCGCAAAATCATGAATGTGAAATTCGTGGGCAATCAGGCAGGCGAAAAGAAAGGCCGCACAGGTGGTGACGAGGTAGTTGACCGACGGCGAAACTGCAAAAGAGTAGAATATTGCACGCACACCGACGAAGACAGGGACGAGCTCCAGGGGCCAGCGAAAATAATAATTAAGAATGGGATGTGGTCTCGTGCCACAAAATCTCCCTGAGAGACAATCAGGTCGAAACGGGTTTGGTGCAAATCGAAGAGGGGTCAACAGAGTCGCAGAGGCTCCGCCACCCAGGGCAAATGTTGGTCCGGGACCTAAATAGTTGCGTGGTTCGCTTCGGCGGGATCGAGGTCGCGGTCATTGGTGGACAAAACGCATGACTAACGATGGCGACACCGGCCAAAGAACAGGCCAAGAGTGAAGGAGACTCTGACAGTTGTGTGTCCTCGATTGGAGTCTTTTCAGGATGGCGTCGAGCAGATCGGCCAAGGAAGAATGCAGGAGCCTGGAGAGCCTGGAGGTGCTGTCACCTGGAAGATAGCATGTGATCCTGCACTAGGCCCAAAGTAGAGATGGGGCCTCGAAATGATGGGGGCCACTATACTGCACTAGGTTAGTGCGTACCTAGTGCCCCTTTCTGCCTGGTTTGCCTGAGACCAGCTCACATGGCCACTGAAGCCCTAGCCCTACTTACTATCCGTTTTGGGACACTGCCCGCTATACCGGAACCGCTCTAGCCTACGTGCTAGTTGCAGCATAAAAAGCGGCCCGCGCCGGCCTCGATTTTCTCTCTTTTTCTTTCTTTCTTTCCTCATCTATCATCAGTAGAGGTTTACTTACTTTGTATTGTAAATCTTTACATCTGGGCTCCGCTTTGCGGCTTGCTGAGGACTATCCAGTGCGAGTTTTCTCTTACCATGGGTTTCCCTCCGTTCCCGGCTCTGTAGACCAACTTCGTGCGCGTCGTCCTTTTTCCCTTCACATTATGGCTATGCTAGGGCCACGCTTCGGCGAGGCAACCCATGCGCTTTAGCTGTGGAGGAGGCGTGATATACCTTCTTTTCTCTGCTCAACCTGCGTTGATGGGCATGGATTCGTGAAAAAATCTATTTATTTTGACGAGTGATACCCCGGCTGTTTTAGTCGACCATAACATGCGTGGAATGACAAAAAAATTTATTTGAATATGGCTTCTCGACACCAAACAACGTAGCCTCCTTGAATTAGCTAACAGTGCGTGAATTATCTTCGTTATACGTGAAGACACTTAACAAAACTCCTTGTATGCCCCCCATGTTGTCACCACGACATATTCTTCAAAATTAATCCAATGAAACCCTCTACGCAACACGACCAGCTTTGCCAATCTGGATACGCTCGCCCGACCATCGGTCATCGCTGCGCAAAACAGGCCAGCTCTGTCCATCGGCTTTGACCAATTTGAGCTCCAATTTGGTCCCAAAGACTGTGTACTGTGAGGTCTCTGGATCGATAGGCCCGAAAAGGCCGTATGTCTTCTTAAATCGTTTGTTGTCAGTTGTTGGAAGGTCGAATTCGACTGCGTTAGTATTGAAAGTGACCTTCGCCTTTTCCTTGTCAATTTTCTTCAGGTATACGGACACATTGACAGTCGATGCAGTCTGGTAAAAATCGTTCCTGTTGAAAGAACTCTTGTCAGCACAATGTTATCCAAAAAAAAGACTCACACAGCTCACTCACCGAACATCGTCAATCTTTTCCTCGCCAGCAGCTTTGCCCTTTCCTACAAACAAATGCCTCTTTTTCTCCGTGCATCCCGCTATCTTCATGAACTCGTCAAACTCGAGCACGCGCCTCTTGCAGCACGACCAGCCTTTACTGCCTTCATGGAACACCGGCTGTCCTGGATGATGTGTACACGTTTCATTATCGCGCGATTGATCGGGGTTATAAGTCGAATTGCATCCTTTCCGCCGACAGGTCGCGTTTGCTGGGATCGCGAGCGAGGGATCGTCCGAATCAGGCTCTTGAGGAGGTGCGGGGGTTGACGGCGGAGGAACAGCAGCAGCAGGAGCAATGGGTTGCGTAGTCGGCGTAGCTTGCTCGTCCAGCTTCTCTGCAAGAGTAGCTATATTGGAAGTATCGGCCTTTGGGGCCTCTTCCTTTGGTGTGTCGTCGACAGTGGAGTGTTTGCCAGTCGTGCATGGAGGGATCGTAAGAAATTCGTCGAAGGTGAGGACGCGGGGTTTGCAGCACTTCCAACCTAATCAATCCAGTGAATCAGCCAGTACTCTCAAAACATCCAATACCGCTGCTGAGTTCCAAGATAACTCGTAACTCACCCTTTTGACCCTCATGGAAGACTGGTGCACCGGGGTGATAGACGCAATCCTCCTCAGGATCGCTGAAGACCTTTCCGCAGCCCTTGTGCACGCACTTGCCCGCCATGGCGCTGAATCGGATCACAATAAGAAAATAATTTGCGTACTCGAATATTGAAGAACAAATTCTTCAGACAAGTAAAGTAAATATAAAAATCTACCAAGAGGCCAGCTGCTCGTGCAAGAGAAATGCAAGTCACGGCCCTCAAACGAACGTCTGTTGCGCGGGGCGCTAAATCGGGCTAGTGGCAGGAAACTCGAAGCTTCCATGATTCTGTCCGTTCACAGCATCATCTGCATTGTTATCACCAGCGATCGACAAGTCTGTTACCCTTCCTCGCAATGCATTTTACCAGGGCGCTTTTCAGCTCCAATGCCGCCCGGCTCACTCTCTTTACCCGGGCGAACTGCGGGCTTTGCGACACTGCCAAATTGACCGTATCGAGACTACAGAAAAGGAAGCCCTTCGAGTACGCCGAGATTGATATCATGGCCCCGGAGCATAAACAGTGGAAAGATGTCTACGAATTCGACGTGCCGGTTCTACACGTTCAGCCACAGCTCTCTGATAAGGAGTCGGAGCTTCGAAAGCTGTTTCATCGCTTTTCTGAGGCTGAAGTAGAGAAGTTGGTGACCGAGGCAGAGCGATGATTGTTATTCCGTAGTGCGTTCTTCCTGCTCTTTTTTCTCTCGATATCCATGTTGACTTTATAGTGCATAGTGCTCCTCTGTGACTCGAAACCGTATCAGATGGCAAACCGACGACTGTATGCCTCGTTTCTCGTGGTCTGATTTTCCTACCACCCTTCTGGACTGCTTTGTCATGCGTCATTTGCCTGGATCCATTTGAACGCCGATACCAAGAAACGACAAGGATTGAAAAACCCTCTCTATTATCATACACCCATGATTGCTGAGGATAGGAGCGAGCGCCTCATGACCCACACAAAGAGGAGAAACCCTCCGCGCGATGAGGTCAGAGAACATAGATAAAGACTATCCATGGCAAGTCGGAAATTTTAGGCAAACGACGGGGTCTGTGGGCTGTAGAAATTGACGACGAGTCGACGACGTCCACTTCACACTTATTTTCGTCAAACTGGCCGCCGACCTCGACCCCAAACGCACCCGGTGTGTCTGGAATATTCTATATTTTCCAAACCTTGTCTTGGAACAGAAGTAATACATTGTATTGAAAAGCGGGAGCAAAGTGATTTTTGTGAAACTGTGCTACATGTAGGCCTGGTTTGCCGTCTTTGACATTCCTAAATGGGAAATTGTTGTGCTTTCCCTTGACCTGTCGTACCCTAATGTGAACCAGCAGAGGTGCAAAAAAAGCTTTATTCGATAAGCTAGCCTTTTTCTATTTAAGATTTAGGTTATAACTATAGATTTACACATTGGTTTCTTTGTTCTTCAATAATTATTGTTTCTTATGTAACTTTACAACTTTGGAAATGACAGTACTTAAAATGTAGTAAAGTAGTGATTTTATTGTCTGTAACAATATTTTGAATACAAGACCATTTTCTGTATCCCAAGGTGCCAACAGTTCAGTTTTCAAGATCTCACAGCGGGGCGACCTGCAATGAAGAATTCGATTCTATGTATTTTTACTATGCGGGCCGACTAACTAGCTGCCTGCTCAGTTATGTAAAGAACCTCTCTCTTCCTCTCTATTTTACTTCTTGCAATATTTCTCCCATCAACATTGCAATGACTCTATTCTACTTTCCTCAATTGTCCCTCTCGTATTTATAATAGCACTTGAGAAGTACTGGGTACTATGGAAATGAAAATTTGAGTATTTCCTCTTGTCAGGTCCTCTTCAAATACTATCGAGACGTTCAATGATCGGAAGAGAGGTATTGATTACCCAAGAATGATGTAGCAACAAGCTACACATTCAATTATTTGTACAGAAATGGCATGTTTCATTTTACTTTCCTTGCTTTTTTGTCATCTCCACCATCATCGCCACAATCACAACCAGGGAAATACCTTTCACTATGTTGCCATAACGTGAAATGAAAATGTGGCGAAAAAAAGAGAGAACAGCTAATGTTTTCATATCTTCGTCTCCAGGTGTAACATGCTCTTTATTCGCTTATAAAAGTTACTTATCTGGACAGAAACTGGATAAGAGGGCAGAGGATCAATCCAGCATACATGTATTTGGGAGGAAAATCCCCCGGTTTTATAGTTGAGTCATATCTACATCCTCAAGCTGATGTAAATAATACTTCAATATCGTATTAGTCGGCAGATAACACAATCATTGAAATGAAAAGAAAATCAAAAGATCAAGACCATGGAAAATATCCTAATACGAAGAATCAAAACACCCTGTTTCAACTCTGAACGGTACAGAAATATGCTCTTAAAATATGCACAAACAGTCACACCCATGGAAACATTTTATACGTACATGATGCTTTGGTGGCGTAATATTGGACCAAAGACCGACTGAAGCTCTGTAGTGTTATCAAGTAAATTTCGCATGAAAACGCAAGGAAGACATGTCCTACTGGTACCGTTATGAGGATTCATTGAGCCGTTCCATCATCGAACACCTCGGCCTTCGCTCGGATGAGAAAGAATAAAGAACTCCATGCGCCATCAATGCTGTAAACTCTGAACCAATGCTTTATATCGGGTTAATAATAGGAACAGGCTCCTTGGGAGTAGTGCTCCCGCCTGACACTGTCGATGGTGATTGTTTCGGGGTCGCCTTCGTCTTGAAATGCGAAGGAGTGGGCGAAGGCTTCGCTTTAGTTGAAGCCGGTGAATTCGATTTTCGGGTAGGAGTTCGTTGTCGCGGTGGAGTTTGTTGTTGTATCGGTGTATGAGGTGCCTGTCTTGGTGGTGTTCCCTTGCTGATGATACTCTGACCGTCGTTGCTCCTGGAGCGATCTCGGCCAGCAGTGCTGCTACCACCGGCACTACTTGTTTTGCCTCCACGTTTGACCATTCGCCCTAGGACGGCGACTAACTCGGCCGCATCTTCGAAACTTTCGTCGTCCATACCCTCTTGAGCATTGTAAACATCAGCAATAGCCTGCTTAGCTAGTCTTCGACAAGAGTCCGCATCGTGGAGGCAGTCGTATAAATAAGCAGCGTATTCAAGCTTGACGGACAGACGCAAAGGGTGTGAACCCGGTAGGAGTGTGTCGCTTAAGGTGGCGGCCTGGACAAAGCACGGAGTCGCAGTCATCGTGTAGTCTAGAGCGGGTAGAAGAAAAGACGCCGTTAGCTTAGGTTTTGGAACAGACGGAAGGCCAGGAGGACCTCCGTGAGAAGCCTTTTTCACAGGCCCGCCTTCAAGTGGCGGCGGTGTTGTCGATATAGAGGCTCGATTGACTTCAGACGAGCTGGAGGTCGCCGCAAGACCATTTCCATTTTGTAGGTTGGATGAACTGGGAAGACTCGAGATTCCGGGCGTGTGGATAGCCGGTTGGTTGTGAAAAAGGACGAAAATATGATAAAAAGAGGCGCGCAATTTGTAAGCAAGCACTTTTAATTCGATATAATCCTGCACCATAGGTAAGATGTACTGTTCCACGACCACTAAGCCCTCACGTGAGAGCCATATAATGTGATGGTACAGCTGCAGCGATTTTGTCTCTCGCGTTGGGTCGAGACGACGAAGTTTCCGAGCTCGAAGAAGCTTTTTCGATAAGATCACAGACAACCCCAGGATTTTGTAGAGCATGCTCGAAAGAAATGGGTTCTCAAGGCTGGTGGCACCCGCGAGAAGGCCCAGATATTTCTGGTCAACTTCGTGAGAGGCCATCCAAATGGCGTATAAAGAAATTTCAAAATCCTGAAAAGAGCCATCCCAGTCAGCTATGTCGGATACGTCCCCATCATCCCCCCAATCCATGCCCATTTCGGTAACACAATCAGATACCATATCGAAGGTAGGTGAAAATGGCTAAAGAGAAATGGAAATTGGACTGCGATAAAAACTGGGCAGAGGCGGCCTTTATGTGACCGCCATGGTGTTGAAGAACGTGTAGCCGCCGAGTAGCCGCCCGGCGGCAACCAGAAACACGATGAAACAACAAGGTGACACAAAAGGAAAGACAGCGCTTACCTGAGCTCTGGATATTTGGGACAAGTTTGAGTAGTTTATTCGACGAGTAGGTCTGGAAAAATTGCCGGAAATTAATCTCTCGCTTTCAAAATAGGTGAACACAGGATTGCTCCTATCAACGGCGGTCGAGCTCACGGTAGAGAGATTGCAGCTCAGAGACGAACCAGACCATGTAAAATAGCCCTCTTTTTTCAAACTGGACCGAGTATTTGAATGTTCGAAAACGACGGCTGGTGTTCGTTGTTTCCGGGAATCACTCCTTGCGCGTATACCGATAAAACGAATTGACAGTGTGAATCGCAGAATTCGAAATAGTTATACAAGGGTAATTCAACGAGACAACAAAAAAGACCAAAAAAATAAAAAAATAAAAAGAAGAAAAGAACAGACACCAACGGAAAAATCGTTCGGGCTAGTTTTGTAGAAGCGATTGCTGATAATATACAGATGGAATGACTAGGGTCGACTCTGAGGCGGGAAATCGGCCGTCATGGGAATCTGGACGACATTAGCACCTTGGATTGCAACGAGAATTTGACGGCCTTTTGAATTAACAGGTGTATTCAGTGGCGCGTTTGGGACCTCGTGTTGAGCCAGTGCTACGGGAAGCGATGGCCGAAGGGACTGGATTACCTTTGCGTTCAACCCAACTTGTCGCACCCACGAAAGCTATTGCGCCCCAGAAATCGAAAAGTCGGGCACGAGCAAAAGAGAGACAATGTGGCTGTACAATAGCTGCTCCCAGCGATTCATCGTGTGCCGGAGGAGAGTGACAAGGCGTTGGTCAGGCTGGAAAAAACATGAAGTGTTGGCAGGAAGGTGTCTATCAGGCACAAGATTTTGCTTGCCGCGCCGCCGATGTCTACGTAACAGCCAATCTACGTAACAGCCAAGAAGGCAGCACAAAAAGACAGACAGGCGGTCAATTGGCTGGCATTGATCGAGAATTTTCCGCGACAGTCGTCTGGGTCCCGACACTCTGGTCGAGCAAAAGTGGCGGGCGAGGCGATGGTGGTGATGACGATACGTAGCAAGGTCCTACAAGCGAGAACCAGCAATGCACGTCATACGGGTTTGCATCAATTCCCTATCCACTTCCCGGGGCGCGTTCGATAAAGGTCCAATTTGCTCGCCGCTGGGTGGCACAACGCTCAGCACAATGATTGATTGCCAGCCGAATGGGAGACTGGGGGGTGGGAAAGGATATGCATCGCGAAACTACGTGTCAGAGCCAGAGCTCTCGGTCTTTGGCCCTGACGCCTTTAGCCTGAGGCCGGGGCATTAAGCCTCTGCCGTGGTGGATCAAGCGAGGGCAGACAGGCCAGTCAGGATTCGGACATGTCTGGTAGATCGGAAATCATCAGTGTTAAAGTTAGCGCGACACGCAGTATTGTATGTATTTCAGACGATTTCGACCCAGCCACAGGCTTTTTTGGACTGACGCTTGCCAGCGTGGCAGCGGCCTGTCCCACCGAAAAAACCAGGCTGTTCGCTCTCGCTCCGTTGGATTATGGCGGCCTTGGGGCCGCAAGTGCACAAGGCCGTGGTAGGCATTATCCTCTATTTGGAAACAATCGTCGCTGATGCAGCATTATTTGATGCGATTTATTATGAGGATACTGTTTCCTGTTAGACATCGGTCGTCTGCGATGCAACGATGAGGGAGAACGATAGCCTTTAAGCAGCGAGTGAGCCATTGGAGTCTTTTGGGGCTGGGTGAGAACTACGAAGGGGATTCCCAATGTATTCCGGAATTTCGTAGCCAGCCCTGACCGCTATGGATTTCATCCGAGTCGTCAAACATCGCATTCGGCGCGATGGTGCGTACGCCGTAAGGCCCCGGTACACCGCCAGTTGTCCATACCGTTAGCATAATAAACGGGGTGGCTAGTCAAGGCACGGACCAGAGAAGCCTTGGCCGAGAGTGGATATTGTATTATTTGGCCGCCAAGCACCGTGATCAAGGAGGACCAGCGTAGAAAGAGGCTTGCTGAAACGGATTATGTGACACCAGGCAGACTGGAGATAGTTGAAGTTGAGGTTAGAGATGAGGCAAAGACACGCGCGTAAAGGCAGCAGCGAGAATGACTTGGTCGCCGCAGGAAGGAAGGAGCCCGCCTCGACGGCTGGCTCGGTCGGGCCTGCCCGGCGGGCCGCTGTTGACCCAGACATTATGATTCCGGTGGGTGCCTGACTGCCTTGGTGCCTTGGTGCCTGGGTGCCTGAGCCTCATGCTGCCTCACTCTGCAGCTTACATCTTGCATGTTGCATCAACTCGGAATTTGCATGTTAACATGACTCTGGTGGCTACTTAAGGTAATCATGTGATCGTCTGGCTACTCGATGCACCCACATCTTTGCAGGAGTACATTTCGTGCGGGCTGTATGAACATGCTTGCAGCTTGGAGTCTCAAATTTTCTTCAAGATATCGAAAATCATCTTATTTTTGTCTCTATCACCTCACATCGAATTGCAGACTTACACGTGTTTTATGCCAGGCTTGCGCTACGAAGGCTTCCTATAGGTTTGGCTATTTCGGTAATGATACTTTTCGTGCAACGCTGACAACATCATGAATGCCCGAACTTGCATACACATGTATTTTTCGCCCCTAGCTTACAGCTTGCTCAATACGTACCGAGACAAGACCTTGCAATATGCCATTGCAATCTATGCTTATCTAGGCCATGAGATAAATCAATTGATCTGCTGGTGCAGCATGGCGGTTGGAGATGTCACATGCACTCAAAGCCAATTGCAGATGATTGATCTCGTGGGCCTGCAAGGAGTAGAAACAATAGTTTTCTACTAATAATAGATAATAATAGACAATATCCATATGCAGGTGATCATTACATCTAGGGTGTAGACCTGCGAACTTGAGGTTGCAAATGACGGGGCGTTAAATCAATCTCATGTTCTTGTACTATATCAGGCTCAGTGATCATCAACTGTCGCTCTGGGTGGAGTTCAATGCGTGAAGCCATTATTTTTATTATTTTTATTTTCCTTAAATACAACACGGTTGTGTGTCCTGTATTCATTTCATGTCACTTTAATGTCCCGTTTTTAATACGCAGCTACCTGAGTCTCAACTCCCTCTCATGCGGTCGTATGCAAAGAATAAAAAAAGTCAGACATCATAGAACACTCTCCAAAGTAGTCATCGTAACTTCTAGCTTGCAAATGCAATTACCTAAAGATATGTATCAAAAAACCCCATGCGTGAGTCAACATTTACCCTCCATTTAATAGATGTAAACCCCCCTGTAGGAGGAACTCGGTTCGGAATCCAAACAACGTCTCTCGTTTGGTCCGGTACCAGTTTGTACAGTCTGTGGCTATTTTTGGAGCTTGTAAGCAGAATCTTGAACGTACACCTTTGCTCTTCGTTCGTCTGCCGAACAATATCGATAAGGCATGCCACGACCGTCTCACTGTCCTCCATGTGGAACGAACTTGTCTCATGCGTCGTGACGGCATCGACCATACAGAAAACCACAATTTTTGGTGGTAGCCGAAGAATTAATCCCTGGAAAATTTGACAAAGGGCCCTGACATTGTCTGGATCCACTTGTGAGATTCGTCTCATCGTCTGTGGCTCGAACTCTGCATGACACATTAAAAGCTGGGAGATCAAACTTCGCATCAATCCTGCAATTCCGGAGTCTGGATCTTCGCGACGGCAATGTGCTCCACAGAAGAAGGAAAGAGCAAGAATGCCGTTGTTTTCGTATGCCCTCGCTGATCTTACAAGCATTGCGGGAACAGACGATGATAAACGTCCATTGCCAGAAACGTTGGAGTTGATAAATATTACCAAAGATTGAGTAGCCAATAGCCAGTCATGCAGTTTTGGTGACTGCATGATCGCGATCAACCGATCTTGCTCGGGTTTTGGCAATCTCCAGACGTCTTGGAGACCGGCTGCTACGTCGTGGTCGATGATCGAATTATCGTAGTTTAGGGTTTTAAAAGCCGTAGTTCGCGCTCTCAAGTATTCTGTGATAGGAGAATTAGCGTTCAATAATCATGGCAAAAGATTGGCCGAGGAAAAAAAAGTTGACCATACCCTTTTCGAGTCTTCGATATATGGCTTTCTTGTTTGCCGGGAGAATCGGCCCTCTAACTGCGTCATGTTAACAATTGTTAATTGAGTTCGAAATGAAAAGCTTGAACATTTCACGAACAATTTCCCGTATTAGGTTTCACCAAGAAGTGGCATGAAAGGAATCTCTTCGACATTGTCTCCATAAAATGTGTAATACTAGTCTTGCATTCGCGCCGGGTCTTCGCATTGTCAGATCGGAACTGATCTTTGAGATTATTAAATTTACTTGTGTATTAGTCAATGTACTCAGTGTATTTCTGTTCATGGTTAAGTGACTGCATTTTAAGTTCCCGGGCTGTCCGTCTTATTTCTTCGATGGATTCATAGGAGCATAAGCGAGCTGACTTGTCGAATCGTTTGGACCTTTCTCGAAGATCCTGGATCAAAGAGCTCAATTCCTTCTTATAGGAATCTTGCTGGAGGATGCTCTTGCCAAATTTACCTATTCCAAGAAAGTTAACATTTGTAAGACCCAACTTGTGAACTCCGCCATTGAGGATGTAAATTTACATATTACCTTTTCCTTGTACCAGCGAAGGATGTGGTGAAGCACAGCTAGCGTAGTCACATAGAGAGCTGCACTACATTGTTGCAGTTCTTTAGATTCCTTGAAGATATTAAGCTCCTTGTGAACAAATGTAAGCAGCGAGGGGATTTCTGCCACTACATTCAAGATCTCATCACGCAAGTCAGCTAAACGCGCGGCAGCCTGTTAGGATAGTAAGTAGAATACCTCAATCGGACACTAAAATCACAACCAGTGAGCCACGGACCTTTAAAATGAGCTTTAGGCCTCCACTTATGACGGAGGACCAATCTGACCCAGATGGTAAGAGGCTGAGCCATACATCAAAGATTTCGTTTGTTTCTCCAAATTTATGAAACGATGTCCGTATTTTGTTCCACGTCCCAGATTTTGAGCTATAAGTTTCCGAAGCCTTGTCTACCTCTTCAAGGACTTCCTCCCAGGTATGAATCGGTTTTCCCGCGACGTCGATAAATAAGTCTGATCCTTGGATAGTTTGCTCGTAAGCCACCATCGCCCATTGAAATCGGTCTCTTTCACACATCACTTTTCTATGCAGCTCATCCCTGGGAAGTATTAGCTTGATGATGATACAAATAATGCGGCTGAGAGTCCATACTCCGCGCCATCTACTTTGCCATCATTAAAAGTCACGTTATATGTACACGATTGGACTTCAGTACTGGCTTCTGGGTACACAACATCTTCTTTCCGATTTATTTCTTCTGGTAATATGTTGACAATGTTCTCCTCTTCTCTAAGAGCACTGAAAGCTGGATTAATGTCGCGAGGTAACTTCCTTTGTATATATCCGGTCACCAAGCTACCCAGGCGTTTACAGAGCACATTGCCTCGCGCCTTGACCTGACTGCCACTAATAGTACCACTGATTCAGCAGTTACAAAAAAAAATGCCACTCGTCAAGTGCTGCTCTCCTAGGTACGGTTCATACACATCACCTCAAGTGCTCTGGTGATACGTGGCCGTTGAAAACCTAGTCGATCTGTAGATCAAAGATAGAAACAGATCCTCAGCAAATTGACTGACAGAAAGGAACAAAAGGTAGTCAGAGAAGCGGAAAAACAGAAACGACGCCGAAGTCATGTCAAGCTGTCCATGAAATATGAGACCGAAAAGGTGTGGAATCCCAAAGGCCTCCGAGATGGTATTACCCTGACAAATACAGAGACAAGTTCACAACACACGAGTAATAGTTGGTCAAATGGCACATTTTTCTTTGTGAAGAACCCAACTTGCATTGAAGTAGTCTCGGAAAGGAATGTTGACCAATATTGATCATTGTGTACCACTGGATATGTCTTCCATTTGGTTGTTGGCAAGGCAGTGCATACATCTGTCTAACCTCATCATATGTTGGCTCAAATTGATTCGTTCCTTCACAGCCCCGAAACTGTTACACGTCCTACTCAACTAGAACTGGCCGGTTACACTTTATCTGTTCTGGTCTGCCCATTTTTCTGACTTTCTGCCTTGTACGAGGGCTTCTCGGGTGCGAGCAGCAAACATTTATTGTTTACTCGCCAGAGACTGACTGGGAGTGGTCTCGGTACGTCTATCGACCACGAATGGGTGACAGGCATTCGTTCTATAGCATGGCTAGCGCCTTTGTACGACATGGCTTGTTTCCTGATGATGACAAGGTAAAACCAGTCGATGTTGATGTGGGAGGTCATATGGGGTAGTAACAAGAGGAAACTGTTCAAACCGTGTTGGCAGATGTTAGTACATTTGACACAATGTACTCCATACGGGCCAAAAGCCAGATCCAGGTGGTGTCACATAAAAAATCAAACAAAAAAACCAACAACAAATAACCCAATTAGCCTAACAACTACTGAATTCAATACAGCTAAAGTTTTGTCTCCGGCTCAGCGAAGGTGTGTTTCAGTTGCATGGATTTATACCTTTTGTAGTGAATAAGGAAGCCATTGAAACAGTGATACACAACTCGGAAAAGACATTGAAGAGGAAACAAATGCCAAGGCAGACGAGGAAGCCATAAACTTGCAAGAAATCAATCTCACACGAGTCCCCGCTCACAGGTGGAGACAAGTCAAGAAATGTCACGATATTGACCTGACACAGAGTATTTTGCTAGTCTCTACTAAAGGAAGCGAAAGTTTTGTATCCAAAGGAACGAGGCGGACACGAAAATGCCCCACAGAGAGCTTTCCAGTTTCGGTGGAGGATATCGCAGCATCAGGGCACCACGTTCCGCATCGATTGGCCATAAATTCAACGTACCTTTTGACTGTGTTAGAGGAATGCGCTGGAATTTTATTCGAAGCGAATGAAGATGTCCTGATACGCCCTTTTATATACTTGGTGGAGTTTGAAGAAGGTATCGGATATTGTCTTCAGACCACCGAGCTATCCTCCCAAAAGCGGACGCTGAACTAAGTAAGCGCGTGCAATCATTTAAGAATTGGGATTCTGAAAGTTTCGACAACCCGGATTTTCAAGTGGCAAAAGAGGAATTGGAGAGATTAAAATCAGCTGCTTTTCGTTTGACACGAGAACGAGACGAACTTCGTAGTCTTGTGGAATTCATGGATAAAGATATGAGCGACATATTCGATGTGAAGCATAAGATCCAAAATCAGTCAATTGAGGAAATCGCCTTTGAAAATCTCTGGCAGCTTTACAAGCCCGGGGATGTAGTTTACCATCGTACCCAGAGCAATTCCAGCGACGCCAAGCTTTTCGAATACTGCACGTCACAGGCGAAGAGCATGTTTTCGTATAAGACGGAATCATTACCATCGCTTAATAGAACAGGAGTGGGACTTGGACTCCGAGAATGATCAGAGATGCCGTGAGGCAGTATGTTGCTCAGGCACTGAAATTTCGTGCTTTATTACCGACTATTCCTACCTTGATTTCGATGGGATTACCCTCTCTCCTAGGGGAAAGATGTTTGTGATATCACCGTATAGAGGGACAAGACCCATCCTCTCGCTTGAACTGCGGCCTGTAATCTTCGACCCGCAAACGCAACAAATCCGCAAGGACCTGATCGAGAGAGGTAATCTTTTCGTTCAAATGGTATCTCCAAGACATATGTCGTATTATGGCATCACAATTAAAGAGTCTAAGATAACGCCACGTACTCATCTGGTAGTAAATTTCCACATTGAAGCAGTTGAGGTAATGTCACAATCAATGAGAGTCGGTACACTTCTAATCTCTATCCTCACAGGTTAATGGTGAGGTTATTGTGGACCAGGAGTCCGGAGTAAAGCACTTCCAAGATAATTTCACCGGATGGAATTTGAAGTTAGGGGGCGGTGTCATTCAACATTCCACCTTCACAAACCAGCGAGAATTTTACGACCTCCTTTCAGATGAACTCAAGTCCAATGGTGTAGAAAATGATGTTTTTGACGACTCTTTATTCGAATATACTCGGCGCAAGGAGTTTCTGAGCACTACAGACATAATGGTCAGGCGCAAAATAAGTACTGATCCAATTCCAGATGATGCGCTAATGTTGCTTCCTCCTCGAGTCTATGGATACTCTTTGCTGGATCATCGATGGCTCGCACTAAACATCAATTGTCTTAGAGATTTGTCTACGAATGAAGGTCAAAAAAGCCGGCCCAAGCTGGAAGACCTAATTCTACCGAAGGGTCACAAAACCATCGTTCAGGCTCTAATCACAAACCAGTTCCGACCCCCTTCCAGAAATCTAGGCAATTTACCCGACGAGCGTTTTATGGATGTTATTCCGTCCAAAGGAAAGGGCCTAATTATCCTACTTCACGGTGCACCCGGAGTTGGGAAAACATCAACCGCTGAGTGTATCGCCATTGAATTGATTCGGCCCCTACTACCAATTACTTGCGGTGATATCGGCACTACCGCAAAAGAACCCGAGAAAGACCTCGAATTATTCTGTACATTGGCTCATCGATGGAAGTGTGTGCTCCTGTTAGATGAGGCAGATGTGTTCCTTGCGAAACGAGAACGAGGCAATATCAAAAGAAACAGCCTAGTTTCTGGTAAGCATCTAGAAAGTTATCGGTAGCTCTGATTGAGCTCGAACCATCACTTACTATCTGATCCAGTGTTTCTTCAAGTGTTGGAGTACTTTTCTGGAGTTATCATCGTAACAACCAATCGAGTCGGCGAGTTCGATGAAGCCTTCCGATCACGGATCCACATTTGTCTATACTACGAAAGGTTGGGTATGGAGCAAACGCGAGAAATTTGGAAAAAAACATATCCAGAGAATCAAAAACAGTGACTAAGATGTTGACATGGAAGAAGAGAAAATAATGAAATTTGCGATTAAACAGTGGAAGGAGAACCGTGAAACAACACGACTTTGGAACGGCAGGCAGATTAAAAACGCATTTCAGACCGCCATCGCGCTTGCCAGGTGGGATTTTCCCGGGAAAAGTGACTCCTTGGAGCTGAAACGCCCCCTCGTGACAATAGCACACTTCGAATATGTGGCCGCTATCACCGCCCACTTTGACGACTATGTTAGCGACATCCACGGAATACATGAAGAAGATACCTGGGGGACCTTGGCAGAAAGTGACGGACTTCGCAAGGACCGTATCCGTTCTAGAAGTCGCTCAGCGTATTCAGACCTTGACCGTCGAAGACGAGGCCATCGCAGCCATGTAGAAACATTCCGACACGGAAAGGACGAAGGTGACAGGGTTGGGAGTAAGGATGATGACGACTCTGACGAGTTGGCAGATACAGAGCTTGACAGTGATGACTAGGCCGAATATCTACGGGAATTGGAAATTAAACTAAAGAAAGCGAAAAAGAAACAAAAAGGCAAAACAAGAACTCCTTGGTAACAGGGGCGAGGGGGAGAGACAGCCGACGTTAAATTTTTTTGGTATTGACAAAATTTCGATGAAGAACCCTTAAAACTCTCTTAAAAAGAAAGCAATCACCATACTTTTGATAGTATAGTTAGATAACCCCAAGTGCAAACGTTGGGGTCTTTAATCGGGAAATACTAAGCATGTTTAGACATACTTCCGCCTCAAACTTAGGAACTATTCGAACAACGTCTCCCATTCTGCCGGATCTTTATCCTAAGAAGAATACATTGCTAGAAGTTTACAGAAGCATAACTAGAATATCTTCCTCAGGACAGAGCCATTGGTATAGCGTAGATGCGTAAATCCTTGATATCATCTCCGGAGTCATTAGCACTTCTTTCTTAATCAAAAGATGGTACCTTGGATTGAAAATTCGATATTACAGAGATGTTGTTTGAAAATTACCGGGAAAATAGCAAAATTTGTTATCGGATGACATCTTTCACAATTGACTGCGAAAGTAAATGAGAGTGCCGCTATAACGTAAAATCCTCAAAGATTGCTCGCGGCACGTCAGAAACACGCCTTCTGCATGTGTAGAATCTTTGGAAGAAGATTTGCAAATGAAGTTGAAGACTGCTAACACCTGACAAGAATATTTTTAGAAAGCTGAAATTCTCCCTGCTGCTCTGTAAACAAGCCATAAATGCATTCGCCTTGGAAAGCGATTCGTTAGCCCTACTATTAGATAGGCTTTCTAAACTCACTACAAAATTTCGGTTTTCTTTCTTCTGAATTTGACTGTGATTGTGTCTGTCTAGACGGTGAAAGAGAAATTGAAAACCATTCTCTAGTGAAATAATAAGTATATACTAGAGTATCAGTGAAGAAATCAAACAGTGGAAACTATTTTAACAAAAAAAAGATTAGATATAACGAATGAGAAAAACCTTTCTATCCCTTGCTCTGTACCGTATATGCCGCCCATATCTATTGACAAAAGAAATACAAACGCTCTTCATGGGTGACAGCGAGCTCAGTAAAGACCCCATTCCACTGATTGCTTCTTCACGGTACCCTTGCAATGCATCTCGCCCTTGGCGCTGACCAAACCGTTCCAGGAATACTTTTCAATCGAGGAGTTTATGATGTCGACAATGTCCTGAGCGCCGACATGGAAATCGACATTGCCGTCCCTAACGGTGCCCTGAACGCCAAACCTGCAGGTGCCGTGCTCCAACAACTGGTGTTGTTGCTCGGCTACATTCTCCACCTCCCACTCGCCCAGGGTGTGCTCGATTTTCTTGATAATCTCCTTACAGTCGCTGATTTTCGGAGACCCGCTGGTGGTCTGGCCGTCGAAGGTCGAATTGTCACAGTAACCGATTGCCTGCAGGGCGTTACAGGGGTAGTCAGCCACGCTGCTCTGCTTGGCGTCAATAGCAGCCTTGGCCGTTGAAGGGCTGCAGATGGGGATCGTGACGAATCCAGGCGTCGTGATGTCTTGATTCCAAATATCTTCCATAGTGCCAGGATCGCCCGGATCCGCGACGCCGCCGCCGTTTTGCTTCCCATTCTGCTCGTACGTCCGGACGGCGCCGACGATGAGGTCTGCGAGCTTGACGCCGTGGAACCCGCCGTTTAGGGACTCGATGCCCGGCACGGCCCCAAAAATAAAATTTGCGCACGTCTGGACTGCGTTAGGATTCGCCTCGCAGTTGGCGGGGTTAGCTGCCTCATGCGGGTACGCCAGGTAGTACATCTTGTTGTTGTAACAATGCCCAGAAGCGGCCATGTCGTCGCTGGGCATGTATTGGGAGACCGGGTCGGGGGTGGTGCCGCACGCGGCGCCCGAATCGACGATAAACGCGTACCTGCTCGACACCTTCCAGAGCGATGGGATGGCAAAGGCGAAAAAAGCCTTGGCCATGGTTGCCTTCAAGGTAGCGAAAGTGACGTCGCTGTATGTCGTGGGTGGCTCGGTCTTGGTGCCTTTGACGCCGCCTTCGATGAGCTTGCCGTCGGAGATGAGATTCGTGAGCGCCTTGATACCTTCCTCGCTGCCATCAAACAGTTTTCGCAATGCGGCCTCGGTCATATTGCCCCAGCCGAAGGCGACTTGGCCTAAATAATCGGAAAACACGTCATTGTCCTCGATGGTCCATGTGCCTCTGCAATCTATGTTAGCATGAGTCATACCTCAACAAAGGTGAACGCAGGAAAACAAACTCTGTCTCGCTTCCTAAATGCATCGCAGTAGTCACGCTGGTGCCAAAAGTCAAAAGGGCCTTGATGGTATCTTTCATATTGCTGAACAGGACTTCGTTGGCCAAGAAATAGGGCATGGCGGCCATGTCTAGTAGAAGTCAACAGGTAAGCTTATAACTATCGGGCAAGAAGCAACAGAAGACAGAGGAGGACGCACAGGAGTTAAAAAAGACTGAAGCCGCTACGTTACCCACGAGGCCAACTAACGCCACCAAAATGCCAATCCACATGCTGTTGTTCTTGGGAGGAGACTTTGGCGCGAACGTGTCTTCGAAGTGTTGGAGCCCCGGAGTGACGACACCGGTGAAGGCAGAGCTCAAGGCGTCCATGTAGGCGGAGTACATCTAAAGAAGAGGGCAACACCCGGTTAGCAATAGAGACAGAATGATCTTTTGCTGGCTCACCCCGTGCACATTGATCATTGAGTTCCAGATCTCGTATCCAGCCGGGCCACTGTCGGCTACTGCCATGTCCTGGCAGGTTTTGGTCCCTATGCAGTTGCTGAGGGCCCCATACTTCCCGCAGTCGACGCTCTCGGCGCCATGAAGGGTGTTGAAAATCGACGCGCTAAAACCCAGGCTTTTGTGCGGTTTGTCAATGTCGCGCCAGACATTAATGACATCCGTCCACGCATGCGGGCAGTCCATCATGTTCCACCGCTGCTGTGGCGACAAGTTTATAACGTCTGCCACGGACGGGTCGCTGCAGGTTAGCATTGTCCAGTTGCCGGTGCGGTTGCCTTCCGCATATGGGTCCTTTTCATGCGCAACTTGGGTTACAAAATCATCCCAACTCTTGCTTGGATAAGGGGGATTGTTATACTTTGAGAGATCGGAAGCCCAATCGACAGAGCCCCCCATTCCCAGATCCTGGTACATCGCCGTCCGTTCCGTCTTGGTATTCTCATCCATGTAGGCCACATAGTTCGTTCCGTCGTACACCAGAATGTTGCTGTGGCTTTCTTTGTCGAAATAGGAGACCGTAACTCGGCTCTCCCTGCCTTGAATTTTGTTGCTTCCAGCGTTTGAGGTGTCTTTGCCTAGAATCTCATTGATTTCAGCGTTCGAGATGTATCCCGCCGTGTCCGTGCAGGGACCCGACTTTGCAGTCGATTTCGACCGGGATCCGGTGAAGAAACAGTCTGGGGTGTAGCAGCCGGCTTCGGCCATACCAAACGAGCGACCATAACTGGAGACGCCCACCACAATCTTGTTCGAGGGTACACCGGCTTTAGTTATCTATAAGACAGTGAGCATCTCTTGACCTGTTGTGTCACCGGAGGGTGAAGGGGAAGAACAGTCAAGGGGTACAAACCATCGACAATGCTGTCATCGTCTCGGTCAAGTTCACGTGGCTTCGTAGACAGTTGCCGGTTGGGCATCCTTCTTGCGCATAAGGACTGTCATAATCCCACTAAGAATATAAATTAGCGGACGAGAATGAACTAGAAGCGTTTGTGGTACATATAGTACGCACCTGGCCATGGAGATCATAAGCCATAAAGACGATGTAGTCTACCACCTTGCTGATCTCCGCAATTGGGAATCCTTTCAAATACCAGTAAGAAGCAGGGGCCGCAATCGACAACGACTTGTCACCAAGCAAACTTTTCAGCAGAATCAAGAAAGCCAGGTAGTTTTTACCGTCGTCAGGGTTCCCGGGTGGGATGCCAGGAATATCCGGTGCCTAGAATTAGTAAGTATCTGTCTGTCTCTTTTCGTCAGGGTTCGCTTGTACGTACACCCGGATATTCCCAATCGATATCCACGCCGTCCAACTCGTTGTCATGGATGAAGTTCGCAATACTCGTGGCCATGCTCTTGCGGTTGGCGGCGGTCACGCCCTCTCGGAAAATGTTATATGTATTTGGCTCAGTGGAGAAAGCCCAACCGCCAAACGTTAGAATTCGCTTAGGCCCCGACAGGCGTTTTAAACTCTCGAACTCGTAGGAGCTGAGGGCATTGCCAATATTCACTGCGTAAGTTTTTGCGTCTAGAGTAGCAAAGGAAAAGTGTAGATGGGTTAACGAGGAGTCTACTTGGTGGATGTCCTGGTAGAGACAGGATCGGTCGAAACTGAAAGCTTCATAATAAGCGATATTTCGGTGTGTCTCTGGTGCACCACTCTTTACGATATCGGTGCCGCAGTTGGAAATACATCCGTTGGTACCAGGCTTGGCCGTCCCTGGTGCTCCAGTACTCGTGTTGGTGCAAAATCCCGGGGTGACGCCACACTGGCCCCAGACATTGCAACAGGCATTTAGTGGGCAGGGGTTGAGGTCGGAAAGGGCCGTCGTCCCATCAGTCGGCGCCACCGTCCCAGGCTTTGTAGGACCGCACACGGCGTTTTTGTCGGGCGAGGGCATTGGCGGTTTACCTGCGCTGAGACAAATATTGAGGCCGAGCATCAAGTTACCACAACCTTCCCAGCCCCAAGTTTTGCCGTTGTACTCCTCCAGCTTTTCGTTGGTTAGGCTATAGGTTGCAGCAATGGTTGAACACGAATCGTCATGTCCCACCGTGTACGTAGCACACGATCCGTCAGGGTTAGAGGGCGGTGCAAAATCGGGTAACGTACCGGAGGAACAGCACACATGCTGGCCTACCGAGAGTTTCGCGCAGAAATCTTGGGCCGGATTGTACTTGGTGAAGTCGTCACCGGAAATGCCACACTCGGTTGCCAAAGAACCACAAGAATCACCAGATTTCACCTTGACGGTTTTGCAATCGCTCCGTTTGGAGTGTCTGGCTCGATGATGAGTCGACGTCGAGTGTGTCGAGCCGGTGACATTCCCTGACCCAAGGGCTGGTGTGGTGAAGTACGAAGGACCACTGATGTTTTGGAAAGCATTGTACGAGACGCAGTCTCCGTTGGACCAATCTTTAATAGCGTTTTGAATCTGGGAAAACGTGCCATTGCTACTAGCGATGAAGCCAAAGGTGTGGTCGGCATTATAGCTAGGACCACAATGCTGTATAGCCACATGTCCGCCGTGGGCTTCGAGGGATTGGATATGGTGTTGCAAATATTGTTGCAGATATCCGAGAGCAAAATCAGCGATGCCCTCCTTTTGTAAGCCCTTGCCAATATAGATCCCAGCAGCGCCGCCGCTTGCCTGGACGAAGAGATTCGCGGAGCTGTTGGCAAGGCCATATCCGCTGGTGAAGTACTTGCCCATCTCCTGTGCCAGAGTTTGGATAGTGGTTGGTTGAAATGTACCATCCGACCACCATCCCAGCTGGTATGTGCTGTTTGTATTGTTTAGGATAGCTGCTGGAGCGTTTTGCGCGGCGAGATTAATCCAATCCGAATCCGGGCCATGGGAAGAGCAGGAATAGATCCGGTGATTTTTTGCCGAATCGTGAACATCATCAAATATATTGAACATAGAGAAAATGATCTGGTCATCACAAGACGCGATCTGCTCTAGGCTCTTATAGACAGACCAGTTGCCATACGAAGGCCCCAAAGTGTGGCAGCGCTCTGGACAAGCGTCCCTATCGCGGTAGCCGGGGCTCACGGGAATTCTGAGCGCAGCACGAGGTGATGCTTGTCCTGGGGACACGAGGGCAAGGCCGATAGCCCCAAGGACCAGGTGAGGCCAGGAAAAGACACGCATTTGGTCCAGTGCTCAGATGAACCGACCTTGATAAGAAACGAGAGACTGAAAGGTTTGCCTGGCGGCACATCAATTGGTGTGGTCAGGACTTCGAGGGCGTCCATTTCCGGGGCTTTTATAATTATCTCCCTGATGATTCCGCACCGGATTTCCCAAAATAGTTTCCCGTCCGGGAATAGAATAGTGGTCCTTGCCCTGGTATCGGGAATTAAACTGGCGATACAGTTGGCAGCCCTGACGATCTTACCTTGCCTTAGGGACTTAGGGAATATGCGAGCTGTACGAAGGTACCAACTGATAGACGGTGGGTTCAGGGTTTTAAGTGTGGATACAATCACAAAGGGTATAGTCATGATCCTATTCAAAGTCAAATGAATGAAAAGGATGACTGATGCAGGACCGTGTTTGCTATGCAACGCTTGATTGTGCAGATTTTGAGTTGTTCCTGCGGAGCTAATATATTTAGTATGTACAATGACTCATGAGCAAGGAATCAATTGATAAACGCACGAAGTAACTGTTGGTGCATGTGGGTTTCCTGCTGTAGCGTACATGTACGGTCGCATTGCTACTAACTGCAAGAACTTTCCAGAACGGCTTGATTAATCCTTCTTCCGTGCTCCACAAATAGCCTGCTTCTCAAAATAACATTTAGTACCCTGACAGGCATGTCTCCTCTTGGCCGACGTGTGTGGCAGATACCACGTGCGAGCTCAGAAGGGGACCTGAATTGTCTTGATTGAGCGTTCTGTAGCCCCTTTTCTTATCTTGTTTCTTTCACTAACAGGTATTACTACATGCAACCCATAACTAACTAGTATGCATTACATAATGATACAATAAAGTCTTGTCTGACGGAAGTCTACGGGCAACGATCAATCCCCAGAAAAGGACGCACGCCGACCACATGCGTGGAAACATCATAGCCTTCGTAGCTGCACTGCGGCTTGGGGACGGACAGGTCACGTTTGGATTCTGCCAGGCACAGGCATTCGCCGTGATGGCCGCAGAAATGCTCGCTGCTGCAGCTGTGTTGACAGCTGCGCCGCAAGGGTCTGCCGTGGGTCGTGTGGGCGACGGAGCGGCGCAAACGTTGTTATCAGCCGAGGCCGCGCCGAGATCCGGTGGCTGCATGCCATTCCTGGTGGTGAAAGAGACCTTGGCCGTCTGGTTTGAGTAGCTGATATCTACCGTGTCTTCCGAGGATTCCGAGCAGTTGCCCGTGCTCAAGGACCAGGCAATAGCCTTCGATGCCATTCAAGCTTTGAATATAGCTGAATACCTAGTATGGGTCACCTCAGAGAAGTTGGCGTTAGTAAGGTCCAGGATAGCAGTAGTGATCTCGTTGGAGTCGTCACCAGCTCTCATGACGGTGAAATGAAACTTTGGGTTGAGGAATGCTGCCAGCTGGGCGTTTTGGATGGCAAAAACCACGGGGGTGAGAGCGGCCGGCGCGTATGTATCATTGCGTGGGAAGACCGGATCGATTTCCACCGTGGCTGGCAATATGACAGCCCCAGCGGCGACCAGAAGAGCGGCGATTTACAAACTCAACATATTAACTGACTCTGGCCCTGATTACTATGAGTAAGCAAACAGACTGAATGAAAACTGGGCTGTCTACGCGCAAGACAACTAGAAGGAGAGGGACGAAGAGAGGAGTGGTCAATTCGCTACGGAGTGTATTTCAGGCGATAAGGCTAATCAGTCTGAGACAAAACCCAATGTCATGACTCAAATGGATTCTCCCCGGCGGATCCAGGATCTGATTGTGTAGATTGCAGATCACCCGTGCCGCGGTGTTGGATATACAATGGCCAATCATCGTGTATGTCGAATCCATCTCGCATCCTTGGCTCCACGCTGTGCTAATGGTGTCTGTAAATAGTTAGCCACCAGTTGCTGAGACCCACGAACCAGGAAGTATAACAAGACGCGCTTAGGCGTCCTCCAGTGCCCACAGAGTCGGGGGGTTTTTTTTGAAACCGCCACTCAGAGGCATTGATCGCCGCACGCTGTTACGTTGATATCAAGACTTCATTTCGTCCACGGATTGCGCTTCATCCGCGACTACCGCCATAGCTATAACATAGGATGGAGACAATAACGTTTTACGAAGTTCAGAATCCGAACAACCCAACCTGGAAATTATACGCCGCCCCGTAGATGTGCAAATGTCGCCTAAACCGTTCTCGAGCAAGGGCGACGGGCACGTCAGACCAGTGGCATCAACCTCAGCCAGAGGCTTGAGAAACTGTGTTGAGAAGCCAAGAGATTGATTAAGTACAGGATTCGTTGGAGGGTCGCGTAGAAAAGGTGTGTTCGTCGTTCGCTTCCACGTGACTGCGGTTGGCCTGACATCCGTATGTGTGCCGCCAACCACTGTCACATAGTTCCTGGTATCTCGATATATAATATAGTTTCACAGAATTCTGGGACTTGATGAAACTAGATAAGCCATTGAATTGGATACAACCTGTGTATAAAAGAAAAATAGAAAGAAGCAGAATTAACGAGACTTTTCAATACTTTTTATGGATATGGAATGTTTATCCAACTGATTATAAGCGTTGCTCCGCAAAGTGGCGCAGTTTGTTTAGTTTGTTAAGTTTGTTTCGCCTCCTCAGCCCATCGAGTTTCATGTTACATCGCTCCATGCGCAATCCAGTCAGTCATTCATAAACGATTATCAATTGTGCCAAACTCTCATGCTCCACAGATAGTAAAGACAATGGGATCTCCGGAGCTATCTCTTCCACTGAACACGACGCTGTCTGAAGACGGGGACCCCGTCAAGCTTTTCCGGTGCTGGGTGCGGCAGTCCTGCGATGACTGCATATCGATGCGCAGTGATGTCGACTGTAGCTGGTGTCCATATGTATGTTACTGGAGATTTGATTTCTTATCTTTATCTTTGTCACAAATTCTTTGAAGTTTCTGTGTTCTTGACTTCCTCAAAACCTATCATGTTTGAACAAGTTATGGATATCTCGTATCCGCATGTGGAGCCGATACTGGATTATTGCTAAATTATCGCTAACAACACATCAGTCATCTACCTGTGTTCCTAATCCATCTCCGAACTACCCTCTGCTTGCACCCATTGACTACCCCAACATCTGCCCTATGGGCGCCAAAGAGCGCTGGGAACTAAGGGCACGCGGTCTAGGATGCAACGTCAGCACGCGCAACTTCTTGTCCGTATCCATCGCAGTCGTGTCATCATTTGCGTTGATGGGTTTATTGGCGCTACTTCTCGCATGTTCAAAGGCGATTATTCGGTCATGTTCGCGGGGTAGAAGCCGCCGAGAGAGGGGCTACCTAGGAGTCGTCCTATTCCGGGGCTGGGATGGAAGAGCAGATGACGAAGATAACGATGGAAATCGCTATGAGAGACAGCAACGACGGAGAGCAGGGCGTCGAGATGGGGTGATCGATGAGACAAGCTCTTTATTGAGACGAGAGTCGGAAGGTGCTTAGCCAACTTCGACGCGATGACTATGTTAGCATTATTCCTTTTGACACGACACCTTATATCAACTCTTACACGCAAAAATTACAAAATACCCCATATATATATAGCTACTATGTCTGTGTCCATACTAATTAATAGAACGCGGTGGGCTGGGTTGCCCCCGGTGACCCCGCACTGGCAGGACCTTCCCCTCACTGCTTGCACCAACCTCAACCTCTACTCAAACATTCACTGCATTCTGTCAGAAGCATATCAGCGTTTATTTGAGTCTATCAAACTAGCCATATACGTCAAATTAAACTAGCCAAAATGTCCGGTTTTCCAAATCTCAAACCAGCATTCACCGTCAGAGTACGTCCCAAACACCAAGTGCCTTCACAACAACGAAATAAAGAGGCACTGGTATTGATTTGATAGGTCCAAATTGAGGATCCCTTCCCAGTCGGTATGTCGATCAGATATTTGGTCCACTTAGACATAGCTCATAACTCACTTCTGATACAGGAAGCCATCACCGGAAGACATCTCTCGCCGTGGTTGTATGTTCCCGAAATCGACATCCCTTCTGTTTCAAGAAAAGCGAATTCTGAATACTTTACCATAGCCCATGAGTGGAGGAACAGTTAAGGCCGAACCAGGCGCTACGCCATTTCTCAATGCGACTTTTGTCGGCACAGGAAACGACTACATCCACTCTGACCCGGATCAGAAAAAGCTGCGTCTGGACGCGCGGAGTGTCCTCAAGACAGATGACGGCGCGGTTAGTTTGTTATTTTACGCACTTTCAGTGTAATAGATCGAGACTGATGAAGCCGGTAGTTCATCTATGTCAACTACAAGGGAACGGTGAACGTTACGGAAGACTTGCCCAAAATTCTGAGCGGCAAAGCCGGCGATTTGGTAACCCCATATGGAGATTCTTGTACGTCTTTTACTTGGTCATCCTTCTATGTGAGCGTTTTCTAACACATATGAAATTCAGTCACCTATTTTGACTTTGAGGTACGTGTTTTTTTTTTTTTATAACTCGTGAAATCAAGACTGGATATACATGAAACCGGGAACTTCATTAACGTTGAATGCAGACTGGCGACGAACGCTATAAAGATCTGGAGAACGGAGTTTTCGTCGGACAGGGTCATTTTATTTCCAAAACTGGCGAGAAGACTATCGTCGAATATAAAGTCAGCCAAGTTGTCCTGGGGTGATTGAAATGTCATTATTACTACAGCTAAGTAATAAGAGAAGCTATAACCGATAGCCAACATCGAATTTACAAATTTTCAAATCAATAATCCAACTTCAACTCTGGGTCCACTTGTCTCAGAACCTCGATGATTTTTTTCCAAGCTTTTTCGCGTAATGCTTTCCCTTCGGAGGAGGAAACGATGATGCCCGGCCTAAGTTATAATAGTTTATCATTCTGCTACAAAGGTACTGCGAAAAGTTTTAAAAAAAACAATTAAAGCACTTACTCGGTGATCTTCTGATTTTCGAACCATTTTCCATGTCCATCATTTCTGGAAGCAGCATCGACAATGGCTTTGGATCCAACTTCTGGCTTCCGCGCAAAAAGAGCCACCAGGACTTTAAAAATCCACGGCGTACCCTCTCTAATGAGCTCACTCGCACACAGACCTGGAATCGCACTTGTCACCACCACACGTGGCTCGCCCGTCACTGGGTCCACGGGTACAAGCTCAGACAACTCGACGTTGATCCATTGACTGAATAGTTTGCTTACTC
Organism: Talaromyces sp. R2412; assembly: GCA_023626135.1. Taxonomy (NCBI): domain Eukaryota; kingdom Fungi; phylum Ascomycota; class Eurotiomycetes; order Eurotiales; family Trichocomaceae; genus Talaromyces; species Talaromyces sp. R2412. The sequence continues at coordinate 200,606 of JAMAGK010000004.1, forward strand.
CGTACCTTTCAATCGGGTTTGTTGCCTGCGCTTGCTCTCACTGTGTTTTGTCGTTTAAAGCGGTAAGAATATTAGAGGCTGTTCGCTGGGGCACTAGGGCTGCTTGGTGGACGTCGCTCGCGACAATCATCAAGCGCGGCTTGTTTTGTTTCTCTTGCAAAGTCTTCTTTTGAGTCTGGTTTGAGGACTGCTGCACGAGGATAGGCAGTAGCTCCAAGCTCAGCAGGGCGGTCGACAGGCCATTCACTTGGAGTTGCATCTCCCAATTGTCCGCAGACAGACTCCAGTCCAGCGAGGCTAGCCCAGCGTTCATTATTGCAACGTCTAGTCTCTTGTCTTTATCGCTAACATACTCTTTGACTCGCTGAGCAAAGTTCATAACGCTTTGAAATTCAGACATATCGAGCTCCCATACCTCGATGGTTCTGTCTGACGCATTAGGTATGGATGACAGCACTTCATCCCGGGCCTTTTGTCCCTTGGATAAAGAGCGGACACCCATGATTATGTTTGATGCGCCAAGTGACAGAACATGGCGAACAGTTTCCTGCCCTAACCCCGTGTTGGAGCCAGTCACTAATACAGTCTGGTTGAGAAAGCTGTTTGCTGGTGGGAGACGCGGCGGATTGAGGGGCTGGAAGAGTACTTTGAGCATGATTGAAACGTTCAAATATTATTGAAAAGGTGATAATTCAAGGCGGAGAGAATTAGGTCACGCGGTGTGTAATCAATAATACTTTGTTGAGGTACATGTATGCTGAATTGCTTTCAGTGAATCGGTGCTACACCTGTTACCAATGCAGTTGACTTATATAAAGCTATATGTAATATTTAAGTACGCTAGTAGATGGTTACGGCTGAAATCAACATTTGAACCGCTTCCGCTTTTATTACGTGATGTATTATCCTTAGCTTCTATAAGCTTAGGGTAATACTGAGTACTCACTTAGCGCTTACTAAATGCTTCTAAAATATTAAGGAAACAATCACCGTCGCTTGTAAATTCTATGATTAACAGATAACGTTACTGTAAGAGGCCTTAGAAGCGCTAAAGAGCAGACAGTGTTACTATAGATTATTGATATGGAAAGATTGAGAACTGACTCTTCAAAAATCGTTAGAAGCTATAATTTTGTTTATTATTACGGCTATATTCATTTACTGTTTTCGCTCTTTGTTACAAAAATGCTTCATAGAGAAGCTATTATATTGAGGGCTTTATTTAGTAATAGTTGCACAGGAGAAATTATCTGAAAGGGGGAAAACTGTGATCCAACAGGTATCGGATTGGGTTGAGACAGAGTGTACACCTGCAGAGGCGGTCTACAAGGCTCAGGTCGAACAAGACCGATGGGTCATGCCGCCGATAATGCGAGAGATCCGACAGAAGGCGAAAAGGGCCGGTATGTTCAATTTATTCTTACCGAAGACGTTCAAAGAGAGTCCTGGCCACCAACTTGGAGTACTCTTGCTGTGCGGAAATTATGGGAAGAACATATTGGGCGGCGCAGGTATGTTCAGTTGCGATCAATGTGAAAAGAGATAACCCTAACAATGGTCTTCTTTCTTTCTCTTTCGGAAGACTATGAACTGCCACGCGCCGGAGACCGGAAACATCGAACTACTGGCCAAGTACTGCGACGAACAACAGAAAAAGAAATGGCTCCAGCCCCTCTTGAAAGGAGAAACATGTTCCGCATAATCTATGACAGAACCCCATGTGGCCTCGAGCGATGCGACCCAAATCTCTTGTCGGATGGTCAGCGATGGAGACCACTACGTTATCAACGGGCACAAACTTTTCGGCAACTGCTCGTACAACAAGGATATGACCTTCTTCATTCTCATGGTTCATTCAGATCCCGAAAATCCCAACCCTTGGAGACGGCATTCCATGATAATAGTGCCAGGCGATACTCCGGGGTTGACAATTCGCCGCAATCGCACAATCATGGGCTATGATTGGGCTCCGGAGGGACATGGGGAATACATCTACGAATGCAGGGTACCTGTAGAAAACATTATTCTGGGCGAGGGGAGAGCGTTTGAGATTGCCCAAGGCCGCCTTGGCCCAGGGCGAATCTATCACTGCATGCAGCTGCTGGGATCGGCTGAAAGAGCTTTCGAGCTGGCCTTAATACGCTGCACCGACAAAAAGAAGACGCCGCGAGGAAGAATGATTGGTGATTTTGATTCCAACATTGAACGTATTGCTTCAATGCGTCTAGAGCTCGATGCACTGCGCCCCATAGTGCTCAATGCCGCGGATACGATGGATATCTTGGGCAACAAATCGGATCGCTATGTTATCGCTCAAAGCAAAATATTAGTTCCCACGAGTGTTTCGCAAATTATCGACGAGTGCATGCAAATGTATGGAGGTCAAGGCTTGACGCAGCACACATCCCTACCCGAAATATGGACTTATGCCCGCCTGGTTCGGATAGCCATGGCCCGGATGCTGCTCATCGCCACCAGGTAGGCAGAGATCAGCTGAAGAAGGCAAAGGAAGTGACCAAGAGGCTTATGCTGAACTTGAAAAGCAGATTATGGAAAGGTGGAATCTTGGGGCGCATGGTCGGGCAAAGCTATAGATCTTCAGCTCGTTGCACTTTCTCCGATAGAACATTGTGGTGGCGGTGATGGTGGTATTGCCCTAGAAAATGACAAGCGACACATAGCATCAATTTCTACTTGTAATTACAGCGATTATCATAAACCGAGAAAGGAACAGAAAGGAACACAGTAGACGAAGAAACACGTAACCGGATTACCGATGGTTCAGCAGTGGTCGCAAAGCTGGCAAGGTCTCCTTAAAATTAAAATGACCTCAATGGCCTGTGTGGATTAGGTAAAGGAAAACCACTTCCGAGGTCAAGGCACTGTCAAGTCACTATGTCTCTCCGTTATTTTCCAAGCTGCAAAGCTTGCTTGGTACGACCTTGGTGTTAGACCCTTTGATCTCCCCTACAAGAAACAATGACCGAGTTTAAGGACTTCCCCCAGTTGTTCCGCCTCGATGACAAGGTGGCCGTCATCACGGGTGGTGAGTACTTTCATCATGGAATCAAATTCTTGTCCTGATTATAGCAGGGTCTCGAGGAATTGGCCTCCATACGGCAGCTGCATTCTTAAACGCCGGCGCAAAGAAAGTCATTCTCGTTGCACGGAAAGCATCAGGGGGAAATTGGTCTGAACCAAGCCACAACCAAGCTGAACGCGTTAAAAACTGGTGGTACCGTTATAAGTTATGCAGTTGATATCAAATAATCGCCTTGTGCCAAATGCTTCGCTCGCCTTACAGACCAATCTGGGACTCGGATGCGCAGTGGTGGTAACTGTTTACAAGCAGGCCGACGGGAAGAGTATTATCCGGCCAGTGAACGAATAGGAAGGAAGTAAGCAAAATTACGAATCTTGGATATAATCCTGCCACTGAGGCGAGAGGCTTTACCGAGTCACAAGCAAACCAGGCCCGAAGCCGCTCAAAAAGAAGTGCTTTGGCCCCACCGGAGACGTGGTGAAGAAGGTTCTAGCTCAATTCTAGCTTAAACACCCTGAAAATTGCCTATGGAGCACGGGTGCGCCTTTGAGCGGAAGCTGTTTCCTAGTAAGCTGAGAGATTTCCGCAATCTAGGATAAATTAGGACAAATACCGGCAATATTAAATAAACGAGGGTCACATGAGCCCATAATAATAGTGTCCGACTTTTTATCACTACGCCAAAAGGGGAAACCCTGTTGGGGGTTGGATAATTGTTGGTTGTCCCCGTATTTTGACACATAAACCAGAGAGCAATCCGGCTGGGCTAGTTTCGTCAACACCACATACCCTCTTCTGTCTTTAGAAAAATTTTCAGGGAGAAAAAAGGGGGAGACCAATGGACATTGGACAACTTGAGACTTCAGGGCAATTCAGCATCTCCCAAAATGTCTGAAATCACCACGCAATCGTCTATTTCATGGCGCCGCGTCCTTTCCGCCCAGGCTAGCGCAGGTGAGATTATCCCACGCCTTTGATCGCAGTTTTGTAGCTCACCTGGAAAAGCAATAGGGATTGTAGGGGCAGCAGTGACTGGAGTTTTTCGGGGACCCGACACACCAAAAAGCTATTATGCTCACATCATATATACTGCAATGAGAATTATTACGCCACGGCTCTCACCCGGAGATGTTCAGTACGTGACTGTCTCCGCACGCAATAATTTGCGTGTGATTTCCTGACAGCTTTAGATCACTGAACCCATCTACTGGAGAATGCTATAAGGCATATATGTTATCAAAGCATCGGGTTCCTGAAACAATAAACCTGGCGGATGGAACCAAGGCCCACTGGATTGGCTCAAGTAAAAGTGATATCGTTGTGATTTTTTTCCATGGTCAGTCCTCAGTGTTTCACTAATAGGCCTGGACGCCTCGTATGCTGAAAAATTGCTCTCCGTAGGAGGCGGGTACGTTGTTCCAGCTCGTCCTGCTCATTTTATGGCTGGAGATGCGATCGTGCAATCAGCGAAGAAGTCAAGCAGAGATGTTGGAGTTCTCTTCCTAGAATATGGTAATTAGATCCTTCATTTCTGTGAAAGAACGCAATGGCGAATAAAAAATAATTTGTGTAGATTTGGCACCGGCTCATCGACATCCACGTCAATTAGAGCAAGGCGTCTCTTTGGTCAATCTCACAATTGAGTCTTTGTGCTACAAGCCCTCAAAGGTAACCGGTTCCCTATTTTTTTTTTTTTTTTTCTTTTTTTCTGTGTGTGTGTGTGAGATTCCACAGTCAAGAATAGTTCTCATAGTGGCGTCAGATTATCCTCGCAGGTGCCTCAGCAGGTGCAACTATATGTCTGGCTGTGGCATTACATGCCAATCATCCCCATCCATCGGTACAGCCGCTGCAGCTCAGTGGCCCATTCCTTGGGGTTGCGCTATTCTCCCCCTGGGTGACATTTTCTCAGAAAGCCCCGGCATTCACGGCAAATGTTCGAAAGGACTTGCTTTCACCTGCGGCGCTGGAAGAGTGGTCTAGGGCCTACAGAGGAGATCAGCCCACTGACCCATATTTGGAGCCATTGATGGCCCCCGACGCCTGGTGGAAAGACCTGGCAGCATCAGCTGTATTTTTGGCTGGAGGTGCAGATGAATTATTCATTGATGATATCGAGGAACTCGCGACAAAATTGCAAGAGCACTTTCCTGGAGCCTTGACCAAAGTCGTATCAATGGACTCTGCGCACGATCCGCCCGTGACCAGTGTTCTCTTGGGCAAGAAAGAACCCGATGAGCAGTTATACGCGTTGGCCGACTGGATTAGCAACAGAGCTATGTAAGGAATAGATGCTAACTTTTTGCCTGCGAATTTCTTATCCTCCTACGGATGCGGCTGCTAGGTGCGGCGCTACGTAGTACAATATAAACTTGAAACTCAAGTCAGCTGTGATGTCTGCACACTTTCAGAAACAATCAAAAGAATCTATTTCCTCGAGGTCTCCCTCTCACCAGCTGGCACTTCAAGCGAAGCAATACTTCGTAAGCCTTAAACATCACAGGATAACCCAATACGGTGTGCATATTCGAAACACTCAAAACAGACTGATCACACAAGACATATGACATGTCTTCATTAACTGCGTGGGATTCTTGAACAAGTGGAGATGAAGGGTTTCAGAGGGTTGATGTGGGGGGAGGGAATTGCAAGTTATGTGAAGCAGTTAGAACAATGGAGGTCATCTGGTTCTTTGGATGGGCTCAATATCCAAGCTGTGGCTATAAAGAACTAACTGGTTCTATCTTACCTACATGTAATGACGTTATTCTACTAGAGAAATGCTACAGTATCTGCGTATCTCTGACAAAAAGCTTTTGTAAAATTTATCCTTTTGCCTTCCTTGGATTCCCACAGCCATTGGTCATCAGAAAGCTTGCAAATGTTGATCAAACACATTTCCCGAGTAAATGGATCCAAAATCTAGACACTTTTTCAAGATCACGCATTATTCAAAGCCTTAAGGCATCCCGGAAAATGATTTTCCTACCCCACATTGCCTGCATCTATCTACGTCTATCGTTGCATACCCTCGGCGAATGAATATCTTGGTTCAGCATAAGACCTCGGTTTACTCTTTGGCGGTCGAATCGAACCTGAAAATAGATGATCATCTAACTGTATCTGTAACTTTTTGAATATATACCTTAGAGCCTACCATTTCTCTTATTGTAGGTTACCGGATACTCCTTCAGTAGACAACCAACGAAGCACAGCGAAATAAAACATGTCGACGAGAAATCCTTCTCAAGGTACGTTGTGTTCCTAAGTTTTTCTATACTATGATTTAACGCCTGCTCTCACAAATGTTGTGTATGACTCAAAGTTCTTTTCCTCTTCCATAAGTTGCCCGAAATGACCCCCGACGAATTCTACCAGCACTGGGAAACTGTTCACGCAGAACTCACAACAAAGTGTCAATCATTTATCGCAAGCAGCATATCTGAATATAAACAGGTATCTAGAGCCGTTTGCGGGAATTTGAATTGCCATGCCTCTGACCATAGACCAGCTCCACTGTTCACCAGAAATAAAGCGACAAGCAGCAGAAGCAGGTTTTGACCAGCTCGACTACGACGCATGCACTAAATTTCGGGTTGAAAAATAGGATGGGTTTCTCGGAGTTTTAAAAGTATGTGGTCGAGCAACTGCCCTTCCCTCTATTTGTGCACCTGTGATGCTCAATGGCACCAAAATTGATGTGGTAAAACAGTCTGAGTAATTCACAACTACGCTGCAACAAGACAGTGCAAAGTTTATCAATGTACCGGTTAAGGTAGTTATCGGCCATAAGAAGGTAATGTTCTCAAAGAAAGGAGACTTGGTGTAGGAGCTCTGGTCATCCAGTCGACGTTGATGGTCTTAGATCTTGATATTGTCGAATTACGTGGGGTATGGGAGACGGAGCAATTAATAAGTGTCCGACTAAGGAAGTTAAGATAGTGTACATAACTAGGGGTTCTTTTGAATTCTCATTATGAATCGGAACGCCCACTTGAATCTAATCAGACCTTACATTGTTTCTCCTCACTTCTAGTATTCACGGGGGCTTTCACTGCTACAAACACTGGTGGCTTTTAATCTAGGCAGAGCTCGAATCAGAGTTGCCTTCCTTAGAATCTGACACTTGCGTTCGTGGATTGTGCATTTTTCTAGCAATTTCCGAGGTCAAATACTGCTCCACATCTGGAGTCAGCAATGCGGCCAGCAGCATGATTGCCCTTCACAGTGACAAAGTAGTCAATGCTAGCGAGCCTTTCTGTTCCGGAGATTGGCCGCTATGACTGCCTCTTGGGAAATAATGGCAAAGTCACTAATTTTCCATAAAAGGGGGAGGACATGATGGTTATTGCCCTGGTTGTAGATGAACTCTTCATTATCCCGCAACTGATGAACTGATAATGAAATTCGTGATAAAACCGCCTCAAACAAGGTGAGTTCTCGTGGCACATCTTTCCGAGTCACCTCTCATACATGCAAAGTAGATTGAAGGCATACGTACATACGTTCCGTGCACTCACCAACGTCCGTGCTCTGCAACGAATGTTTATAATTTGCCTTAAATAGACAGTTATGCAAAAGACTTTGGCACATAATCACGTTGCCCTGCAGTAAATATCTACAGGACAAAGCATGCTATCGGCGGGAAAAGATAATCCACAATTGGGTCAATAAGAGCATTGGGCAATGTTGGTACCATAGTATATACGGATAAGCGTAGGCACCCCGCACAGAAAAGACAGACTGGGGTTTCCCCGCACATGCACTTTTACCCCGGACTATGGGGACAAAGCCCCCAGGTCACGGTAAACGCCGGAGAGGGGGGGTAAGAGAAGGGAAGGCTGCTCAGTAAGAAGCCTCCAGGGTCTATGGGCCCCCGGAGCGTTCCCGGGGCTGCCCCAACCCTCCCTGGAGTCCGCGACCCTCACTGTAGCGCGTGAGCCAGCTTCAAAAGCCCTCCGGAGCAATTCCTGAGCCAGGCTGAGCATAAGGCAGCGCGACGCCGAGAACCGCTAGCGTCGCACATATTTGTCATACAGGTAGATTACTAGATAATGATGGTTTTGTAAGGAAATACCAGTTTTAAATATCTCTACTGAGGGTTCCAGACAATGACTAAGTTTGATCATCTCAGCTGATGCCATCACTCGGGCGTAGGCAGCTACTATGTATACTATGTATACTATGTATAGAAGGCGTGCATAATCAATTACCGCTCGAGTAACGCGATACACAGACATAACCTGCACAGGGGTCATCGATACGGTGCAGGAACACGTTGTAAAGGACGCTTTTCTGCATACGGAAGGTGCAGGTATTTTTGGCTCGTCCCCGATATTTACAGTTCTTCCGCAATTTGCAGCTTGCTGTTTGCAGTAAATTGCAATTTCCCACTATACTTTTGCAATTCCCCAAAGCAGCAAGTCAGGCGACTCTGCAACCGTCAACCTAAGGCTGAAGCCTGCACCAATGCCTGGCGCACGTGGGCCGCCACAGCGTGTGACAGGCGACGCGGTGGATCAGCTGGCGATCCCCCGGGGATCTTGTTGCACACAGATAAATACACCCTCAAGGAAAGACGTCGAACGCGACAATGGATAGAAGAAAAAGAAGACAAAAAAAAAATTGTCGGAATTATCTTCCAGCGCAACTTGTTTCCTTCCGATGCGGCAACGATTACGGAGGATCTAACTAGCTGGGCCGGTGACGTCGATCTTCCGCGCTATTTTTTTTTTATTTTTGTTTTTACTCCTCCTTGGGCTGCCACATCACCACCTCGTCCACATCATCCACATCAATCGCGAGCTTGCTGGCCTTGCATCGCACATTATCGGGGTATATGAATTGAACTCCTTGGAAAACCCCGCTTAGACGGGCTCGTTTTGCTTTTCGATCAGCCGAAAAAACATGCGATCCACCTGGAGTCTCCTGGCGCTCGCCACAGCGGTGACGACAGCTGCGTCGCCTCTCGCAGCGCCTCAGCAACAGCAGCATCCTCTGCTCGACCTGGAACCACAGCTCGGAGCTGAGAAAAGGCCGTCCAGGGCCTTGACCGGCAAATTCCTGCATATCACAGGTGCGTGTTGTATCTCTAGAATGCTAACAAACGCGGGCTATCAATGACTGACTAACCTGCGCGGGAAGATCTCCATTTAGACCGTTTTTACAAACCAGGGAGCTCTACGGACGAAGAAGAAGCTTGCCATCACGGGAAGGGGGATGCTGGGCCTCTGGGATCCCCGGGAAGTGACTGCGACTCGCCCGAATCACTCATCAACGAGACGTTCGACTGGATCGAGGAAAATTTGAAGGATGAGATTGACTTTGTCGTCTGGACTGGCGATTCCGCCCGCCACGACAACGACGAGCGCATACCACGTACCGAGAATCAAGTCGAGGAATTCAACAAGGTTGTTGTGAAGCACTTCGAGCGTGTCTTCCGCTCTGATCCGAGCCAAGACCCGGGCGCCATACTGTCCATTCCAATCGTGCCCAACATCGGCAACAACGATGTCATGCCGCACAATATTTTCGAAAAGGGACCGAATCGGTGGACGGAGATTCTGTCAAGGCTGTGGAAGCATTTTATTCCCGAAGAGCAGCGTCACACTTTCATGCAGGGCGGTTGGTTTCACTCCGAAGTCATTCCAAACAAACTGTCTGTCTTCAGCCTCAATACACTATACCTTTTCGACTCGAACAATGCCGTCGACGGTTGTGCGCGAAAATCGGAGCCGGGATACCAGCAGATGGAGTGGCTGCGAGTGCAGCTGCAGATTTTGCGTGAACGGGGCATGAAAGCCATCCTCATGGGTCACGTTCCTCCGGCTCGATCCGGAGACAAGCAGGCCTGGGATGAGTCATGCTGGCAAAAGTACACGCTATGGCTCCGGCAATATCGCGACGTCGTCGTTGGGAGCCTTTACGGGCATATGAACATAGATCATTTTATGCTACAGGACGCGGAAGACGTGGACATAAACGACCTGCTCCTGGATTTGCCCAACCCCCGATTCATCGAGGTTAGCGACTACGAGAACTTTACAATCCAGTCCAAGGTAAGCTATCTGACCAGTCTTCGTGACCAATGGGGCGATCTTCCTTCTCCTCCCGAGTCCGTGAAGGACGAATGGTCGACAACCGATATCAGCGCGATTGACTCGGTAAGCCGGAAACAGCAGATCGGAAAGAAGAAAAAGGAGAGGGATTTCTTCAAAAAGGTCGACGGTCGATATGCAGAGCGATTCTCGGTGTCGATGGTTTCGCCGAGTGTGGTACCCAACTATTACCCGACTCTTCGAGTGATGGAATACAACATCACCGGTTTAGAAGATACTCCGACTTGGGCGGATGTCCAGAAGCAGGACTCGGACCAAGACAAAAGTAACTTCTGGGACAAACGTGAGCTTGAGATTCAACGGTCCAAATTGCGAGTCCCAGCTGGGCCTGGGAAGAACGCACCGCCCGGGCCAGCATATTCAAACCAACCATTGACGCTATTGAATTACGCGCAATATTATGCAAATATCACGAAATTCGGACAGTCTTCACTGTCACCTACCTCGTCATCTAAGCACGGAATTCGCTACGAGCTAGAATACCGCACGCAGGACGACGGTGTTTATAATCTCCCTGATCTGACAGTCCGCAACCTGTTTCAGCTTGCAACGCGGATTGGAGAAAGTACTGCTAGCGGTGCGGATATACAGACCGAGGAGCTAGCCACTGACTCTGATATATACATGAAGAAAAAGAAAAACAAAGCATGGCGTACATTTCTTGAAAGGGCGTTTGTGGGACTATTGGATGACGACAAATTCGAAGATATATTATTGGGAGAGGGAAATGTTTAGACAAGAAGCTGAGACATGAATTTGATTGTGTAGAACCAATCATTGGTGGATATTAGATTTCCACCTTTTTATACCCGTGATACTTTTTGGCATTTTGTTTATTGACTTTGATTATTTTCATGTATTTACCTATCTTTATGCATTCATGAATCATGATTTAGAACAGACTGACTAATGTTATTAATAGGAGTTTAGATAATGAATATTACAATTCTTACATACCCACTTCCTATCATACATGTATCATACATAGTTTGACCTGCAAAAAGCGGATATTATTGTTGACAGAATCACAACAATCAACTCAACATACTGAGAACCAGCTCATATGTCCCAAGCGTGATCATCGCGGCCGGCACAGTGCGGAGAAGATGTGCAGTAAGGCCTCCATAGATAGCCACCATGCCTTCTTCTCTCCACACAAGCCGTAGACACTGGACGGCACCTGTATATATTTCATTTGTCCGTTTGCCATTGGTGCTTGCTGGAGTCTTGTTCTCACAACCTATGTAGGTAGGTCAGTCAGTGATGGCCTTTTTATGCATTAATTGATAGTTGTGCGATAACGTTAGTCTTACCTCGCGAGGGTATGCAATCAACACCGCCAGCAGTTTCGAGAATCCAGCAGCAGCACTGGGAGCAATTCCCTGGGTAGCTCGGTTGTCGGGATTTTGCTTGGCCAGAAAGCTCTTCATTCGCTCGTACATGGCTAGATGCAGAGTCGTTTCGATGACACCGAGATAGCTCGCTGCCAGGCCACGGTATAGCCCTTTAACCCCTTCTTGCCGTATCACTTGTTTGACGCAGTCGAGGCTATTCTTATACTGTGGAACACCCGAAGATCCGACCTCCCGCACTCGCGAATTGTCGAGCTGCAGCCGTGTCTTGACGAGCCAGATGGGATTCGTTGCTGTGCCGGTGACGATGCCCGCGGTGGCCGCAGCAAGGGCATGCACCAGTGTTGTGTTTTCCTCGCATCCCAGTATCTGTGGTAAGAGAGTCTTGCAATTCCCGTATGCATAAAACTTGATAGCCGTTGCAGGTACCACGCCGGTCAGACTAGGACCCAGGCCCTTGAACAGACCGTGCCAGCCCTCGAGGCGATGGATGGAAAATAAAATGCCAAATGTCTCGCGAAAATGAAGGAGAGATGATTTGTACATTGACAAGTTTGGGTTTATCTTTTGTAGCTGCGACTGATAGAAATCAGACTGTAAGCGAGTCTTGAGCACATCAAGAGGAGACGTCAAGGACAGCAGTTACCATCCCAGCCGTGCTAGCACATTGGCCAATGTTAGTCAATACACTTAAAGATGAGACTAGTGAAAGAATCACATACGCGCCGGCTAGGAGGTGAGAAAATCATTTGAGAATTGTGCCTTTCTCGGTTTCGTGACGGTGGTTTCTCATGTGTTTGATGGGTGCCACCCTCCGATGTTCAGCCTCCATGTTGAATGAACATCCGCAGTATTGATTCTATAGATTACTTAAAAATTGGCCCCCGCCATCGACTTTATAGGATGGATGAGATAGAAGTGGGCGTGATAGCTCAGTCGCTCTAGGTCTTTCCCGGAAAATGCAGCAAAAAGATTTAAAGAAACGCAGGCGTTGAAAATAGATATCAAAATTAAAATATCCGATCTTATCATTTGACGATCAGGAGTAATTATAGATTAACCAATTAGGAGTTGGTGTGTGTCTGTTGTATTCAAACTCGGAGGCAACGTTGATTGAACCTTTCAAAATGGTTTTTTTTTCTGCTCATTAACAAAGGGATGTGCTCGGCCAATCATATGGCGCCCTCCATCCTCCTTCGCAAATCAACTGCTGAGACAAAATTTAAGCCAGAACAAAAAGTTAACAATTTCCACGTTGACTCCAAACTACATAATAACATAGAAAATTGCGAATTTGCCAATATGCAAGCCTCGGCAGTTAACCACGTCGGCATGCCGAACTCAACAGCCGAAGTGGAACGAATCCACTCGGCTCGTCCCTCTTTACGGCGCCGAAACACGCAATTTCGCTTCTTATGGCTTAAAAGAGTTTGTGATCATTTTCGGTGGGTTTCTTTAAAAAAAAAAAAAAAAGAAGAAGAATTAAATTGATGTGATTCAAAAGGCCATCATGGTCGTGTGTCCGCCCCTTGGTCGACCAAGCAAGCGTCAATCTCCAGTAGTACCAGCCACCTGCAGGGGCCTACTTTCGAAGCGAGATGCCAGGTCGGAATGAAGAAAAACACGACAAACCGCAATTCCTCCTACCGTCAAAAATTTCATACTGGCGCATGCTCATCGACCAAGGTGTTGTGACTTCGGATATCGCCAATCACGCCTACTCGGGATCCGGAACGGAGGACGATCCATACATTGTAGGATGGATTCCCAATGATCCGCGCAATCCCATGGGATTCAACACAAGGCTCAAATGGGCTTTCACTGTCATGTGCTCTTTTGCAACATTTGGCGTCTCTCTCGCTTCTTCGGCGTATGCAGGAGGAATCGACGAGGTGATCACGTCGTTCAATGTGAGCCAAGAAGTTGCAACTCTTGGTGTCACGGTCTTTGTACTTGGTTTTGCAATTGGGCCTCTTTTATGGGGACCTCTTAGTGAGATATACGGGCGACAGGTTGTGTTTTTGGTTTCGTATCTCGGCCTTGCGGTCTTCACTGCTGGAGCCACGGGCTCCAAGAATATCTGGACTTTGATTATTCTACGTTTCTTTGCAGGCTCTTTCGGCTCTTCTCCATTTACGAATGCAGGTATGTTATTTTTTTTTTTTTTTTGAAAGGTTCAACCTAGAAACATGAAAATGGAATCCTAACTGAAATAGGTGGTGTTATTGCTGACGTCTTCACTGCTGAAGACAGAGGTCTTGCTATAAGCCTATACACTGGGGCCCCCTTTATCGGACCAACTCTTGGTCCAGTGATCGGTGGTTTTCTCGGAGAGAAAGCTGGCTGGGTTTGGGTACAGGGCTTTCTGGCAACCTTCGCCGGTGTTATTTGGGCCGTAGAAGGACTGGTAATCCCGGAAACATACGGTCCAGTGCTCCTCCGCAAACGAGCTGCCCGGCTATCAAAGCTCACTGGTAGGGTCTACATCAGCAAAATAGACCACGATAGACCAAAAGTTACGAACAAAGAAGCCTTTAGCACTGCCTTGGGCCGGCCCTGGATATTGCTATTTTCCGAACCTATCGTCCTGCTCTTATCGATTTACATGGCTATCGTTTACGGCACACTTTATCTTATGTTTGGCGCTTTCCCAATTATTTATCAGGAACAACGCGGTTGGAGCCAGGGGGTGGCCAGTTTGCCATTTCTTAGTGTTCTGACCGGAATGATGCTTGCTCTTATTTACAACATTTGGGATAACAAGCGCTATAAGCGGATTCACGTCAAGTGTCATGGTTTTGCCCCGCCTGAAGCGCGACTTCCTCCATCTATGATCGGCGGCATTGCGGTACCTATCGGCCTATTCTGGTTTGCATGGACTAACCAAGCAAGTTTACACTGGATTGTCAGTATTATTGCCGCAGCCCCTTTTGGTTTTGGCATGGTGCTCGTTTTCCTAAGCATCATGAGCTATCTGATCGACTCCTACACCATCTTCGCGGCATCAGCTCTCGCAGCCAATTCCATTATTCGATCGTGTTTTGGTGCTGTGTTCCCACTTTTCACGACATACATGTATCATAATCTCGGTATTCACTGGGCGTCTTGTGTGCCTGCGTTTCTGGCGCTTGCTTGCGTACCATTCCCATTCTTGCTCTATCGATACGGCCCTGGTATTCGCAGAAGATGCAAATTCGCCGCAGAAGCCGACGACTTTATGAGAATGCTTCAGAAAGAAGCTCTCAATACAGCTCCGGCAGGGAGGGCTTCTTTAAAGTCCAATATAGGAGCAGATGGAGCGGACGCTGAAGACGGTTATGTTCCGGAAGATTTTAAATCACAAACTGCTGGCAGTGCTTCTCTTCATGGACATGGGAGGATTTCTTTGGACTCAGTAGCGTTGCAGCCTGTTGTGACTTACGAAGGCAACCCATACGACATTGACCGTGTGAATACTCGCTCATCGGCTATTACTAACAAATCAAAGTCGCGGTCAATCAAATTCTGGCACAAGTAGATAACATCTGAGTATCTATTGAGTGGAATGCAACATACCACATATTACTTTTGAGTCGAAGGTTAACTGTGACCAACTATGTTGCGAATGTAGAACATTGAATTGTTCTGTATTAAAATTAGTATAATTAATCAGAGAATGATAGAGTGAAAAGAGAGAGAGAGAAAGCCACACGAACAGGCGCGTAGCAGATGGAATTAAGTGTTCTAAAAGACCACGTCTGACTAATTCAAGGACACTTCTTACTTAGTGAGACTTTAAAGTATGTCTTGAACATTGAACAGGAAGCAAGGATAGATAAAAGCGGCGCAGACACCACCATTTTTCCACGGAAAAGCATCTATCCAAATTGAGGTTGAACATCATCTTTCATGTGCGTTATATATTTTTCTCTGAGGAAATCATCCAACTCACGGCGCTGATTTTCGGGCAGTCCATGAAGTTGGGCCGTAACATCATCGCCAAATTGAGACGCGATTTCTTCCAGGGATAACTGCGCCGTCTCCGGCCAAAAGATGTAATTACACCACGGGTATGAAGAAGATGCACCAACATATAATGACTAGATAATACTTCCAGCCGACCTTTTGAATGCCAGTGGAGGCGGTTTGTAGCACCACAAGTGTGGCCGCGAGTTGCCCAAAGAGAGAAAATCCCATGCCGAAACCGCGAATTTCCATGTGAAAAATTCTCACTGATGTAAATATACATTTTAGTATCACAGCAAGACCTGTGTATCCTGAAGCCTGAAGCCCCGCTTGCTCCAGAGCCAGTTGTTGCCTGATGTGATACATTTCTTCTCTGATAATAAGATCATCCGGGGTCCGATCTCAACTATTTCCAGCACTAGCCTTGCGCATAACTAGACCCGTGGGGAAATCCCAGGGTACAAGAGCAACAGCAACCCCAATGGGTTGTTTGATAATTACCTCCTGTCGATCTTGGATTGAGTTGGAAGCTGTTAGGCGTTGGACTCGGTCTGCTTCGCCAATAAACCACCAGGTAAATGTTAGCCCGTAATCGATCTTCCCGTATGCCTCATGTAAAGGGTTTCTTGTCTCATAAACTACGATTTTGGCGAGATCATCTCCCGAGGCTTGAATGAGCCGAGGCCATTCTGCCAATATTTGAGCGCGTTTTCGAGGAGTATACTTTGAGTATGATTGGAATGCTTTGTATGTGGTTTGTACCGCGTGGTCGACGTCTTCAGGCACGCAGTCAGGGCACGAGGTCCATGGTTGTAACAGCCCGGGTCTTCGACTGCAAATTGCTTTCCTGAGATCGAGAAATTCCACTGGCTGTTGATGTAGCAATCAAAAGGTAGTGAATTGGTATCGGATAATTTAAATGGATATTTCTCATACATATGTTGGCGTTGTGTATATCTCCCATGATGTTTGTCGTGTATTTGCTTCAGTAGAATCTCGGCTAATGGCTCTTGGCCTAATGATTGAAGATGGCCATTTTAAACCTTCGATACCGACTCAAACTTACTCTTCCCCGCAACCTTTTTCCTTCAAAATAACTTGGAATCATTTCGTCCCCTGGGATAGGGCGGTTCACGGTGGTACGTTCGGATGTGGTGGCTCTGGAACGGCCTTAGTCCTAACTGACAGTATGTGTTTCTGGGGAGCGCCACACCGAGCTTCTTCAAACGGACTATAATATACGACGCTTTTTAGTACAGTAAACCCTGGTTATAAGCGAATAAAGGAAACCGGCATTTTATTCCCTTGTAGTCAGGTTTCCCTTGTGGCTAGGTGTGGCTAGGTACGCCCAATTTATACAGAAATTATATATAAAATGGATGTTACTTTGTACGTAAATATTATTTTTGCTATTTACAAGCTGTAAGCTTATATTTTGAGGCTTCATAGATCTTTATTGCTATTAATTAAGTAATATTAAGGCCTTATCGGTAGATATATATGTATAATTATACTTTGGTAGCGCTAAAATTTCTAAAATTTAAATTATGTGATATATTTAAAGATATAAATACTTATTTTTAGTATAAATCTACCTGGTAGTAAGGAAATTTATATGGGAGAGGTTAAAATTTTAAGGGACTGCCTAATAACTAGGTCCTAAGGGAATTTATATGTAAATTGTAATTCTGGGACGGTATCTAAGCCCTTATATCAAGGCTCCCTTAAGGATAGTATTCCTTATAACCAGGGTTTACTGTACGTGGTCTTTCGTGCAGCTGCTAGATTTCTATGTACACACGAAATACAAGACAACAACCGTAAACAAGCGTTTCGAATCGACTGCTATCTTTTTCGATCCACGGTACAATGCAGAAACTAAATTTCACGACTGTTCCTTGTCCCCTTGGCTAGCAGATTGAGCGTGCTTAATCCTCTCAGCAACCCAACCCTCGGGTTCAACGTGCTCGGCTATGATCGTTTTGCTCTTGAACAGCCATCTCCCGTCACTCTGTCTTTTAACCACATCATCCCAACGGCCCGCATGATCGGGCATTTTCATATGAGTTCCAGCGATAACAAAGCTCTGGCAATGAGCCTCGTCAGGAGAAACAAATTGCACGTCCACAGTTGTAAGGTGGTGTCTGATGAGTTTTGGTATGTTGCCGCTATTCGCCTCCTTTAATTGGGTTGGTGCAAGTGGGCGGCCGTCTGGAAAAGTGATGACCCCATCTGACTCAAAAAGCTCTATTATTGAGTCATAATCGGCATTCTCACGGGCGAGAGCAGCGTAGCGGTGGTTGAGGGCGACGATAAGGGTACGAGCAATGGCCTCTTCTGTTAGACTCATACCGGCCGAGGTGCCACTGGGAAGAGATGTGTAGGACATTTTGCAACTAAGAGGCGGGATGTATTTGATCTGAAGTAATGGAGAACGTAACTATTTACTCTTACATATGTAGATACCAACCCTACTTAAGTACAAATTTAAACAGCAAGAGAGTCGACAAAAGTATTAATAATCCAACGTCGGGCTCGCACATTTGTATACCCCGCCTTGAACCTAAAAATAACCCTAAAGAGAAGCACGGTCTCTTAGTGTCAGGATGGCCACGGACTTAACAGTCTTATAATGCGGTAGTACAGTAGCTTAGCTTCATTCATTTTTTTTCTTTCTTTTTTTGTCTATTTTGACACTGTTTTTCTTCAGATTACCATTCCAGCTTTCCCCCACCACGTGTGACACGGGGGACCGTTACATTTCCTAATAGGGAAAAGATGCGGCATTCAAAATTTGAAGTGAGACATCGATCATATGAGCCGATAAAGAACAGGCAAAATCGATAAAGCATCAATTTTTTTAAAATTCTACGGTCTTTTTGGGGGGGTTAAAAATGCTGATGTATAAGAAGGGTCAATATAAGCCAAGGTAGAAGACAAAGATGATGTGCGATGTATAGAGGCACCTACATGTACAACATCTAAACCCTCTGAGCATGATTATGTGTACCGTTGACCAAACCGACACCCTTAGTAGATTAATAGCTCTTTTGAGCATGAACTTTGGTAGTACAACATTGAAGTTGTTTCCATCTATGAAGAACATCTTACCTACGTAATCCCCAATTTGCAAACAGTGTACACAGTGCCTGACGGCTTCGTCGCTATCATAAGCGAATCAATGTCCATTCAGCCAAATTAACACTCAAGTAACGTGTTGACAGCATAGACGGCCATACACAGTACAATGTTGACACAAGGCTTACACATACTGGCCGAATCGATCTATATTTATCCTCCCGGTTGGCTGTGTTGGAACTAACCATATACGAAGCGCACAGCCAACTTGCTAACACCAAAGACGTGATCAAGCCAAGAGAGTGGGGAGTTTTTTCTTATGTAGGAAAAATTAATATATGTAAAAAAAATTTAATCTAAAAGAAAATTGAACAGTTCTGCTAAGTGATAAGGTGAGGGGAGCAAGGCTTGGCGCAATCCTCCTCCGGCGAGGCTGACGTCACGGGCCGCCAGCTTAGATGTTTGCGGCGATTTGGAGGGAGCTCGCGATGCAATCCGGGCTTTCTTCTTCTTCTTTTTTTCTGTCTTCTTAGGGGTGTTTAAAATAACTTTTCGCGGACAGATGACCTGCATTGCCGACGCATTACGTAGCAGGGAGCCGCTTGCTTATCGCCGCAGCAACACACGCCCCCACCTCCATCTCCATCTGCAGTGCTGTTTCAGCTGCTTCTCCCAACACCTGGCGGCAGGCAATCGGCTCTACTCTATTACCTGCAGCCGGTCTGCTGGTCATTCGCTCGTGCTAGCATCAGCCTTACCGAGCAGCCAGGGTAAATAAATAAAAAAAAAAAAAACAACAGCAATCCTCGAACGATCTTCGGTCCCCTCGTCCATCTCCGTGGTGCTGCTGTATTGCTGGCAATCCATCGATCCCACCCGTCTGCGTCTCACCTACGATGAAGTGAAACTCGGCCACCCGCTGGACTCGAAAAGCAAAGGAACTAAGGAAATTGATATATGTGGAAGACAAGGAAATGAGGTCCGGTCTGCAAACTCCCGGCGCAATCCCGCTGCTGGCCATGCTCGTCGCAGCCTTGCTATCGATGACGCCTATCGTTTTCGAGGCATGGGCGAATCCCGGCCGGATTCTTGACATTCGTGGTGAGTGAATCCATACATAATTGATTAAATCCTTGGGAGACGAATTGCTGAATGGAGAATTGTGCAGGCCATCAAGACGTTCTTGCCGATAGCTCCGTAATGTCGACACGAGCGATAGACATTTACCTCCCAGGTGACGGCACGTCTCTCGACCCGAAGAACACCTCTGATTCCCGCTTCATACAACCTACATCAGTACAAAAAGAAGATAATGTGCAGCAAATATCTGTTGCTGGTCTACTGATCAACGTCAACGTGCCTTCATACCCGGAGAAAGAAGCAACTTTGTGGCAGCGGGTCTGTCGGATGTCCTCGGCTTCGGTTTCATTCTCGAATGCTCCCTCATCCTCTTCTTCAGCGTTGTCCTCTGCCCATACCTATCTTCCGAAGCAACATGAACAAGGCCAACCTTCTAGCAACGACATCTCCGTGACTGCTGCAAAGACACCCCAACCCACCGCTGTCGAAAACTCGTCTTCTTCGCTCCACAACTCAATTGTCGACTCATCTAGCCCCATTGAGCGGAACAGTAGCTTCCTCGCTGTCATGGTCAGTCTGATAGTTGCTATAATGTGGTTCTGAGTCAGGTACACGCCATTTATACCGTACCTGTGCTTAATATCCTTTTTTCCCCCTCTATTTCTTCCTGAATAAACATCCATTGACGGCGTTATTGGCTGGCATACCCTTAGGAGTTGGTTGACGTTTGTTTTTCTTTCGGGATTGGTGCATCTACTGATATTCAAACGACTTACATACATTATGCATTGACACGATAGATAGAATAACTGATCGATAATAACATTATTTTATATACCAAAAAACTGTCTTTTACTAAATTTGCCCTTCCTCACATGCACTGTAAATAATCCTACATCTTGGACCCCCTTTGCAGTTTCTTGAGGTCATTCTGGTAGTTCTTGACAAGCTGTCGCACCGACAAATCCAACAACACGTCCTCCGATCCACCGGGGATTCTCGCCATGGGAACATCTCTGTATATCCGCTCAACGAGCTCTCCACGTCCAGTACGCGTCATGCCGTTTCCTCCAAAGAGGAGCACTGCGCACTGCGCGCATTCGTTGATCACCATGCCAGCTTTGGCCTTGGCCAGAGCTGTCAATCCGCCGAGCTCACGATCGGCATCCTGCTTGCTGAGTTTAGTCATCTGGTAGAGGAATTGGTCAATCCAGGCCGATAGAGTCTCCAGCTCTGCACCGGCCTTGGCCAGCCGATGGCGGACGACGGGCTGTGCAATCAGAGGTTGGGAGAAGGCTTCTCGCTGGAGCACGTATTCAAACGCGGTCGACAGGGCAACGCGGGCTTGTCGTACTACGCCAACGGCGATCGTGAGCCGCTCGTGATTAAAATTGGTCATCACATATTTCATGCCGGCGCCCTCCGTGCCGACCAGGTTTGATACGGGAACGCGTACGTCGTCGAGCTCGATGTAGGTTGTGCCTGACGTTTCCGTGCCGCAGATCTTGATCTGTCGCCTGTTTACACCCTTATGGTCTTTGAGAGGCACTACGACCAGAGAAAGGCCTGCTGCCCCAGATCCCGGAGGCCCGGTGCGGACAGCCATGGTGGTGTAATCGGCCCAGATTGCATTAGTAATCCTTTCTTCAAGTCAGACTTTGATTCCTTTATCAATAAGTCACTTCAGCAGTCTCAACGCACCATTTCTTCGCGCCATTGATGATATATTCCTTTCCGTCGGCGGATTTCTCGGCGGTTGTCGTGATATTGGCCACGTCGCTTCCCGCATCGGGTTCCGTAATGGCAATGCAGCTTCTCTTTTTGCACGTCAACAGGTCCGGCAGGAATCTTTCTTGGAGCTCAGGGGAGCCGAATTTTATGACTGGCGGGATTCCGAATGCCATACCAGCCGTTAACGAGGAAGGGGGGCCAGAGAGACCCGACCGAGACATCTATAAGAAGTGTCAGTTTGAATGACTTCAAAGCCGTCGTGTCAGCGCAACAAACTTCATCAGTGTAGATTCCAGTGTGCAGATAGTCCCAGTCTTCGACTTTGACTCCCAGAATATCATTAATGCCGAGTTTCTTCAACCACTCCACGGGCAATGGAGCTGGAAGGTTGGGAAGGATCATGTTGTGTTTTGCGAAGGTCTCGAAAACATGCTCGGGAACAATACCCTCGCGCTCATACTCGAGGGCATTTTTGTGGAGATTTTCATAAAGGAAAGCGCGACATTTCTTCTGAAATTCCAGATGCGACTGGGTGTAATATGGCGATGGCAGGCCGCGGAGATAGGGCGGTTCGGAGAAAGGTAGAGGGTTGGGTGAATTGGTTGCCATGGTGTTGTTTTCTCGATCGAATATTTGCGTTAATCAAGTCGCTTTCCTAGCCAATATCAACCTGACAACCAGAACAATGAGATCTACAAAACTGAAAAAAAAAGT
This sequence comes from Talaromyces sp. R2412, assembly GCA_023626135.1. NCBI lineage: Eukaryota > Fungi > Ascomycota > Eurotiomycetes > Eurotiales > Trichocomaceae > Talaromyces > Talaromyces sp. R2412. The sequence continues at coordinate 222,667 of JAMAGK010000004.1, forward strand.
CCGGGCTCGTCTATAAATGAAGAAATAATCGAGGATGAACGGCGGAGCTCCCCAGCTGTCGCGCAATGTTGTCTGTGGGGTAAGACCCACTTGGGCTTGCTGAGCCGAGGTCCAGCCGCGGTCCGCTGTCTCACCTCCTCACAATATACGAGCCCTCTAGTAGTGAGCATTGGGGATGCCGAAAAGATTCCGAATACGAAGAACCGAACTCGCATGTTAAAGAAAGGACTTTTATAGTTCAGATTCCTCACGGCTTGAATAGTGCTTGATACCAATGGCAAACAGCTCGTTTGTTTACTGTATGTGGGAATATCCTTTCCATGACATAGATGCCCTGGAAAAACGAGATCCAGGGGAACATGTTTCCTTCCTTCTTTCGGGCATCCAGCCAAGGCAAAGATGCAAGCATAAAGTGCTGAGAAACTGAAGAGTAGAGACAGCAGAACCTTATTATGGTTGAAGTTTGTACTTTACGCAATCGAAGCCGCTCAGTGAAAGCTGCTGAGCATTAGCAAATCATCTATGCGTAGACTGTACCCTATCAGTCGGTAGACATTGATACGAAGTGTCATTGTACGATAGTATTTTAGAAGTTTAAACCTCGTTTTGTTATAGAATTTGAAATCTGTTATTACCCAACCATTAGTAAAGTCTTATTTCGGCTTTGTTCACATCGCCGAGTGTCAACCGAAATTCAATGCCTTCTCAAATGTTGTACTTGGCAAACATTTCCCACAGAAACTCAACAAGAGACGAATTTCCAGCATAGATGGCCGACTGAAGGGGGGTATTTCCATCATTGTCTTCTATGTAGATTTGAATCCCACCACGCTTAACGAGCTGTTCGATTGTGGCATACTCAAAACATTGAGGAAAATCAGAATTCGCCATAACGGCATAGTGTAGAGGAGTTTTTCCTTCTTTACACTGTGCGTCAACATTAGCATGATATTTCTCAATCAGAATTTGAGCAGCCTCGACATGTCGATGCCAACACGCAAGCATCAGGGGCGTTTTGCAACCCAGGTCGTCGGCACGGGCATCGACTTCTGCGTTGTAGTACTCCACTAGTTTGATGATGAATTGGCTGTTTCCGCACCTAGCGGCAGCAATTAGTGCATCATTAGCAACACGTCTGTCCTCGCTTTGAACAATTAGATACTCGGCAATGGATATATGACCTGCCATCGTAGCATTTCGAACGGGTGATGGGTGAGAAGTCAGGATCTCGGCCCAACCATCGACCAGGACTTTGACGGTATCAAAATGACCATTCTCAGCAGCAAGATGCAACGGAGTCATGCCTTCCAGCTCTGGATAAGGGTTCGAACTAGCACCCTTATCAAGCAAGAATTTGACGGTATCGTGTGTCCTTCTCGGGCGACGATGCTCAAGAGACTTAACTGGCAGGGATTTTGATCACGATATTTGTATCGAAGAGTAATATTAGCATGAAAATACTGGCACCAAATAGTCCGTAAAAGCATATTCAATCCATGTATAGCCGCAGCGATGAATGGAGGCCTAGTGGGGAGTCGCGACCCCCCTGGGAGATGTTGGATGTGTTGCAAGTCGAGTGGGCTCCCTGTGAATTCACTGCAGCTGCAGAGTTTGAGGATGTAGGAACAAAGTTCAATTTGCAAAGCGTCATCCGAATTTCTGACATGTGTAGGCCATGCAGTCTTTGCGTACACCAAGAAAGGAGGATCAAACTTTTTATTCAGCAAAGCCCCTAAGCCCACTGGACGGCATTCCTGCGATTTAGCTACATCTATGTTATGATCAGGACATAGAATGTACCAAATGCATATTTTTGCAAGGGTACGATGCTATTTCTGAAGATCGTTTTTGAACCAACTGGCAGGGTTTCCAGCTTCGAGATAGTCTTTCATCGTCGGATAGAAATGCGGAATCTGAAGTCGATGTGTCATTATACCGGTGATTGGGGTCTTTGAATTTGAGCAACCTAGATAAATCTGCATCGACTTCGTATATGTTCCATTTCATGATACCGATGTCGTTCTGCATGTAGGTTTTCTCTGCTTGGTTTTCGATGTCAGTGGCATCTTGAGACCGCAACGACTCTAGGTCTTCGTCGAGGGCAGGTATTTTTAGTCGGCCAAGAGTCGTGGTAATCCTTGATTTCAAGTACTTGAAGTCAATGCTTTCGTCAGTGATCCACATTGATTGGTCCGCTGGGAAAAGTAGTCCGTGGTGTTGAAGAGACAGTCTTTGCAGAGAATCCAGAACCCAATCTTCCATAGTGCTCGGGCTTTCTACTGGCGAAGCTGCTATCTCCTGGTACCTCATTGTAGACTCGAGGCCATCCAAAGACATCTTCACAGACTCGTTGTTCTTGAGTTCATCGATGGCCGGGTGGTGTGCGTCACCGAGCTGAGTAAATACTCTCAACCAGCGGGAAAAGCGTGGCTTCAAGGCTTCGATTTTATATTGGTTTCGCAAAGGGTTTCCATCCACGTTTGGACCAACCCGAGCACGGTTCAACATAGAAATGATACGAATGACTTTTCCAGTCAGATCATTGTCGGCTGCTGCCATTTTTTGTCAGAGTTGGGACAACATTGAAGATCATTGAAAGGACAGAAAGTTTTCAATCACTCACATCTACAGATGTGTTATTATTTCACAGATTCAGAACGATAGAGGGAAAGGCCATAATCTTACATGTGCATTCTCCGTGTCATTCTCAACGTTTCGATATTAGCCTGATGTAGGTGTAATTATGCTCAGCGCTGGGCTACACTGTCGTCTTCAATGTTCAAAGTCGCTTGGGCGTGTTGACTAAGTTTTCTAGTCAGCACGATATTAAATTGTCGCAAACACAGCCTAACACTTGCACTAAGTAACGTCTAGCAGTGGTGATGACTTTCGTAAGTTGCTATCGATTGACATGTGTCGGGGTTTATGGAAGGGTGTACATTTAATTGACTCACTCATAGCCAGTTGGAATCTGAGTCACGGACATACATGTCATGTGGACAGGGAAGTTATTCGTCTGTCCTATATATGAGATGAAAACGGGCTTATTTATTGACTGAGTTCCAAGCATCCTTGCTATAGCTACTCTATATCCGTAATAGCGACGGATACTTCTGTCCGCCGAGCATGGAAGCGGAGAAGAGCTCTCATCTCTATTCAAATATTGAGGTAACGAACAGCTGCAGTGGCCGTTTTCGGGACAATGTCAGAACCGGGAGGGCGTTAAGAGCCACTGTAGACTCTTGTATCAAGGCGGTTATGATTTCGTCGCTAATTTCGGAACAATTTCAGTTGGCCGGTAGCTATCAAGGAACGGTGCTCGACACCGCCCACCAAACCTAAGATGGTAGTCATCTGTAAAAGACCGTGAATGTCCAAATAGGGACGAGAAATTCAAAATATAGCATGCATAATCGTTCATTTCTCCGTGAGTCTAAAACATTTTTACTAAACAACACCCAAGAAAAGATAACATCTTCGACTGCCATGATCCGAGACATTAGCCCAGAAGGATGAATCCACCGCTTTCCACAATGATTCGAACGCCAGCTCTGTATGGAAATAGAAAGTATAAGATCGAGAACAAATTCGTAGTCAAGGAATTATTAAACAACGCGCTTGACCTATATTGAACTATGTCAGTTTCTATCCATTGAAGATATTTATTGTGACGAAAGAGCCTGTACCTCAAAGAATCGCTTAAGCCACCAAACCTGGAAGAGACCTTCTCCGACCAGAAAGATGAGCTGAAACAGACTCCACCATTTGACACGTGCGTTTGTGCTTTCGGCGGTGTTGCGGTGCACTCGTTCTCGGAGGACGATGTAGGACTGTTCGTCGCGTACCTGTTCAAGAGACTCGGACAAACGGCGAACTAAGGGATTCATCAGAACCTTGAATATAATAAGAAAGAGCTCAGATTGTGATATCGTACCCTCGTAGTCCAAAGGATCCTGCTTCATTTCCGACTCTGACACGTATACAATCCCGTGTACATTGAAAGAGACCTCCTTGGAATTCGACGCCCAGGCCGCATTGCTGAAGCAATAGGTGTATTTGCCATCGCGCTGAGCATCAAACGAGTAATCTTCGTTCGAAACGGAGTTGCGGAAATACTGGCGGTTTCCATTGGGATCTTCAACCTATTTGACGGAGAAAGCACCAAATTAGTTGTCAGAAGATAGCACCACGCTGCACAGAGCATACCCAGAAATCAATCTCGAGGTTCCCGCTACCTCCAAACTCTCGGTCGCCGACCTGGAATGAGACGGTCATTTTGTCGTCTTTGTGGAGGGTTTCGTGAAAGCATTCGCGCGAATGGGCTTTGAGCTGGATGCTGTGGGCGGTCGCAGCCCCTATCCAGCCCAGCATGGTGACCAGGACGGCAGATGTTGAGAAGCGCATTGTGTCAAGATTGCGCTTGTGCAACGCTTCAGAAAATTTGCGAATAGAAACCGGCAACTGTTGCGAGGCGATAAATGAGCGTGGTTGACGAGAAGCGGCAGTGGTCTTCGCAAGGTGTCAATTATCGCGATTCCGCGGATCGAGAGGCGCTCGGGCCACATCCTAATCGGGCAATGCCTCTGGTATTTTCATTTGCTGCATCGTACTCTATACATAATGAGACCATTGTAAGCATGGAAGTTGTCTCCTCTGAATGAGAGGCAACAATTTCATTTTAATTTACTAGAGAAAGGAGTTATCACGCACACGAAGACACTCCACTCTGTCTCAAATATCCGTGAGCAAGAAGCCATGAATTAGTACAGCTCATCTTCAATTCGATCGCACCGAGCTCCCGAGTAAACCTTCGATGCGCTTCAATTGAGATAACTAGTCTACATAGCGTTCAACTTGTACAATGAAGAGGTTGATGGTAAGAATACATCCTGTGTACTCTTCACTGCCAGAAAAATGGGGCCAGCTTGCCGTTGTCCACCAATCAGATTCTCTGCTTCAACATCGCTTTTAGGCCTTCGTTCAACTTGAGGCTCCCAAAGCAATCGTTTCGCTGCTGTTACTTTAGTGAGCCCTATTTTGCACTATGATCCTTATCAGGCCACTTGTTCTCACACTCGTGGATCGGTTCTGTACCGGATTTGTCGGTGTGTTCTAATTCGCGTGCTCCGCCATTGGACTGGTCCCTCATCCCTAGCTAACCTGTCAATTGTAGTTTGCATGGATGGCGCATGTTAGCAATGTTCCTAAATACTAATTAGTAGTATCTATTCATTTGTTACGATTTTCGCACATCTATTTCAAGCACGGTGCAGTATTTACTGCGGACGTTATTGATGCCTGAGGCGCCAATCTTGAACAAATCACAGCACGCACAGCGCGGTGCGACGAACCACGGCAGTGGCTCGGGTGCTGACAATACGGTACCGTACGGAGCCGTAATGCAGCCAATGGAAACGATATCTGAGGGCCTAAAGCGGGGCCGAGTCGGACTGGGCCGTACGGGAACCACAGAACGAGCCCGTACCGAATCCTGCGGTCTCTCTTTAGTAGTACTGTACTAATATTTACCCCTGAAAAAATCCCCAACTGCGCTGGTAAGCAATAATAATTAATTAATGGCTAGTTGTTTAATGGGGCCGCCACCTACGCGAACCAAAGATGGAACGCGTCGAAACCACACGGGAATAGATCCATTATTATTACGCTGGTAGGTAATAAATAATATCAGCGTGGTGAAAGGCATACTTATTGTAGGGTGCGTTGTCACCGCCAGTCGGGAGACAACACATATACTAGGAGTTAACCAGAACAAAAAACACCCCCAGCGAAAGGAGTGGCAAAAAAGAATTGTAGAGAAAAAAAAAAAATAGCTACCCGCGACTTGCACGGATTTCTCGGATTGGCGCTAAAGCGTAACGGTGGATGCTCAACGCTCCCTGAAAACCAGCAGCAGCTCACTTGCACACTAAGTAACTTTTTTCCCGAAGCGTGACGTGCCATCTCAACCTCCTGTGCGCCTTCTCTCGTCCTCGTCCTCTTTCCTTTTCCCTCCCGTCGACATCGAACGTTCCACTCCCCGACCATCACACAGACGTTCCTTCGCCCTCGTCCGCCAATCTCTCGGTCCCTATCGCTTGATCTTCGCGTGCGCCATGGTCTGTATTGTGGCTCATTCGACGTCTCTTTGATCCAAGCGCGATAAACAACATCAATCAGTCCGACCGATCGACTCCCTTAACGAACGAGACCCTCCCCTCAAAGCCCGCATCTTGACTCCCTCGTGGCTGGTCTTGATTTCCGTCGACTGCGAAAGAACTAGCGACCTGACCTCGATCATCTCGGCCTACGTGCTTCCAGCCGTCCCGAGGTCCATTGATCCGCGGTGAATTTTCCAGGCGTCCATGCTTCATCATTCCGGGCGATAAAGGGCGCGGCAAGCAGTTGCTTGCTGCAGAAGACGACACGGAAGGTGAGTGTTCCCTCTTTTGGATCTTGTTCGACGTCGTTCAGTATACTGGACGGCCCGAGTATCCTCCCGCCTATACTCTTCGCGCTGCAGTTCACACGCTACGCGATTGTAATCAGCTACTCACTATGCGAAATCATATTCTAACGTGGGGGGGTTTTTTTTTTTTCTCTTTCAGGTTTACATCCTCCCGTCTCCTCAAATTCGGCATCTTCGCCGTCCAGCGGTCCCGTCGAGCATCTAAACAGCTTGCGAGACGGTCCACTGGCAACTATTTCAGTAGACTCATCGAGAGCTACCTCGCCTGCGGCCTCCAGTGTTCAAGCAATTGGATCGCCCGGCCAGCGGCCGTCGCGTGGGTCCCCCGAGTCGCTCCCATCTTTGCCCAAATACCCCGGTGCCTGGGACTCTCTGTCTCCATCGCCTGAAAACCGCAAAGCAAGCAGTGCCTATTTCACTGCAGCCTGGGGATCACCATATGCAACGCCCAGCCCGCGGCGACCATCGTGGACACTAAGCCATCGGACAAGTCTGGGTCTTGGTTCTCGTGATACTTCTCCAGCACGAGGGCGTGGTCACATATCAACACGTGGTCTGGAATCTTTGCGAAATACCTCAACTTCTAGCCAATTCCCTCGTCATTTGTATAGCTCTATTGGTCGACCTACGACAAGAGACATCTCCGGCCCGGTAGCCGATCCCTCCGTCAAACAATTTACGCAAGATTGGATCAATCAGTATCTTTCTGGCCAGCCAAGGACAGAACGAACAAATTGGCTGAGTGACGACGAAGAGAGCGAAGCACCATCCTTTATCACTGCTCGCAATAACTTTGGAGACGATCCAACAGAAGGCTGGCTTGGTCTGGACGATTCTCGCGAGGAAGAACTTTTAAGGACTCCTACAGCGGCCAACTCCGTTCATAGGAAAGCTAAAGAGGCTTTTGATATCAAGAAGCGAGGACGTTCTCGTCACAAGCACCAATCTACTCAAAGCACAGCTACTCTTAAGCAAGAAGATTTCTGGGGCTTTGCATTCGGAGACGATCCACAGCTAAGCGCAATGGCAGATATTAAGGATGTATCGTTACCTGCGGTGGAGAATGAGGCAGCTCCTCCTATCTCTCCAATCGAGAAGCCATTACCGCCGCCACCATCAGAAAATGACAAGAATGGCAGCGACGAGGCCGAAGAAACCAAACCGAAGTCAATTCCTCGTCCCGCATTGAGCCAGACTCCTTCTCAACGCCAACGGAAAAAAGTGACGTGGCGCGGCAAGGCTTGTATTATCTCAGTTCCCCCCAACGATATCAGAGGAACCGAGGAGGCAGGACATCGCCTGCTGAGTAAAGCAGATGTCGAAGAACGATTAAGAAAGTGGAGTGAAGAAGGATACCATGTTGGTGGATTCGACGTTTTCGCCCCAGAGCTGGACTCTGTGGACAGTCAAGATGGTGGCTTCAGTCGGCTGCCTTATCCAGACCCAGTGGAATTCAAAGAAGACCAGGAAACAAGAAACTACTCTGTCCGATTTCCGAATCTCGGCGAATGGCAATCATATGTCAACGAGTTACAGGAAGAAAAACTTCGAAAGCTGGGTGTATTCTTGGGTGATGACGAGCCACCTGCCGCAGCTTCTCCCGCCTCTATGGCAGCAATGAACCATGTCGCTTCGTTCCCCAGCCATATCATGTCACCTCCCATACCGACTTCTTCAGCTGCCAGCAATCCTTTATTCGGTGCACATCCCTTCTCTCCTCATTTCAATCAATCTACAAACCCAAGTACGATTGCGGAATCCATGGCTTCACCACCGCCTCAATTTGGAGCTCAACACCCATACTTCGGTATGGACGGTAACCTAGTGGCAGGTTTGCCATATCCCTACCAGCCGACACCCCCTCTTGGCGGCTCTCTCACTCCCCAAAGTCTGTTGAATGCACGTCAGGCAGGTGTTATTTCACCTGGTGCAAATGGATTGCCAAGTCTGAATTCCATCTTTTCGCCTGTGTCACCTCTCAATGCGGAGGATATGTTCGGTCAACATTCCATGGAAGGTTATGGCGGCGGAGAGTCGGTTAATGGACATGGCTCCATGGATTATGGTCACCAAGCCCGCGCGTCGCGAGCTGCAACTCTCATCATGGATGAAGCTCAGACCAATGCCGAACATTTCCAGTCGTCGAATGTGGAAATTGCTCAACCAACCCCGCGTGGCCATGACCGTAACTTAAGTGAGACACTACAAAAAGGCTTGGATCGATACTCAGAGACCGACCGTCAATTGGAAAATTCTATCCAAAGACAATTGGAAAGGTCTGAAAGTGATCTGCACCAATCTCGCTGGGCTGTCGCGGAAGAAGAAGCTCAGCCTTCTCCTGCTCATGCACAGTTCCCTATACAGGACTCTTTCTCCACCGGCCACCATCGCCTCTTTGGAGAGCAGCAACCCATCAATAACAACCAAGATGCCGATGAAATTGATACCAATCCTAGTCTTGCGGGAAGCCCTCGCGACCAGAAAGTTGACATCAGCCATCATCCTTGGCACAGTGCGGCGCCAAGTGCCGGTTCATATGGAACTGGTCACAAGTCAAAATCTTCTCTGACCGGCCTCAACGTTGAAGCCAAGGAATTCAATCCCACAGCATCATTCACGTCGAACGCTTTCACATTCCAAGGCGACTCATTCGAACCCAATGGCTATGCGAATAGCTCAGTATTTTCTCCGGCATCCTCGGTGTTCAAGCCCAATGCTTCCTTGGGCAGCTTCAACGTTGCAGCTCCTGCATTTACTCCCTTTGGTAGCAGCAACCTAAGCAACGAAAACACCTCATTTGTGCCGAACTCTTCCAAGGGCTTCACTTTCTCAGCCGCCTCGTTCAATGCAGATGCCCCTGTATTCAACCCTGGAGCAAGCTTCACATCGAATGCCTCTGACGCCCCTGATCAGTTCAAGAGTAGTATTTTTGGAGATATCGACTTTAGTCAATCGACCAATTCTACCAAGAAGTCTAAGGCTATTCCTATTGTGCGCCCTGATGACAGCGAAGACGATAAGAATGAAGAGATCATCGAACCTGGTGCACCGGGTCCTCAGCCTCGTCAGAAACGTGCGCGTCGTGTTGCCGGGGAATCTGATCAGGATGTTTCATTGCCCACTCCATCACCGTTGGGCGAAGCGGCCCAAGCTCAAGCGCCACCAGCCCCTGGTCAGGGACACAAGCCTGCCGAGGGTAAAGAGAACACAGTGCCTGCAGACGAGACTGTTGATGTTCCTGTGAAACCTTTCAGCCCTGATACCAAACGCCCTCGCGCAGAGGATGAAGAAGCCACTGACAAAGGCGCCTCTGAAATTGTTCTTGACAAGAAAGTAATCCCATCTGCCGTTGCCAAAGACGATTCTCCTGCAGTGTCGGAATCTCAACTTGAACCTGAGCCTTCTGTGGACGTTCCTAGAGAAGAAATTCAGGCTGAGTTAAAGGACGAGCATAAGGAAGAACTAAAGGAAGCGCCCAAGGTGGAGCCCAAGGTGGAGCCTAAGGAAGAAGTCAAGGAAGAAGCAAAGGAGGAGCCAGCTGCTGCTTCCGTTGAAACTGTTGCGGAGCCTGTAGCGGAAACTCCAAAAGCAGAACCCCGAAGGAAATCAATTTTCCAAGCGATGCGGTCTTTCAGCTTCCGACCTTCTATCTCCGAGTTTGTTCCCTCAACCAAGCAAAATATTGAACCTGCCGTTGAGTCTGAGCCGCCAAAGGCTGAACCCGCAAAGGCTGAACCCGAAAAGCCTAAGGCCGGTCTATTTGCATCAAAATACGCTGTTGAGGAGCCAGAAGAAACCCCTGCACCTGTCACAGTTGAGTCCAAATCTGATCCACAACCGCTCGAGGCCGTTAAAGAAGATGATCGTGAAGGTGATCAAGATTCTGTTGACGAAGCAGAACTAAATGCAGTCATGGATCAGCTTAACGGGGATGATTCAGATGTTGGAATAGAGCGAGTTATCACCCCAGCATCTGGTCATGTCGTTTCATACACCCCAGAAACTCTTTCTGCACAACAACCACATCTCCCTCACATTATTCGCAGCGACGCTCCAAGCCCAAGCCCAAGACGTAATCTAGAACAACTTGTTCGAAATGCTCCAAAGCTTGGATCCGACATGGATGCTCAATCTCAAAATGCGTACTCGCAACGAGACTTGCCTTCTGGCGCACAGTCTCCCGTCCGTCAACTTCTAAGCATGAACGAGCACATTAGCGATTGGGATGATGTTATTTCATCGGGCGAGGACGAGAAACTGGTTCAACGAAGCAAATTCTTCGATCGTCATATCAATGACCTGGTGGGACAGGTCTTGGAAGAACGACTTGGGCCTCTTGAGAATGCGCTTGGCGTTATTCAAGATTCTGTCATCTCAATGAACTCGCGATCAGCTAGCCGACAACCACTGCGCAACAGGTCTGAAGTAGAGCACAGCGATGCCGATGACGAAGATGATGAAGAAGACGCTCGACCGGTCAGCCCGGTCAACAAGCGAGACAGAAAGTTGGAGAAGATGCGGGGAATTATTCTAGAGGCACTCTCCGCCCATGGAGTTGCCAAATCTGAGCCTTCTCCTTCTACAGCTGAGTTGTCTGCAATTCAAGAAAGTATCGCCGAGCTGAAATCTTTAGCGGCCAAAACGGAGACTCCAAACATCAAGGAATTGATTCAAGAAGCTTTTGCTACTCAAGCACAGGCCAGTGCCAAGAAGCTGACCGAGGCTGAAGAGATCGGAGCCGACAGCCTGAAACTTCAATTGGATGGTCTTAAGAGCATGCTTCGTCTGGCTGATGAACGTGCTGAGCAAGAAATCAAAGCACGCCGTGATGCACAGGAGGCTTTGATGGAAGTTCAAAAAATGCTGGGTCACACTGAAAGTGAAGCCGCTCGCTATCGCCAAGCTGCCGAGGATGCAGAGTCAGATCTTCGCCAATTGCGAGAGGAGAAGATTCCCCAGTTCGAGAAGATCCAAAATCGCTCTGAAGCTGTTGAGAAGCAGCAGGAATCCTGGGAATTGACCCTTTCAGAACTCTCTGCAAAGAACATAGCCCTCGAGGGTACGCTTGATGAGTACCGCGTCTCCCATGATCACTGGAAGAAGAAGGTCGCAGCCACAGAAGAAGAGAACAAGGAACTCCTAACCAAGACCGCACATCTCAGCTCTCGTATTGAAGACAGCATGCGTGCTCGGCAAAGCTTGCGTGGCAAATTCGATCGTCTTCAGGATGACATGGTGAATGTGACTCGGGATATCGCTCGCGAGCAGGCGAAAGCACGCCAGATTGAAGAAGATCTTACCGCCAAGCACAATGCTCTTCGCGCTGCGTACGACAGGGAGGTCAAACTTCGCGAGAAGCTAGAGCTGGACATTGAAGAGCTCGAGAAATCGGAACGGGAAGCATCGAAATTGAAGTTCATTTTCGGCCAATCTCAGGAAGAAAACCACCGGCTTGAGGAGCTTGTCGCATCCCTGCGTAAGGAAAGTCATGAACACCAGGACACTGCGGCACGCTTTGAACGTGAATTCAACGAAGCTCGCGAAAGCAGTCGTGTCGAGATTCAACGTGCAAGGACTTCCATGGAAGCCGACCTGGAAGCAGCCAACAACCAAGTCAACTATGTTCGTGCACAACTTGAGGCTGAAATCAACCGCCTAGAGACTCAACTTGAAAATGTCCGTCTCGATGCCGATACGACCAAGGAGCGTTACGAGCTTCTCTTGGAGGAAGCCCGCGACAACAAAGCTTCTGCTCTGGCTGAACTTGCTTCTACCAAAGATATGGCTATTGAAGAACAACGCAAGACGCATGACCGTGTCCTCAACGATCTGCGTGAGCGCCACGCCCGCGCTTTGCACAACTCTTCTGAAGATCGGCAACGTATCGAGTCTCACACGAGTGAAAAGCTCGCCTTGGCCAACGATAAGGTGGCTCACTTGGAAGATCGTGTAGCGCATTTGGAAGAGAAGCTAGAGATTACCAAATCAGCAGCACGCGCAGCTGCTCAGGCTGCCCAAGCTAAAGGAGTCTCCGTATCTCCAAGCCCTGTCCAGCATTCTTCGTCACCTTCGTTGTCCTACAGACAAGACTCTGGCCCCGAAAAGATTTCTCCACAGGCTCTACGGGAATCTATCCTTGTTCTTCAGGATCAATTACAACAGCGTGAAACTCGTATCGAAGGACTTGAACAGGAGTTGTCTGAAGTTGACAAGGATGCGCCAAATAAGCTCAAAGAAAAGGACACGGAAATTAATTGGCTGAGAGAATTATTGGGTGTTCGCGTCGACGATCTCCAGGACATCATCACAACACTCTCGCAGCCCTCTTTTGACCAGAATACTGTTCGCGACGCCGCAATTCGCCTCCGTGCCAATCTGCAAATGCAACAGCAAATGAAAGAGCGAGCAATGGCAGGAGGACAACCATTCCCATCGCTTGCTGACATTGCGGCTTCTCCACGCTCTTTACCTCTTGCAGCTGCAGCGGCTTGGGGCAGCTGGCGAAAAGGCAGGGAGTCCTTCACTTCAGAAGCAGGAGCGTCACAAACACCTTCTAAGTCGACTAACACCGGTGGATTTCTATCGGGGCTCCTGACTCCACCTAACTCAAATGTACGATACACACCCAAAAATATGACAGCGCCACCTGGAATGGGCAGGATGGGCCCTCGTCGCACAGCGTCCGAAAGCCGTCCTTTGAGAGGATCTAACCAAAGCCCTCGCTCCCTATCTATCCGTCAGGCCGACAAGCTACCTATTGTTCACCAAGAGCAATATGAACCACCGACGACCCCACCACTGCTTCGAGGATCCAGCTATGACCATGATGCCGAGCCGAACAGCTACGATTCCAGCGCATTGCTGGATGACGGCGATAGCATCATAGCCCCTGAATCGCCCAAGGCGATATCAGAGGAAGCTCTCTTTGCAACACAGGAGTAATCCATAGTTTCGCCTGTCACCACCGCTACCAGATTGAAACAAAGCGGCAACCAGAAAGATCTACCCTAGTTTCTAATTGTCGATTTACCTGCACTCTCCCCTTAGTTTGTTCGATGGCAACAGATTGTACCACTTTCTAATTTGCATAGCGCGTTCGTTTTTTATCACGACACCTTTTCTAATTCTCTATCTTTCGCTTTACAACTTTGTGATGTTCTTCTTTCTATCGATTTGGCTGCTTTTTTATTTTAATACTATTGATACCACCTCTGCCCAAGTCGTTACAGCACTTCCACTTCGTTGTTAATAATTGCCCTCCCCACGCTTTATTTCTTTTTTTTTTGTCGCTGTGACAAGTCCACTCTCTGAAATAAAATATATATTTTCCTTGCTTCTGTCAGATGTTATTCTTGATGATTTTCCGGCCCAGTTTGGGTTGTGTATATATATCGTTGATATTGGATTGTCCTGTGTTTGTAAATCATACCAACTGACTGTATAACATACAAATAATGATAATTCGTCTTGAGAGATGTATCAATGCTACATTTGATCAATTGATGCCAACTCTTATGTACATCACGTGAAAATTTTTCCACTAAACAGCGAATGCGCTCACCAAGATGTCGCCTGGAATAACTGATAAACTGTGATTGAACATGCCTAGGTGTTTTCATCTCCAGATCAATTGATGTCAACAGCTTGGTGGCGATAATACGATGCCGTTTGTTCTTCCGATATAAGTTGTCCCGCGGAAAGACTAAACGAACCGACATCTGGAAGAACCAGCGAAAATCGTTAGCCGCGCCTTTACATATTTTTATTGCTCTCGAATAAATAAATAGGTCCAGACTATCCTACTGAAAAGAAGACACACTTAATTTCATCACCACTCAGTATGAAGCCATTTTCGCGATTGATTCGCTTCGAGTCCGGAGGCGAGACGTTCTTCGCCGATCTCAGCACAACAACAGAAATACCATTAGCAGGGTCATCGATATCAGCATATCGGACTTATGATGATCTATTAAACGCACAAAACGCGGTGGAAGTTACGTTGGACAAGGTATGCTCTTTCTGCTCGTACTGCTTCCAAAGAATTACATGTAATAGTGCTCAAACTTATTTCGTGCCAGCTCCTCGCTCCACTGCCGCGTTCCGACTTGCCGATTTACTGCGTTGGGCTCAACTATCGATCTCATGCAAAGGAAGCCAAGGTAGCTTTCTCTTTCTGAATTTTTAATAACGGTTATTCAACGTGTTGATTGTATGCACAGCTCAATATACCCGTGAACCCACCATTGTGGACCAAGCCGTCTACTGCTCTGGCATCAGCCGAAGAGGAAATTAAGATGAGTCGCTATTGTGCATCAAATTTTCCAGATTGGGAGGTAAATTATGTTTGGTTTCTTTTTAGAATTTTAAACAGTGAATGATTAACGAATCTCCTTTCAGGGCGAACTCGTCTTTGTCACGTCGAAAGAATGCCGAGATATCAGTGTAGAAGAAGCGGAGTCATGTATTCTAGGATACACAGTGGGCAACGATCTCAGTTGCCGCTTTTTCCAGTTGCCAGCTCAAAATGGTGGGCAGTTTTTCTACGCCAAGGCATTCGATAAATTCGCACCCATCGGGCCAGTGCTCGTCAGTCCAGAGCTGTTCAACAGTGGCGACAAGACAAAATTGACGACTCGAGTAAATGGCAAAGTAACGCAGAATGTTGAGATTCAAAAGGACAGAATCTTTTCACCAGCACAGATTCTTAGTTTCATGAGTCAGAGTACAGAAATCCCACTCCTCATCATCAAAGCAATGAAGCTTATGTTTGGATACAGGCACAACTATACCCGCGTACACTGCCGTTATGACAGGCACCCCAGCTGGTGTAGGTGCATTCATGAAACCCAAGCAATTTTTAGAACACAATGATGTAGTGGAAGTGGAAGTAGACGGGATAGGGATTCTTCGTAACACGATCACTTTTCCTGATGGACAAGATTCACAACTGTAAGTCGGTCACGATATATCCTTGGAAAACCAAGTTAATAACACTTGTAAGAAATGATTTACGCTGACAGATTCGTGGTGTTACAAAGTTTCACGTATCTACGGGGACTTTTTGGCATAATTATGTATCAATGGAGCGGGTGGTTTTAAACATATGACTGGTGCATGTGGCAACTAATGATATCAATTGATGTTCATTTCCCTTATTAATTGATGTATTGACATTTGCGATGATAGATAGATACAAAGCATTTGAATAGGACAAGCTCTTCCCTCGCTTAGGTTTAAAATCCAGCAGCAAAACAACAGTAAGAGCCGTCTCAACTGACCTCATAGCGCGCAAGATAAATATTTCCAAGATGTAAATGAGTGTCTTCTCATTGGCTCTTCTTGATGCACCCACTGTACGGTGGACGATAAGCGAGTCGGCGACGTAAGATTTTTATTTCCACTATATGCATTATGCCGGCAGTATACTCACCGCCTTCCTTACCGCCTTCAATTCTAATGTTTTCATATTATAAAGAATTGTCAAATAAAGGACTATCTTTCTTTATATAATCAAACTTATATGCTGGTTTACATAATAAATAGATAATATTTAGAACCATATATCTTTACTAGAAAACCATAGATTGGGTGGATAGATTCTGCCGATGGTTGCCACCCTAACCGCCGCTGCCGCAAGGCCCCTCATTCCGGCCATTATCCTTCTCTCATACTAATTACCATACAAAATGTGATTATTATAAGGACCACTAGCCTTTATTGCCTAACAGCCTCAGGCTTCTTAAAGATTCTGCCGGTTATTACCGCCCTGCCCTACCATGAGGCTATTAGTTCTAAGAATAATCACTTTCTTATACAATTACCTATAATATAGTGATTGTAGTAAGAACCCCAGGCCTTCGCCTTGAGTAGCTGTGGATTCTGCCAGAAGTTACCACTTTGTCAGGCGAAGATCAAGAGTTCTTACTATAATCAGGATATTATGGTCAATTGTATAGGAAAGTGATAATTCTTAGAACTAATAACCTTTATAGCAAGAAGCCTGTGGCAGAATCCATGGCGGACGGTAATAGCTGGCAGAATCCATGGCCACTCAAGGCACCAAAGCACTGAACAAGGCGGTGAGAATCTATCTGGCAGAAATATATCATATAATTGGACACAGTGGATCTATAGTATCAAATATAATTGGTGCGTGCCAATAAGGAGGTGGAAATAAGGATTTTACAAATCCAAAACCAAAAAAACCAAAAAAAAACATAATTTTGTCGCCGACTCGCTGATCGTCCACCGTAGTACACTGTAGACCGGTGATTAGCTGACCGTTTCCCGGTCCCGCACCGTTGAGTCGACCTTCTCGCCACACTTCGTGCATCAACCACGTCCTGTTAAGCCTTCAATAGATTCAGTATTGAACTGGAGCCCCGGTTTAACAATGGATTCAACAACGGACCACCACAAAAGTGACCGTGTTTGTGACCGTTGTGTTCAGTCAGTTTTCCATTCTTCTGGTGGCTATTAGTATAGACTAACTTCGAGTATGCAGGCGAAAGATCAAATGTATGGCATCTCAGGGTGTATTTGCACCAGAAAGATAAATACTGACTCTTTTCCTTGTTAAAATAGGTAATCAACAACGCCCCACATGTTCAAGATGCCAGGAAGCTGGCATTGCTTGCGTCTACTCGTCAAAACGCCGCAAACCTGGTCCTCCAAAAGGGGTCGGTCCAAAACGACGCTCTCCCCGGGCAGGGTCAGACATACTTCGGGATCCTGCTCAGCTGATGAGCGGATTGAATTCGGAGACATTCCCTGGCCAGGATATCAACTCGACGCTCACGAACATTGATTTTCTATCAGAGAGCGGATTTCCCGATGCGGATACGTTTTTCGGTTTAAATTTTGCTAACACAGATTCAAGTGGGGAAACCCGGCCACTGGGTGCATCTGCCACTATATGTGATATTGGGCCTCAAGAGTTGCCATTTAGTGCAGCGGATGAATTGGATTTGTCAGTTTCCACTATGCTGTTCAAACGGGGTGTAAAGGCTAACTTGATATAGATTAAATAATTTCTTTGCCTATTTTCATCCCTCTGGTTTTCTCTTTCAAAAAGACAAATTCTTTGCTCAGTATCATGACGGGCTCCTGGACAGAAGTCTCATCAACACAATCCTAGTTGTGACCTCACTGACATTGAGACCTCTCGCCACCACCGACCATATCAATCTAGAGAATCTACTAGACAAACTGAGGACCTCATGCTCTAATTCCATTGAAACTTCCAGTGGCTTCCTCACACTCGACATTTTTAGGCAAGCATGCATGCTTACCTTTTTCGATTTTCATCAAAGACCCGGGCTTCAAAGTTGGATGAAAGTTGGACAACTGACGCGACATGCACATCGACAAGGCCTAAATCAAATCGAAAATCAGGACACATGTGCAATATATCAACTTCCACCCATACTTCATCAAGATATTGAAGACTGGCGACGTGTATGGTGGTTCATTTATACATTGGATTCTTACTCAAATATCATCGCTTCAACTCCATTTCTGATTGAGCCGGACGGTATCAATACCGCACTCATAAGCCAGGGGTCTACGACCATGGGATTAAAAGACTTGGAGACCCCAGAAAGAGCTTTTCTAGCATCCGAGCCGGATCAATTATGGAAGACTATGCGAACAATCGTCGCCAACGGGAATGAATTGAATGCTAATATCCACTTGATTACAACTACTATAATGCGAATGGCTGCTAAACTGTCACTCCTACGCAAGCAAAATCCATCAGAAACTATATTTCGCCGGATAGAATCTCTTAAGGAGCAAATATCAGCCGTACGACTTGCAATGCCCTTACGCTACATGAAACCCACGCGGGATGTGATAAGCAACGAAACAAAAGAAAGTCATCATGAACGACTAGTTTGCGTACTTCACATACACGCGGCTTTACTTATGCTATCTATCCCTCCGTATCTCAATAAAGATGAGGATGTGTGGCTTATTGCTTGGCGGCAATGCCTTGAACCATGTGACGACATTGTCTCTACTATCAAAGAATGGGACGGTTCCTTCTCTTCTAACACAGATCCTGCTCTATGCTATATTGTGTTTGGCACGCTGGTCATTATTTGGCTACTCGGCCAATACGGCTTTAAAGACAACTTTGAAGTACTAGAGAGAATGAGCAGAGCGAGCGATATTCTAACACTGTTTTTGGACCACTTTAAGCCATTGTGCTGTCAGCCTACAGTTCTCAAGGGTATGTTTTTCCCTTCTAGATTGTGCTTCCCTTTGACTAAATTTCATAGACCGGTTTAAAAAGCTTCATGTTCAATATTCTGGTCCTATTGGACAAAAGGAAATAAATCAGCTATTGCGGTCAACCAATGGGCTATTTCCACTGAGCGCACCAGATCTGCCCATACAAAAGGACCAACCACCAGGTACAACTAGTGTGTCAATGTCTCTCGGCATCGTTGAAGAAGACGGTCTAACGGCATCAAACTTACTTGCGGGAAACTTCGATATTGATGACCTTCAACTTATAATTTAAGCATGCTACGACTAAAGAACCGCTAAAAGGCATATGCGTACACGAAAAAAGAATACATCAAACAGCCTTATTCGCTGCAAAGTCGCTAGGAATCTCTGGTCCCCATATCGCCATAGGACCTCCTACACTGCGCATATTCTTATGATCAGTGTTTACCACGTCTCCGTCCGCATAATGCTCCACCTTGAATCCACTCGGGTCCAGCCAGTAGTCGAATATTTGACTTCCTAGAATATGTCTACCAACACCCCAGATTGGCCTCCATTTCTGTTCCTCCAGCCACCGATGACCCATCAGTTGGGTATCGAAATCAGCGACCTCGAAAGAAGCATGATGAACATAAGTCTTTGACGTTCCCGGTGGCGCTTTACCGAGAAAAAAGCAATGATGATCAGAATATTCCTCGCCCAAGTCGAGATGCATGAAAGTCATGAAATCAACCCATTCAAATTTATCGTGACGCAATATGTCCGAGTGAACAAAGTTGAAATTGGAAGTATAGAACTCGACTTCTTCTTCCAGCTCGCAACACACGTATCCAAAATGCCCTAATTTGTGGACAAGAGCCGGCGCCGGTTTGAAGCGTTGGAATGTGCCGAGTCTGCCTTTCTTGAACGGCTCATTCAAAGGCCCTTGTGACTCGATTATTTTCGATGGCGGTCCTTGGGATGCATCTACATTCCGCTCCTTTTGGCCGTAGACAACATGCATAAAAGTCCCATTTGGACGCGGAATTGTAACGAGGCGCCCTCCACCAGGCGCGTGGCCAATATCCTTGATGATAGCACCCTCGATCTTGGTCGCCTTTTCAAAATTTTCTTCATCACGAGCAACAAATGCCGCGCCGAGGAATTTCGATCGACGGTTTTCACTCTGTGACGCAACATAGACATAGGGATCTCTGCCGTAACCGCGATAATAAATGGTGTTTCCGATCCGATTCTCTTCAATTAATCCGAAATCGGCAGAAAATTTTTCGAATTCCTTTAAATTGGCATGTTCAAAGTAAACGTGTCCGATTCGAGATAATTGGACTTTTGAAGGATGATTATGCACATCTGGGATTGAGCTTGGGGGAACTATCCATTCTTGCGCCGAGCGAGGGAGGCGGGCGACGAGATCGATAATGAAGGACATTATATGTGTCAGTAGTTTTATTCAGCTACAGAATTAAATTTGAGTGTGTATTTTTTATCATCATTATTTATTCTGAGCCAAGGTGGCAGGTATATAGAGTAAAAACATCAATTTCGCCACTGGGCCGAGGATGACCATCCAGATGCTCCGCGGAGCATCTAAGAAAAATTGTGCTAATGGTCCCAACCAACATTGAAAGCAAACATGGAACATCCTCGGAACGGATCAAATATCTCAACAAAAAGCATTCAAATGTTATGGTGTCAACGCTTGAATTCATTCCCATGTGCCATGATCTAGCCCTTCGTGATTTCTCCGGCTCGAGGGGTTTATATGTGGACTTTTTGACACCGGATTCTCTTCTTTCGTACTCTATTATGCCAATTAATTCAATTTCAGTTCAACATACTCAAAATATTAATTGATCTAAATGGAGTCGGCCCCAGTCGTGGTTGTGGGTGCAGGGCCGTCAGGGCTTGTGTTCGGATTATGTCTTGCGAAATTCAACATTCCGGTACGTGCGACGTTCCACCAATCTCGGCATCAGAGAACACAGCAAGTTGACCAAAATCAAGTGCATTATTTTAGAAAAGGAAAAAGACATTGTTGATGATCCAAGAGGAGTTTATCTCGCCGGAGACGCTTTGCGCGTTTTGTGGAAACTCGGATTGGGGAATCAAATGCCCTCGATTGGACATGGTACGTTGCTTTTCACTTTCTACTTTCTGGAAAAATGCTTTTCAGCAGAAGTTCTAAAATATATTTCTAAGAATTGGATACAATCTGCTTTCATCAAGGCACATTCAAGGCGCGACCATTTCTCAATATTCCGACTGGTCATGACTGGATGGAACATACTATCCCCAGTGGTATTTTGCAGAGCCAGCCGAAACTCGGTACGTATATAACAAACGCTGAATATGTATTTGAACTCTCAAACTAATGTTACTAAAGAACGTGCGCTGAGAGACTGTATTCAAGAGTCTCCGTTCTGCACGCTCCGAACAAGTTGCGAAGTTGTGGGCCGAGAAGAACATGACGACCATATGATTATAACATTCCTTGATCTAGAAACTAATACCAAAAAGCAGATAAAATCCCAATGGCTCATCGGTGCAGACGGAAAGCGAGGCGTTGTGCGAAAAAAGTTCCTTGAAGCCAAAGCAGGAATAAAACAGGAAGATGGTTTATACAGTTACGATGGGACCTGGGTGGCCGCAAATCTACATATCACTCTGCCTACACCTGAGACTCATCCTGAACTTGGTGTCTGGGAGCATGGCCTTACGCCGAAGCATGTTTACGATTTGTTCTGGCCAAAGGGTTGGCACTTTTGTTCGCCGCCTGACAAGGCAACGGCCTGTGGAAGATTTGGACCACATGAAGATCGACTGTGGCGACATGAATTTGCAGAGCCAGAGTGGAACGATGCAATGAATGCCGAGAAACTTTTTTGGGAACATCTAACGCCGATGATCACTCGATCAGAGGATAGCTCTGGACGCAAATTTAGAAACGAAGTCATCTACCCGAGAGACTGTATTAAAGTTTTGAGATGTCGCCCTTTCCGCTTCACGCATAAAGTTGTGAATAAATGGTTCGACAACCAAACCATTCTGATTGGTGATGCCGCGCATGTCTTTCCCCCTTTTGGAGGACAGGGTATTGCCTGTGGAATCCGGGATGCGGAAAGTCTTGCCTGGAGAATTGCAATTCTTGCAGACATGAACAAGCCTGCGCCTTCGAAGACCATGAGCAATAAGATTCTATCCGCGTGGGCAGAAGAAAGGCGTGTAGGAGTCGGGATGTCAATGAAACAAACAATGATGAATGGGAAACTATGCAATGGAACAGCAGGCTGGCTATTTTCGATCATTGCGCCAATGTTAATTTCTCTGATCACATCGCCGATGCTCCGTCAACTTTCCTCACCCATGGCTTGGGATGATATATCAGGCTATCAGTCGGCGAAAGATGGCTTTTTTCTGAAGCAGTATGCTGGAGGCAAAAAGCTGGCTCAAGTCTATGGCGTTGCTAATATTCCGACTGATGGGCCTTTTAAATTTCCTACGAGACAGCAAATGCTATTATCGGATCATATCATTCATTCCGTACCTACAGCTCTCACTCTAGTTGTGTGCGACGAAATCACGCCCCAGGAAAACTCAAAGTTGAATGAACTGCTTAAGGATGCTCAATTACACCCATTAGTTCTTTCACAGCAGTCAGTTGTCCACTTCAACTCTGAGTACGACTTTAAGAAAAGAAGCTTGACAAGTTCAGAAAAAGCTGGTTCAATATCATGGTCTCCTATTAGCTCTCAATTCACGATGGGCTCGGTTTTACGACCCGGATACAATCCGCAAAGTTTCCAAAATCGTCTCGGAAGTGGGACTGCAAAATATGTTCTTATCAGGCAGGACAGTATTGTCTTCTCCATAGCAAAGGATCTTCAGGAACTACAGAGCTGCCTGGGAATACTAAGGTCATATATCAGCGGTTAGTTTTTTCTGTTTAAAAAGAACTCCTTCTATCAGTGTCGTTATTACATAGCAATACCAGTTTTAGCAGGAACGAAGCTAGATCTTTGGTTACCTCTCATTTACCAACAATCACTTCGCGATAAGATAGCCGCGCGTTATATAAAGAAGTATATTGGAATCTATAATATTCGATACCGGTTTTTCTTAGTTTAAAGACACTGTTCAGCATCGTACGTAGCCCAGATCATTCATTCATCTTTCGATATATTCATATTTTGCCTCATCATGGCCTTATACACGACGTATATCTTTACATTATGGTAGTATTCACGCTGATCAGATACCTTTTCATACATAGGTAGGCTTGACTCATAGCCTCAAGTTCTTTATGAAATGGAATACTGTAGATATTAGCCAAAGACATAGAATGAGGTCAAATGGAGTATATTCGGTCGAAAAAGGCTCTGCCTTTGAGAAATGATATTTCTGAATAATCCTGATACAACATGAGGACCATTTTAGGAATATTACATGCCTCGCAGCCTGTGATTGGTCATCGCAGTCGGCTCCCTTTACTGGCTCGCGCCAAGCCGCGACCTAAACTCACCGCTAGCCTGATACAGCAGTGATCGACTATTCCTTGATAGTAGAAAGTGCAAACAGTATAAACACGATATTGATTCATGGCAGATAGGGTTCTATCCGGCCAATTGGCTGTAAGGTAAAGTAAAATCTATGAGTTTCTGTTCGTGAGTTTGATATTGGGGTGACTGAGCTGTTTGGAGTAAATAGAATTGGAACTCGAACCGAAGCGTAAGCTATTATCTTGCTGATGAGAGACCTAGCTTCTGGTATACCTCGTGCAACTGCTACATCAGTCAGTTGGGATATTGAAATTGGGAGATGGGCAAACTCGGCTCTTTCCTCCGAATACAAACCTATTAGCAGTGAAGAGAGCACTTGAGTCGCACCCGTACCGTGGCGCTGTTGCACTGTAAACGAAGGATGAAAAAATGTGGTGGGCGACAATCAACTTTCTCGTATTGCTGTCATGGGGCATGTTTTTGCGGTATTGACCACCATGATATGCGGAGCATGACTAATATGTGAAAACAATAACTATGGGAAAGGATCACTATCTGTAATCTCTTCAGTCTTTACTGCGTTATAGACCTTTTCTTCTGTACTGTCAACCCTTCATTCCCGTGGTAAGTGAATTAAGTGCCGAATGTCCTGTGTCTGTACAGGGATCATCAAATGCAAAATCCTGTAAAGACGTTTACTGCCCAGTGCTATTCTTCTAAGTAGTTTGCCTAGAGATGATTTCAGATACTTTCATAAGCTTGTCTGTAATTATTCAATGTTATAACGCAGCCGAATCTCTGGCACCTTATCGAACTAAAGTTATATAGCTATAACTACAATAAGCTCAAAAATAGGTGATAGCTACATGTTTGATTGCGATGTGGAATTTAAAAGGCCGCAATAAAATCTACGCTTATTCTTTACGTATATCAAACTCATTTGAATGCCCATGAAGTTATAATTGTCACTATTCCCATCACAACTCCGTAAATACTTGGACGATGACTCTCCGCGTCAATATTGACATATACCAGTTGACCCATTCCATTCTCTAATGAGAGTGATTCAGAATAACAACTTTCAGCTTATCAAAGTCGGCCGTAATAAAGCACCGACTAGCATCTATCTATGACGGAAAAGATCGAAAAGGTCGACGGGCCGTAGTTGTGACATGGTGATTAATAACAGGTGACCAGTTTAGTGCTATTATAATGACGGGTCAGTAACCACAAATTTTTCAAATTTTATATCCCATTCGGGCAATAAAGTGTAAGAATATGAACTTTCGGATATGGACATGAAAAAAGTAGTACGTACACCGCAAGAGGAGCAAGAGCAGCTACCGGCACAGCTTCCGGAGCAGCAGTTGCAGTTGCAGGGAGACATTTCGATTGATTTAGATGGGGCTTTAAGAGAAAATATGAAATTTTCAAAGTCTTGTTGAATTTCGGAGAGTGTGTGATAGATTGGTTGATGATGAAGGAAGAAGAAGCTGGTCTTGAGCGAAGATTTCACCCGTATTTATACCTTTTTTTCCCTCTCTTTATTCTCCTAGATCGGAAAGTTTGCCGTAGTAGTATTTACATCATATGATTTATCTTAGGTAGTAGAAATTCAAATGAGAACAATAATACCGCAAAAGCCTTGTAAAATCACAGCGGCAAAAGCGGTTGCAGTGGGGGAACGGGGCGCGTGCACTGGTTTGGGTAGTATGGTGGCTCTCTACTGGTTTAAGTATCGAGTGGGTTGTTGCAATAACAAATGTGTGGTCAGTGAGGTTCTGTTGTGGTGCAGGGATCTGTTGGCATCAAGCCACGAGAACCGTAGTCAGGACACCGGATGTATCAAAACCAATCCTGGCTGTTGGTATCAAAATTATCTATAAGAAATTATTATTTCAGTTCCGGTTAATGGTCAATTCAAGAGCGCAGAGCAAATATAAGGGCTTGAAATGAGCATATAGGAAGCCTAACAGCCAGAGTGCGTCGCAATAACCCGCAAACTTGATTCCCACCTCGTAGTCGTTTCACACAAGCCACTGGTCTGCAGATATTTCAGCTAGTCTTACGCCGAAAGAACTAGATCGGAATAGTCGGGGCTGTATAGCCCATTCGATCATACTACAGCTGCATATCATGCTCCTTCGGGCTGGCCTGACGCAACACGGGCAGCTCCGGCAAACGAGACCCACGACAGGCAAAATCAGCGGCACAAAATGTGTGACTGGCTAGCTTGGCAGGTTTTCTGGATTGGTTTGACTATTATTTTTGGGGTTAGAGAGGGAAGTCAGTGCGGGCCAGATCAAAGCATCCTGATATTTAAGTCGGTGGCAACGGTGTGGCAGCATTTTCATTTCGTAAAAGCTTTTGCTGATAGCAATGAGCACGGCGACAACTAGGAGTTAGTTCTTTTCCAACTTGTTAGCCTGTTGGAGGGATTACTTTCCACTTAGGGAATCGTGTTGCTCCTGGTAATTCACAACTTCACAACACGAAGTTCAATATCAGAGAAGCACCCGGAGTATCTGTAGCAAATGGAATGATCAAATAAATAACAATTCGTCAGTAAGATGTATTTAGTAGAGTTTATCGTTCAAGACGATCGTAGGATTCCGAGTTTTCGACTTTTTGTTATAAAGGTAACCGATCTGCGATCCGGTCATAACAGGCAGGGCTGCTTAGCCGGCGAGTCAGCAGTACACTTTCGAACAAAGTCCCTTCTCGTGGAGAGATTAATTCGCCATTCATATAATTGAAAATATTTGCTTGCATTACGGGTTCCCCTGAGGATGTGCACACATCCTGAAGGGACCTTGGGGGAAAGAACCTTGGTGGTTAGCAACATGCGGTGAAGCCAAGTAAGCATAACAACTGACCGTGACATGAAAGCAGCGTTTTCATCTTTCAGAGAACCTTTATTAATCGCCATTTCAAATATCGATTTATTTCGTGACCGACAGCTGGATGTTTTATTCGAAATGAGGATGGACAGATGCGCGAGAGAAGTCGACTGATAAGAGTCTAATCCCGCAAAGAAGAAACTCGAGTGCAGAATAGACAATTAACAGAATAGCGGTGGTCGTGTCAGTCTCTGAACAATTTCTCGAGCAATGGGCGTCGTGTTCGATTGTCAAAGGTTGAGGACGAGAACTGCCGTACCTTCCTTTCATGTACAGCCAGCCCCGTGACCGCGACGACTGTGACTTCGCATCTTCTTGACACAAACACAATTGATATTCGATCTTTCGATATGGAAACGAGTCTTTCAACAATCCCAGAAAGACAGATCAGAGATCTTGCATGACATCCGCGTGCGCTGTCGATTACTGCACGCATTGTTTAAACAAGCCACAAACGATTTCTACCCATCAGCCTTGTCCAAAACAGACTGGCTTCTCGCTTTTGCGTTGAGGACAAATGCCAAAAGACGTCACTCACCATGACTCACCCACCATTTGCTTGGCCCGCCGCATAATTCCAGTTGGTCCAGGGTTGAGAAAGGTCAAATAATTCTCAAAAATGAGAAGAAAATGTTGAATTGCAAGAAGACTTACGGGGAGGCCGATGCCGCCAACGCGCTATAGCAACATATTTCAGACAAATTTCTACTCTTACCCGTCCATGATCACTCACACCGACTTTTCTTCGCATACACTGATTGCTGATTCATCACCGTCATAGGGCTGGCAGAGTGACCTTGTTAGCGCTCCGCGATTTACGCCGTACAGGACTACAGGTGTCTTCCGTACAACCTGCATGCACAAAACCGTTCTAGAAGGCGCCTAGTCTAAAAAAAATGTCCAGTTGCGAGCGCGCCGGCGTTTGATTTGCTAGCTAATTTACTTACGGTGTGGGAATAACAAGCGACGCTTGGGAGATAGATAGCGGATGTCAGGGTTCATCAGTCTTAACTGGACAGGACAACTATGGGGTGAATTATTGGTGGACCATCAGCTCAGCCAGGACGGGATGGATCAGCCACCCATGTGG
This sequence comes from Talaromyces sp. R2412, assembly GCA_023626135.1. Taxonomy (NCBI): domain Eukaryota; kingdom Fungi; phylum Ascomycota; class Eurotiomycetes; order Eurotiales; family Trichocomaceae; genus Talaromyces; species Talaromyces sp. R2412. The sequence continues at coordinate 249,853 of JAMAGK010000004.1, forward strand.
CATGAAGTTGTAGAATGGCGCAACTCCCATGTCGAGCTGAAAATGTTTCCACGTTATTCAGCAGCGAGCGAGCGAGCAAACTAAGAAAATACATCAAACCAGACTAGGTGGACCGCGGTACATTAAAACCCACGCTATGGCACTTGGAGTCGCAGCGCAACGTCAACAAGGGTTCCTTTTCCTGCCGATTAAGGTATGATATGCGACTAGGCTAAATTATCAATTGATTGGTTTGGTTTGGCGAGTGAGACATTGACACTACCTAGCTTTTTAGGGCAATTGGGGCAAATACCGAGAAAAATAAGAGTGTTTCTTACTTCGCCTTTTCATTGGATCAGAAACTTAGCGCAGATGCTACTCTATTCCCAGTTGACATATGCATGCGAGGGCCCTGAATTTAAGTGTCAAAGTTATGAAATTACTCAGCTATTGGTAAGGCGGCATACTGATGTCACTGGACATGGTTCTTTAAAGCAGCGCATGGTGTATGCAGGGATTAATGATTTCTAAGCGATCGATCTTTCAGTGGCGTAAGATTATGTGAACATTTGAAGTAAAGCCACGCCATCATATTATGCATCAAATTTGACATCTAAATGTACAGGTGACAAACATATCTAAAGAAAAAAGCCGTAATATACATGTTGTACAGTAGCAAGGAAGAGTGTAGACATCAAACAAAAACCACAAAAACAGAACGCCGCGCTATGCAACACCTTAAAACCTCGTGTAATCCTCCTCGCTGGGCTTTCAGTTATCGAAAAATCAGAAAAAAGCTTCAAACGATCAGTCAAAAATTATAACCGGCTCGTTCCTTTGCCTCCGCCAAAAATTAGCTCTATCCCGCCACTCGGCCGTGAGCAAACTCGGCCATGCCTTGAGTACCTCTTCCGAGAACTCCCACGACATCTCGTTGAAGTAGTCCTGACCCCAGATCGTCAGCTGGCCGATATCCTCTGTCTCATAGACAAAAGTGCACGCCGCTGTTAAAAAGGCATTAGCAGTCTCGAAGCCGGCGCGGATCAGTGTGTCACGCAACGTCGGCGACGGGATTAGGTCGATGTAGGCATGATGGGGTGTCTGGAGCTGCAGCAGGGTTGGTTGCAGTGAAGGGGGCAATGAAGGCGCCAGGGCTGCGAGTGTTGATAGGTGAAGCTGCGGGTGGCTCAGCACATTCATATCTAGCACGGCGGCGAGACGCTCATGCAGGTCACGTCGCACAGTGGCGATGTTTTGCGGGAATAAGAGGCAGAAGGACGTATCCAGGTCAGATGCGTTGGATGAGGTCGCCAGATCGGGCGCTACAGTAGATGGTACTTCGATCGTGGGCACCAGGACATCGCTGAACGCTCTTCCGTAGCCAGCATGATGGTCCGCGAGATCCAAGACTGGAAACGGACTGTTGGCCTGAGACGGCGGACTCGATGTGAGGGCCACCGAGGACGGTGCAGTAGACATTTGGCGTGAAGGAGAAGAAGAGAGCCGCAGGTAATCATTCTCAGAGCGAAGCTCGTTAATCTCTTGACGCAGCCGCTCCAGCTTATCAGTATGGTTGGCCGAGCGTTCTTGTTCAGCGCGCTCCAAGTTTTTGAGATGTTCTTTCCGACGTTGGCCTGGAGGATGTCCGGAGTTAGCTATAGACAAGAACTAGATGTTAATTCCACTTACGGAACAAGCGCTGTGCATTCCTGTTATACTCCCTCTTCTTCTCCGCCTTTGTAGAATCTCCCGAGTCCGACATGGCACAGAATACAGGCGAGGGCTCAAACCGGATAAGATCGAAATACATTGAGTTTTTTTTCTTGTTTCCTTTTGCTTCTCCGTATTCAACAAGCTCCTGGAGACAGGCAATGGTTATTTATCAAGATAGACATGGAAGACATCTTGACAAGGAGGGGGGCCGGTCTACTAATAAGCAAGACGGAAACATGACGCACGACCTCGAATCTGGTAGAGATAGCGAGCAGCTATACGCTAGAATGCAGGGTTTAGATTTGCCCGTGGGACAGATCTGCATCTGCGGCCGGGTTCAGTAATCGGAAAAAACCAACACGGGCGTAAAGCGCTGAACGGCCGCTGGTGACATCTCCGAGGGGGGACCACACTACAGCTCCAGAGGGCTGGTTGAGAAATCCGAGTAAAGCCAATCAAAGACCCTGTCATGCAGATTCTCAGGGACGACTAATTAGTTTGGACTTTAGTCTAAAGTTTAGTTCGACAGAGAAAAAAAAAAAAAAAAGAGACGCTAGTAAGGCTGGTCTATCAGCTCCCGGATTTTCTTAATTATTTTTAGTCCGGCGTTGAGGCTGCTTGGCACTTGCAGCGTCTTTAGCACGTCTTGGTCAGCACAGGGCTTGTTTACCCACGGTGTTTAGTCATTGAAGGCTAATTTTTATAGTTGCATATTTACTAATGATCGCCTGCAAGTGTAGGGGTGGATGGATGTCGACTTTAGGGCTGACCGCGAGCGTGCTTATTCAGTGGCGCAACTAATATGCCAGCCAGCATTGTTGATTTGTTATACTATAATCGCAGGCTGATGCTATAATTATCAAGCACTTGTGTGGCGATTTAGGGAAGAGAGACGAAAAAAAAAAAGAAATAAAGCGTTCTCGTTACAATTGCTGTTGCATCTGTTGCATCCTACGTTGTTGATGTGGTCTCGCAGTGGTTGGCCATTTTCCTAAAAAGGAAATAATAGGCCTGAAGTGTCTCGCACGCACAATAATAACGGCCATAATAATTGCTCGTGCTTTTCCAAGTTCCAGCTGTCTCAGCGTTTCAATTGCCTATCATTTTAGTGTGGTCTCATTCCTTATTCGCTCATTTACTCTCGGGCGCACAGCATAGTACTACGTAGTGAAAAATCTAGCTGTGTTTAGCCTTTTTTTCTTCAAGCCCGGATTTCCGGGCTCTCGTCCGCAGGGGTGGGGATAGAGGGCTGGCGCGGCTCCATAGAGCGGTCTCTACCGGCCGGTAGACACCTAAAGGAAAGCCTAAACGGGGGAACGACTTTTTTTAGGGGAGGGTCACCGGGCTCAAGGTTGTACTTGCCAAACCACTAATCATTTTTCAATGGTTAGCAAGTTAATACGTGCATACAGCTGAGTCATGTTCATCCCAACCTGGTAAGCCCCAACGGCCCCGTGTCGTTTTCTATTGAATAAGGGTTGCTTAGTGAGAGGTTTGTCTTCTGCTATACGAAGGAGCATCAGATAAGTAACTACACAACTGGGCCACAGAAATTTTTTTTAACTTAAAAAGAATAGACCATAGTCCGAATGCATCGTAGTGACAGATGCTTGTTTTACATGACGCGTCGCACGCATTGCAACCAATGAGCTTGATTCATGGGTTCCTGTTTCTAAAAAAAATTGTTGGTAAAATTTTTATCTGATCGCCATCGGCGAATAACTCAGTGTCTTGATTCTTCAATTCCATGCATTCATTGATTGTTTCCTGTTATAAATCTTGTTTTTCTCATTATTCAAGCTACATACGTACTCCGTGCAGTCAAAGAAGTTTGCGGGCGGCTAATCGGAGTCTACAGCCGGAAAAGCCAATGCAAACTTTAAATTATTTATAGACCGAAGAAAAAGAAGACACAAAAGGAAAAAGAGGAAAAGGCCCCTACTCTCAACCCTGCACATACTAATGTAGTCATGTGCCATGTGTCGTTGTCAATTGTGCTCTGGACAGGCACAATGCATAATACTACACAACTATAAGATGTAGTATGTACACATGTGCACGTTCCTGTATGGGATCATTCCAGAAGTTACCAGTCCAAGAACAGAAGTAGCAAACGAGCTGCGTCTTCATTGGCTTGGTATAACTAACGGCTCGTCTAGACAGAATCTTATGTGGGTGAGAAACCCACGTGGTTGCTTATTCGTGAGAACTTCAAGGGATTGTCGAATCCTACTGGGGGCCGACGGATCAACAGACCCCCTAGTTATTGATTGAATCTAAAAGCTAAAACGGCTGCCGCGTTGCCGCCACTGGCGCTATACATGCAGGGTGTTGCTAAATACAGCTCCAGAGTTGCAGTTCATGCATTCCTGGTGGACAGCAGATACCAGCCATATGCTAGTCATTGGTCGTATCAGCCTAATCAGCCGCGATCTTCGGAGTACGCCCGACGCAGCATACCCATTGGTCCATACTGCTCGGCCCACCTAGTCCACGGTGGGTGAGGGTCCGTCATGCCAAATCCGGTATATCTCCCATCAGTGTCTCAGAGCAGCAAGAGCTAGAGCTCTTCCTGTTCACGTTGCATCTAGCTACTAGCTACTCTGGATAAGGAATCAAGTCGACAGGCTGACTTTGTTGGTCCGGTGTAAAGACTTTCATTTCGACGACCCCATTCTCGTATGGTTCCGTGTCGACCACTGAATATGGACGAGCGCGTAAGAATCCCCGCTAGACAATAGTTTATCAAACCGCATAAATCTGGGTCTCTAAAAAATTATGCTTTTTTCCGTGGCATAGAGTCCCTTCAGGACCTTAAGCTGGCCGATGGCGCCGCTTTGTTTTCTTGTGACGCGATTTGGAATGTTGACAATTGCAGTCCGCAAAAGAGCCATGCCAGCCTGACCCCAGAAACCAACAATTCGTTCAGCCGAAAAACGCAACATCGCAAAAAGGATGTAGAAATGCGTGTCTTGGAGCTCATCAGGGGTAATGAAAACAATCTTGGCGATCGTTCGCCAGAATATGTGGTTTGGAAACGGATTTTTGCGGGACGTTTTTCCAAAATTGCGCAGCGTAACAGCTGCAAAGCCGCTCCCCAGTCCAAACATGCGTTGACGATGGTCCATTTCGTCGACAAATGGGCCGCCCGACTCGGTCCTTTTCCACCCGAGGGCTACCTTGCCAGCCTCTGTTTTTTCATTCCCGTAAAACCCCCATAAAACTGGGCAGACGGCGTGGTATTTAGCCCAGAAGATATCTGAGAACGCATGTCCCCGGAAAGAGTACTCTGCAGCTGAAAAAATCTGGGCGACCACAACACCCACTGGCTCCGCGTATTCCAATTTGACGCCAGCTTCATTGATGAGCTGAGAAACAACGGCCTTAGTGAAAATGTTCAGCAAGTATATGAAGACTGCCGACCCCTTTGCATCCTCTTCGGACAAAGTAGCAAATTCCTCGGGTGGCTGGAGAAAGAAGCGGCGAACATCACAAGGCATCGGAATGGTTTGAGCTTTGCGAAGAACTTCGCGAATTTCGTTCACCTATCATCGAGTAAGCGATATTCAAAAATTGACCGAGTCGGCCGACAAAGAAATACCTGGCCCTTATTAGCAATGGCGCCTTGGCCCTCTCTCAACTGTCCTATGCATTTGATAATAGCTCGGCGGTAGTCTCCTATCGTGTCCTTAAGGGTCTGGTTTTTCTTGGCTTCGGATAAAACGTATTTTCGTAGTTCCTTTAGGTATTTGTGCAGTTCCAGATATTGCTGGTGCTCCTGAATCTCTTGTTCGGTGTTGATCTTGGCTCCCAGGCTTTGACGTTGTTTCTCAGCCTCCTCGGCTTTCTTCAACTTTTCTTGATGCTGGCGTTCTTTCTCTTCAGCTTCTTGTCGTTCTCGGAGGACCTTCTCTTCCTCGGCGGCTTTGCGTGCCTTGGCCTCTGCCTCTGCGGCTAGACGACGTTTCTCTTCTTCCTGAGCACGCTGCTCCGCGTCTCGACGAGCTTCTTCCTGTCGTTTCTTCTCCGCTTCTTCGCGTTCTATGCGCTCACGCTCGAGGCGCTCTTGTTCGGCTTTGCGACGGCGCTCTTCCTCTTCTTTTCGTCGGCGTTTTTCTTCCTCCTCTTGAAGATGTTCTTGGAGAACGACTTCGGCTTCCCGGCGATGCTCATCGTAGTAATCGTATGCTTTGTCGATCGCAGCATAATAGATCTGCTGGTGGTTACGATCAATCTCGTCTTGCTGTGCGGTGAAGGACTGCGCACGGTAGTCGTAGACCCGCTTCAGATCCTCGTGGTGCAGTCGAATGGCTTCGAGATCTTTTGTGAGGTCGAGAATAAGCTGTCTAGACGGACTGTCCGTCGGCTTTCCAATGCTTCGCCTGCTAACCATTGTGGCTAATGTGCAAAAATTACTCAACAAGAATTCACGAATACTGGCCAGCAGCAAAAAGAAAAGAACTTGGACTGTATGACCGAATTTTCAGTAGTTTCTAAATTCCGTCGTACTCAGAGAGGTCGAAGCAGGTGGCAAGTGTCGGCGGGTGTGTGATGATCAAAGAAAGAAACGACAAGCGAATTTGGGCCGAATGCGGCAGGGTATCTACGCTCCAAGTCCACAAAAAGTGTACAATTGTCGGCATAGAAAGCTTGTTTGTGCAAGTGATTCTTTTCTCGCGCCTTCCTACTACAGAAAGCGGTGTGTGAAGTGGATTGCCCGTCTGGTATGCCGCGAGTTCATTCCAAACCCATCTCTCTTGGTTGTTCGATCGGTGATGGTGCCTTGTAGTCTTCCGAAAGAAATAATAGACGTAAATTGCGGTATTGTTCGAGTAAAATAATCAGACAGTCAATGTGTTTGGGTGCAATGGTTCCGCCGATTTGTAGTGCAGCTTTGGAAGGTCGATGGATGGTGAAAGTTCCTCCGTTGGCAAGTTTGAATTGCGCGCCTTGACCGTGTATTGTACCGAGTAAAAACACTCACAGGCCACTTTGTAACAAATAGTCCATGTTCTAGCGAAGGAAAAGTGCTCAAGAGGTTGGTTGTGGCAGGCAGTAACTGAGTGAGTGGGTGAGTGAAAGTTGGAGACGGCCTCGAAGCTGTCGTCCTGCGCGGAAAGCGCGTCGGCTGCTGCTCGCTGTGATTGGCGGGTCGGGCCCACTTTCGGATCGTTCCATCAAGCCTAAAACTGCTGAACAGACGGAGTGCAAATACAGCTGAGAGGAGAAAAATTTATGTATATTAGTCATATGAAGACTACAGATATACTATCTCGCTAGCTCATACCTGCATCCAAAACGCTTCTATCAGACCAACTACGGCGGGGCTGCAGGTCAACTCTACAAACTCACGAGCAGATCCCATTCTCAACTCACCGCCTAATGAGACAATCAGCAATTATACTGGAATGCGTCTTCTTTGTTTTTCTAAAATGTCAGCCCGCCAGTCAGGCGAGACATATATAGCCGAAATTTTTTGTACATGTTTGTCAGATCGACAACAACTGAAACAGCCTAGAGAACTAACAGGTAGCAACCACCAATTCAATAAATAAAACCCATACCTATACTCGAAGGCAAACGCCAAGCCCGCCAAGTACAGCGCTAGACGGCTTACTTAAGCGGAATGGCAGCCTTGGATTGGCGGGCACAGTGTTAGAGCCTGGAGGGCCAGCGTGCTAGGCTGCTATTAGCCCTGAGGCACCCCGGGCAGCTGCCATCATCGCCATCGTCATCGCTGTCACTGCGGCACTAACTCCCCCATTCACCAATTGCCCTCGCTCGCTCCTGCCTCCGCCTCTCCTCTCCACCCTATTCACTCACTCTTCTCCCTTCTTCTTCCATCGAGCTCTCCCCCTCCTTCTCCTCCTCCGCCGCCATCGTGCATCTCGCTTTCCTTCATCCATCATTCATTTTCCATCTGTCCTCCGCTTGTCAGAGTGAGAACAAAAGTACCCTTGTCGTTCTCTCCAGAACTCCCGTGAATCTCTCTTTGGGGTTCCGCTTGGTACCGTGCCCTCCCCGATTTGGAAAAGGCCAGCCAGCTCTCTACTCCACCGCGCGCCCTCTCTCTCTCTTTTTCTCTTGCTGCCTCCCTAGACATCATTCAAGCAAACATACGCTCCCACACGCTCCCAATCGGTTGATTTCAATCCCTCTGTGTGTTCGTGGGAGGTTCATCCGTCGGTCTCGGTTTTCCTGACTCGTTGTTTGGCGGCTGCTGTGTCTATCGTGCGCTAGTTATACCCGCACGCACGGCTATCACCTCCCTCCGCACATTCGATCCTTCCCTTCAGAACAGCGACCTCTCAGCAGCTCCATCCCCTCTTTCCGAGCGACAGACCGAAACCGCCTCACCTAGGCCGGACGTCCCTTCTCGATTTCTTTTCTGTCCTGTCGTCTCTCTTGTTTTCCGCCAGCGCGTCGTCCATCCAACTCCGTTGCCACTACAACCTACCACTGCATACACTGTCCTGTACCCTCCCTGCGCGAACACTGTCGTGGCTTTGTCAATTCGCTTCAGTCATCTCGGCCAAACTAAGGCTCCGCTCTCAGATACTCACCAGTTTCCTGAAAACAGCTCACAACTGTCCGACTATCGTTTGCCACAGTAAGACTGCTCGTGTTTCCCCTGCTTGGCCCCTTAAACTGCCCGTTCGACTGCCCCACTTCGTTTGTCATGTTGTTTTCTCGGCATCGTGTCATCATCCTATCTCTTAAACATACAATTCCTTCTATCGCATGCTGTCGATTACCTCCTTGCCGGCATGTCAAGCTAATCCTGTTCTCTTAGGTCGATTACACTGGCCACCGTTGCCGTTGTGTGACAGTTCCAACTACCGTCAGCCCAATCCCGACTCGGGAAGCTATACAACCTCTCCAACGAGGAAATATTCTATAATTTGATCCATAATAATGGACCAACAAGGTCAATCCGGTGGTGTCCCCGGCCCTGCCGGTCGCCGGCTCCATATAGCTCATCGGAGAAGTCCGTCGGAGCTCACTCCTTTAATGAGTATGCAGCTTTCCCCTTGACCTGCTGGCCATCACTAATCAATCGGCTCATCTAGTGGAACAACTTGCGATCCAACAGCAGATCGAGCTGCTCCAGCAGCAACAACAACAAATTGCTGCAACCCATCAGCAATACGTCAACATGGGGCTCCTACAACCCCAGCAGCCCATGGGCCAGGTTCCCGGATATTCTCCAAACATGCAAGGACAGGGTGTTTCCCCCCAGGTTAACGCCTTCCAATTTCCTCAAATGCAGCAGCAACAAATGGGTGGTGCAATGAACAATGGCCACTCTCACCGTCGTAATCAATCTGCCCTTCCGGGAATGGGCATGGGCCCTCCCCCGGCCCCCTCGTCCGGCGCTTCTGGATCGGCTTTTGCAGACATTCATCAAGGGAACCAAAATCGCGAGAATAACGCACCTTCTCGAGGACGCGGTGCGCCTGCCGGTGGTGGCCATCAACGCCGTCACTCCTTGGCCCTGCCTGAGGCGAAGAAAGCAGCCGAACTGGCACAGCAAAAACGAGCAACCGCCGGTTTCCAATTTCCTGCTCCAAGCCCCGGAGGATCCGGTAGCACTACCGAAACCTCACCCCCCGACGACAAGCCGAAGACGCCACAAGGACTTGGCTTACAACGTGCGGGAGGCGGCAACTTTCGTGGCGGCGCTCACGGAAGAAGTCAGTCTATGGCCGTTGGCCGAGGTGCCGCTGGCTTCCAATTTCCCATTCCAGAGAGCGGGCAGCCAGAGCAATCCAAGCGTGGTCACGGCCGATCCCAATCGAGAAACTTTGATGGCAATTGGAGACAGCCAAATAATAACAACCAAGACCAGCAAAAGTCCAATCAGGGACACAATCAACAACAGGGTGGTGGTGGCTTCCAGCCTGGCCATCGTGCTCGAGCTTCCATGAATCAGTCAATCGGCTCTATTGGTCAATTTCAGTACTCCAATCAGCCACAACTCATTCAGCTGCCACAGGGTCAGGTTGTTATGGCTCCCCAAATGTTCAACGGCCAGCAACTCAACCCTCTTCAACTCGCTCAACTTCAGGCCATGCAGCAAAATGGCCAGATGAACGGCTCAATTGGTCTCCAAGCCAGCCAACATGCTCCACAGCAGCTCTCTTCTCAGCAGCAGCAACAACAAAGGAAGACTCTGTTTACGCCTTATCTTCCCCAGGCTAACCTACCTGCCCTGCTGAGCAACGGACAATTGGTTTCCGGTATCCTGCGTGTGAACAAGAAGAACCGTTCAGACGCCTATGTCACTTGCGCAGAACTCGATGCAGATATTTTTATTTGTGGCAGCAAAGACCGTAACCGTGCTCTCGAGGGCGACTTCGTCGCTATTGAATTGTTGGACGTAGACGAAGTCTGGACCCAGAAACGTGAAAAGGAGGAGAAGAAGAAACGCAAAGACATCACCGACACCAGATCAGGCGATAAAGTTTCTCGATCTGATTCCGGCGCCAACGGTGATAACCAGCAAGTTGGTCCTGATGGTAGCATTCGCCGCCGTGGTAGTCTGCGTCAGCGTCCTACACAAAAGAAGAACGACGATGTTGAAGTTGAAGGTCAAAGTCTTCTACTTGTCGAGGAAGATGAAATCAGTGATGAGCAGAAGCCTTTGTACGCGGGCCACGTCGTTGCCGTTATTGAACGAGTCGCAGGTCAAATGTTTTCCGGCACCCTTGGGCTTCTCCGCCCAAGCAGCCAAGCGACAAAGGAGAAGCAAGAAGCCGAGCGTGCCGCCCGAGATGGTGGCCATGGTCGGCAGTCTGACCGTCATCAGGATAAGCCCAAGATTGTATGGTTTAAGCCTACCGACAAACGTGTTCCCCTGATCGCCATTCCCACCGAACAAGCGCCTCGCGATTTTGTTGAGAAACACCAAGACTATGCCAACCGCATTTTTGTCGCCTGTATCAAGCGGTGGCCTATCACCTCGCTTCATCCCTTTGGTACTTTGGTGGAACAACTTGGTGAGATGGGTGATTTGAAGGTCGAAACTGATGCCCTTCTCCGTGACAACAACTTTGCGGCCGACGAGTTCTCGGAAGCCGTATTGAAAAATGTTGGCTGGGAGGACTGGTCAACCGCTTCTGAGGGCGATGGCTTACTGGCATCCCGTCGTGATTTCCGGGACGAGAAGACCTTTACTATCCACCCTACTGGCACCAAGGAGCTGGCTGACGCATTCCATATGAAGCAACTGCCCGATGGCAAGATTGAACTTGGTATCCATGTAGCTGACATTGCACACTTTGTCAAGCAGAACTCCCTGGTGGACCGGGAAGCAAAGAAGAGAGGCACTGGCGTGTATTTGATGAACCGAGTCGTCAACATGCTGCCACCCCGTTTGTCAACCGAAGTTTGCTCGTTACTTCCTGGTCAGGAACGCTTAGTCGTGAGCGTTGTCTTCCAGGTAGACCCTTCGAATGGTGTTGTAGATGATAACGTCTGGATTGGAAAGGGAGTTATCAAGAGTTCTGGCAAGCTGAGCTATGATGATGTGGATGCTACCCTTAATGGGAACACTGATCTCTCCTTGGAAGGGGCAACAGCTGATGAAATCCGTCTTTTGGGGGTGAGTAGCTCTTTCGTCTACGCCACAAAATGATATACTAACAAACGTTTTACAGGCCATTACCACCAAGTTCAAGGAAGCCAGATTTGGCAACCGGGCCACCAACATCCCGTCTCTTCGCCTCCTCTACCAGCTTGATGACGAGAACATGCCAGTTGAGCACAACATATTTGACTCCTCCCCAACTCATGAGTTGATCGAAGAGCTCAACCACAAGGCCAACTTCTTCGTCGCACGCAAGATCTACGCAGCGATGCCAGATAAGGCATTCCTTCGCCGCCAAGCTGTTCCCAACTCTCGCCGACTTCAAAGCTTTGTTGACAGAATGAACAGGCTAGGGTTTGAGATGGACCCTACCAGCAGCGGAACTTTGCAAGCCAGTCTTTTCAAGATCGAAGATCTCGATCTCCGCAAGGTACGAAATGTGATCTCAAAACCAGCTAATAAATTGTTACTAATTGATTATTTGCCCAGGGTATGGAAACTGTCTTGGTCAAAGCAATGCAACGCGCTAAGTACTTCGTTGCCGGTAACTTGACCGAGGAGCAACGCCAGCACTATGCGCTCAACCTGCCTATCTATACCCACTTCACAAATCCCACTCGACGCTACGCCGATATCATTGTCCATCGTCAACTAGAAGCGATTCTGTCAGAAGGAGCCATTGAATTCTCTGAAGATGTCGAGACACTGACAAAGACGGCCGAGCAGTGCAACAACAAAAAGGACTCTGCTCACAACGCTCAGGAACAGAGTGTTCACATTGAATCTTGCCGTGTTATGGACAAAAAGAGACAAGAAATCGGCGGTGATCTTATCAGCGAGGGCATTGTGCTCTGTGTCTACGAGTCGGCTTTCGACGTTCTTCTCCCTGAATTCGGCTTTGAAAAGCGTGTTCACTGTGACCAGCTACCTTTGAAGAAGGCGGAATTCCGCAAAGATACTCGTGTTCTTGAGCTGTACTGGGAGAAGGGCGTTCCTTCTTCTGCCTATATTCCTGAAGATGAACGTCCTAATGCAAGTAGCTCAAGAGCAGCACATGCTGCCGCTGCCGCACAACAAGCGGAAGCAGCTCGCGAACGCGCTAGAGAACGTGAAGAGGCCCAGCGGAAGCAGACGGAGACCGGGACCATGTCTACCGACGACGTTGACGCCCTGTTCGACGACGATGATGATATGTCTGAAGTCACCGAAATGGCTGCTGGCGTTTCGCTCAATTCTTCGGGCGATCGAACAACTCACAGCATGCCTCCCTCGCCTACACGAAACGGACAAACCGACCAGGCCCCACATCGTACTCGCTCTGATCCCAAGATCGCAGTGAGCGCTAGCGACACTCCAGAGGCGAAGATGACGAACAAGGAGAAATACCTTGATCTTTTCAAGCTTCGTGAAAAAGATGGGGAGTACATTCAGGACGTGACAGAAATGACACGTGTTCCTATTATCCTCAAGACCGACTTGAGCAAGAGTCCTCCGTAAGTTTTCTTATTCTACTTTCTACTGCCTACCAACCTAGATACTAACCACCTTTTAGTTGCTTGACAATCCGCTCTGTCAATCCGTACGCCCTTTGAGTAATTTGAAGGCTTGTGGCAAGTCGATATGAAGTCGACAAGTCAGGCTCGACCAATAGCACCCGCCAATTGGACCGAACGACATTGATACGACTACGAGTAATAATGTTATCACCTCTTCTTGGAGCTATTGCTTTCGTCGGCGCGTTACCGTCTGGTCAGATTTTGTTGCCACGCTGGCTATTTCTGGATTCTCATTCATGTGATATTGGTTTGTCCAAGCATATATATACTACATTGCAAGTGAGACTACCAGCAGAACCCATTGTTCTGGTTGTCTCCTTGCTCCTACCCTACGCTCCGGTGTTGTGTTGGTTCAGTACGAAGATTGCTTTTTGTACAAGGTTGGACGTGCAGTTGAATATGGCGAAAATTTGCATTGTTATTAGCGATGATTACAGACAGCAAACCGTCGGGCGTCGGCGGCCGAACAGGGGGAGGCTTATTAATCCGTGCAAGTATCAGTCAGTTGATGCGCACAAGTATAAATGTCTTTTATTGTTTATTTGTTTTGTTTTCTTAATTACTCCGAGGTGATATCAGGTGAGAAGCCAAAGATTGTGTTGATGCAGAGCGTGTGTTACTTTTTTGCTACTTTTTATCACCTGCAAAACAAGAGATACATGGTCTAGAAATATTTCGCATAGCTATCTACCGAAATGCAAATTCTTTATTCATCGTTACTCAAGATTCATTTATTGATAGAATATTGAACCAATCGAGTGATTGTATAAATGAGATTATTCGGATTCAGCCGTATATAGATAGATAGGTAGACTGAGAAGAGGAGAGAGGAGGCAAAGAAAAGGATAAAAGAAAGACCATCACACTCATCCAGCGTGAAATGCAAATCAATTATAACATCCAGAAAACAACACCTGACCAACCAACCCTGTATGCAATACCCCGCTCCCTGTACAAATATATAGTTCATTGTCGTCAATTGTCATCATCATCATCATGAATCCAAAAAAGAAAAGAAAACCCGTCTATAGTAATGTATATATAGAATCCTCATCGTCATTCGAAAAGAAGAAGAAGAAAGTGACATCAACGCCTCACAGCCTTCGAAGGCCGATTCTCGGTTTTCGCTTGACGGCAGCGGATCCCTTGCGGACACCACTACCTGAGGGCAGTTTGGTGACTTTGGTGGGTTCGAGAGGTCTAGTAGCGACAGCCGGATTGTTGTGGAATTGTCCAAAAGGGGTTCTTTGTTGTGGAACTTTCATGACAAGTGAGGCGGTCTGAGGAGCTGGCAATAGCAGTGATGATGAGCTTTTGGTCGAGAATAAAGTGCTTGCCACGTTCTCTTTACCACGACTGACACGACGGTTTGGACTAGCGGCTGGTTCGCCCTGTACGTCCTCGTAGATTTCGTAAGACGAGTTCAAGACAGAGGATGCGTGGGCAAACGTTTTTTGTGGCTGTTGTCGTGGCCCCGGTGGTGTATTATATTCGTGGAAAGATGAGGCGGGCGAAGTTGTGTTGGACAAGTTTGCGGCGATATTTCGCTCAGACGAGGTCATACCGTCAGACAAGCCGTCATCATCGGATGAACTGTCGTACATGACTACATCTGTGTCGCGGGGTGGGGCTGTGGAGAGAACTGACAACGGTCGTTTCTCTTGGTCGATTCTTCGAGAAAAGGACGGTGCGGTTATTATAGGTTCGGGCGACAGCGAAGGATCGTTTTCTTTATAGTCATCCATGGCATCCTCACTGTCAGACTGCATGTTTTCTTCCGGTACCTCGACCGAAGTGGCTGCTACAGTGGTTGTCTTCATGAATAAACCTGTTCTTCTCGTCTCCTGGACTTGCATTGAGGGCTGTTGCTCGGTTTCAAGTCGGGGTACTATTGTAGGATCTTCTCCACGCTGCTTTGCTTCCAAGACGGGTTGTTTCATATTGTTCGGTATGGGCGCGTGTATCGATGTCATGAGCCTGGCCTGGCGCGCAAATTCGCTGAAGTCTTCTTGGAGCACTGCGCCGGCAGATGAGTTGAGCGCAGAGTCTGGGTTCGGATGGATCAAAAGACACGATATCGTCTATACACATCATCAGCATAATTGGAAAGATCGGCCATTGCTTCCAGGGCAAACATACCACAAGGATGTCTCTCAAAGTCAACTTCGGTTCCCAGTCCCTCTTAAGAGTATCTACGCATACAGCGCCAGTCGACTCCTCCACATTTGGATGCCAGATACGCGTCTTAAACGCCGCCTTTGGTGGGCTGGCGGGATAGTCCTCCGGGATTCTGAGGTGCAGTCGCCACAGCCCGTCGGCATAGGGCGTACCGTGAGGCCCGGCGACAAGCACGGTGAGTTGGCTTAGATCGTCGGCAGTTTGTCCATCTGCGTCTGGGAAGAGGTAGTTTGGAGGGAGGTCGGCGTGGTGGAGGTCTGCATGGTCGGCGATGAGCCGACGAAGCTTGGAGACCTGGTGACGACAGCTGGGTCAGTACGAAGCACGCACTGCGGCAAATTATCGCATGCATCCCGGGACGATGCAAGCTGCAAATGAATGACTTACCATTCTGCAGGCGAGAGGGGAAACGGCAGTGGAAAGTGGGCAATGCTGGGCTCGAGTCGGTGTGTATTCCCAAGGGCTGTCCTTCAGTCAGAGAGCGCGGTCTAGGCGAATTGACAAGCACAGGATAGCAGCGCGATGGTGCAAAGAAGGCGATCCGAGGAATGTCGAAAAAGACGAAGACCGCAGGACAGGGCAGGCCGAGAGGAGAGACCAGGGTTTGTTTCCAGGGACCAAGGGCACACGAAGGGGTCACTTCACTAACGCGGCGGTGATGACGGTTTGTTGTTGTTGCTGGGGAAGCGACAGCGGAGACGTCGCGCTTGCTGCCGGGACCGCGCTAGTCCTGTTTGGGCCCGCGCGTTCAACCGGACAACGCGTCTCGCGTTAAGCCAATATATCCCTTTTGGGAAAGGTCTGCGCTCACACCTCGAGTATACTACTCCATACAGAATAACATTAGTCTTCTACGAATACTTACTTACTGAGAAGAATTGCGATGAGAATGTGCTCGTATGATTAACTAGTAATAGTCGGTCGTTCATTCATGATTAAAAACATATGGCCCAGTTGCTGCACTCCCAGCAGAATAAGCACGCAAGATAGAGATCTAACTTTTAGACATCGAAAAGGCGACAGCACAGGGAGCCTACAACTGGCAGAAAGATACATGGGCCAAGCCAGATCGGCTGAATCTGCTAGCACCATGAGAAGAAAGAAAAACAGCATCACTGTTGGCTAGGCGCGGCGTTCTACAGAAGCATAGCGGCAACGGCACCAGCAACGAGAGACAGGCCAACAGGACCAGCAGTGGCAGCGGCACCGGTGCCGGTAGTGGACGAAGCACCACCAGAGGCGCTGGCAGAGCCCGAAGCGCTGGTGCCAGATTCAGTAGCAGTGCCAGATCCAGAAGCAGTGTTAGATCCAGAGGCGGCGCCGGAGCTAGCAGCACCAGAGGTGACGGTCGAGAAGCCCGACTGCGTTCCACTAGAGGCAGGGCTGGTAGTTCCACTTCCACTTCCACTGACAGACGTAGTAGGAGTCGGCACGACAACAGGCGTGGTCAGTCCGGCAGGGATCGAGGCAGCTCCAGGTTGCGAGGTGACAACAGCCGGCTGAGTGGTGACAACGCCAGGCTGGCCGGTAACAGCGCCGAGAGAGTTGGTCTCAGTCAGGTACTGAGTAGCTGGGTTGCTCTACTAGAGAGTTAGCGACTTGATAGTGATGACGATTGCGAAGACCAAAACTCACCACTGAGACTGGGGTAACAGTGTCCTGTCCGAGGGCAACAGCCGAGCAGGCAAGGAGGGCAATGACGGAACGCATTGTGACGGCGAAAGGAGTTGTTGCTGGGATAGTAGCAGATGCTGAGGTGATTATTGTTTATTATGTGTGATGAGGTCGAGGCGAAGAGGTAGCGACTGAGCAGGTGGACCGGTGGATGAGGAGATGATGAGAAACCGGGCAAAGGGCAGGGCGGCTTTAAATACGGCAGCGAGGATCCGAGCCAACTGCCAATATCATAATTCATACTAGTCCAAGAAAAAAAATAATAATAATAATACAATAACCACTGGCAACAACCTGCAAAAGCTAACTTCCAAGGCCAGGACGCGACCCACTCGCTTTGTTCTTGCATCCAAGGTCAAGACCTGTCCAAAGCTCCCCCCGCCGTTAGTGTCTCTCGCTGCGCAGAGTGATTCGCCCGGACGCAGCCAGCCCAGCCCGATCCCAGCACTAAAAGCAACATGTCTCAGTCCTATTTTTTTCTTGTTAAGAGTATTATTATTATTGTTGTTGTTGTCATCTTGCTCTCGTCATCTTTGCGTCGCGGGTGTGGCTGTCGTTTGGGGAAGTACTCGCGACAACAGCTTTGACACCATGAATTAATTCAATCATCTCTAGACATGCGGATGCATTCGACATATCTAAATTAGGGATGATCATTGGCGTGCCCCTTGCATCGCACAACTTTGTCTGCTCGTCACTCCTGTTCTGCCTGACAGGTAGTTAACATGTACGGTCCTACGCATCGATCACTCTATTTTCGCAGATGGTAGCGCCATACTCGGCCGAATCCAGTCAATCAGTCATAAACTTGCTTCGGCTGCTTTGTTTATCCGACATTCAGTGATTGCTCAAGCAGACCCATCATTCATTGTCCGTACTTTTAGATACTATTTGCTGGCAGCGGTGAGTTTGTGAGTTGCTACGTTGTCCTGGTGAACAGCTTGCGTAATGCAAGCCTGGCAGACACAGACAACAAGGAATAGCGTGGCCACTGAATACGCCGATTGGTCTCACTTTGACAGCGCACTAGTGTCAATTATTGTTTATTTTTAACTGACTGGTCACTGGTCGGGGATGATTTCTTTTATTTATTCGGTCTTGGCTCGGAGATCCGAAACGCCACTTGGAAGATACTAGCACTATAGCATGGACTGTTGATTGAGATTCTGTCTAGAGGAATCCATTCCGGTTTGAGTGCGGTTCATTAGGCTGGGTCTTGTACGTTGGGATTATATTACTCCGTTGTGTGGTTATATAATTCGTTGCGACTCGCATATCTAGTTGTAACGGCTAATGTAGTCATGCACTGATTGGGTGGCAATCCTTCAGTTCTTGAAGTCCAAATATGTTTTCGGTGTAGTACTAGAATAGTATGTTTTTGGATTACATTCAGCTAAGTCAGCTGCTAGCTTGGATAAATTGACTTCCAAAATCATTTACGAATTTGCGTTTGAAATATGGCTGTGTACCGAATACTCTTAGTAGATACAAATCAATCACGGCTGCAATAAACAGAGCGTGGTTGCGCATTACAATTTATAATGTTCCAGAAAATCATTGTTATATATTTAAATAGAAATATATCTTTCAATAAAAATATTCAAGACGTCTAGGTCACGCCTATGCCTGGGTTTTATATGCAGAAGGGTCGGTGACATCCACCACATATGTAAGTTGCCCCGAACCTGACATTGAATCTCGCCATTTGGATTACATGCAAATGTGAGAGCTTTAATATTGGTACATGTTTACCATGGTCCTCAATTGTACGACGAGCTACATGTAGAAATCAATTCATCAGGTACTTCATTGTTAAAACAGCTCTACGAAGCAGCGGAAGTTGAAAAATCCAGTCTCTACACCCAATTTTGAAGCATCCTTTCTTCATAAACGTTCAAACATTGAGCTTTTGCTTTTTCTTTGCTCATATATTTATGACACCCTCGAAATACATCCTTTCTCACCAAACCTGGTCATCCTCATGACTTCTTCACCGCGGCCTGACCGTCCTCACGCACCCAATCCGCAAATTCCTTGCGACTTTTCTAAACCAGCCAAAACCAACAAATTAGCCTTTGTTTAATACTCCCTAAAATTCCGGGCCATCGCTTACCCTAACATCCCAAAACCCAGCCCTCTCATCCAGATTCTTATACGGATTCCGACCGCCACCCTCACGCTCAATCTGACCTGCCCATGCGCTGTGCGTAATCGGTTTCAGCTTCTCAGTTCCCAACACGAGTCCGATCGATACCAAGACCACCGAGACCAAGGCTTCGATCGTGACGTCTGGCGGCAAGAGGCTGAGAGGGTTGCTGGATACGACGGTCGAGTGTGCGACGTTGCTGGAGAGTGTGGTGTGTTCGTGGGCGGAGTAGCCTCTGTGGTAAGAATAAAATAGTTTGTTATTCTCTTCTTCCTATAATGTCATGGTCTTGTCGCGGTGGAGAGTCGCAAAGGAAACAGATGGTTGGTCACGTACGCATGAGCTAGCAGGATGAGTCCGAAGAGGGTGATGACTCGCGAAAAAAATCCCATTGTGATAATAATTAAGAAAATATAAAAGAGGAGCGAAAGGAAATATATTAAGGGATTATACAGGAAGAAAACTCCTGTCTGTACCGAGTCGCGATCAGATGTTCTGAAGTCGTGGGGAAATAACTGATGGAAGAAGTTCATGTCGCAGCTCCGGCTATGCGCAAGTCCAGCTACGGGGCGAGCGGGCCAATCACACGTCCCTGGCAACCAGCAAATACGGATTACTTATTAAATTATCAATAATCTACTCGGTGATTTTATAGCAAATTTATAGTAATCTTAGACAGAAAAAAAGTCCGCAGATGTCACTCCAGACTGCTTCAATTCTTTGAGGCCAAATATAAACCGGCCGTATTTCTAAGAGGTGGAAAGAAAATTCATGATATTTTAATGATTGTGACATCAACGTCCATATTCATCATCCCGTTCTTTATTTCATAAGCACATAACGTTTAAAGTTTTTGCATGGCAATCTGATGGCATTGTTAGAACAACAAAGTATAAAAAATGAGACGCGGAGTCAAAACTTACAACGTCGGTGGACTGAACGTGGTCCTCGTCCTCCTCAATTTGTCCCTGGAGGTCCATAAGCGAGACCTTTTCGTCTTCGACGACCAAGTTGATCTGCAGCTTCTTAATACCGAAACCGACAGCAACAAGCTTGGAGGCACCCCAGACGAGACCGTCCTGCTCAATGGCACGGACATTCTTCTCGAGTTCAGCGAGGTCGGTCTCATCATCTAGAAAAAGTTAGAAGCTGTAAACAAAAGCCTTTTCCACAGAAACTCACCCCATGGCTTAACTTCAAGAGTGACAATGGACTTGGCGGCGGGCTTAGTCTTGCCCTCCTTCTTCTTCTTGTACTCGGCAAGGCGGGCCTCACGCTCCTTGACAACTTCGGGGTCTTCCTCTTCGTCCGAGTCGCTGCCAAAGAGGTCATCCACATCGTCGTCATCGGCGGGCTTATCCTTGGGGTTGGTAGGAAGCTCCGTCGTCTCAGGGCCGTAGGTGGTGTAGGCCTTGGTTGGGTCACCAGGCAGAGTGGAGAATTCCGACTCGTATGAGGCAATGTGTGAGTACCAACGGGCAACGTGAGGGTACTTGGCAGCGTCGGGGGCGGCGCTGAAAGCCTTGTATGTTACAACATCGGCCTGGGTAGGGGTGTGGCTGCATCAGCGAGTTAGCTTTGTGGGAGCCCATTTCCGAATGTGTGATGCAAGCAAGACAGTGCAGTGTGCGTGCCGTTAATAAATATCAGAAGCGCGATTGCTCGCATTGTTGTGTAGTCAAACAGCGGTGTCTTAAGCCGCCTCCTAAACACGGACCAATTTGATTTCATCATATAAAAGGCACAGCAAAGAAAAAGGGGGGTAGGGACAGAAGGACGGGTTCTTCGCGACGTACCCGACAATGTAGCTACGCGTGGCGAGGTAGCTGTTGGCAACAGTAAGGCCGGCGTCTGAGACAAAGTCGGTGAAACCCATTGTGACTGTCTGAGAGTGTGTATGAAGACCGGGGGGTGAAAATACGTGTGGACAGGAGAAGAGGAGAGAAAGAGGGGAGGGAGAGAAATAGGCCAAAATTTTGGGTTGAGAATTTTCTCTGGGCGGGAAGCAGCCCCTCCTTACCACTTTGTCCCTAGGGGCCGCCACGTGATCGTTGCCCCGCCACTGAGGCGACCCCCGCCACGCAAGCTAAACTGCTCTGGGCTAGCACCTCGAGCTTTCTCCAGAGCTTTCCAGAAAGCTCGCTGGTTGGCCGCGCGCTTGCCTATATCTACATCGCCGCTCGCATCTTTGCGCGCACCCGAGCGCCAGCACTTTTTCGAACATGGCGGCCACAAGACTTTCACGCTCCTACAGGCCGTGGGCAATCGCATTATCGCCACATCGAGCGCCGTTGCGGACTTGCTATCTTGGCCAGGCCGTACGGGCCGGTGTTGCTGCTCAGCAAGCTCTCCATCCACTGCGACTCGCACACCACAGACACTATGCGACGGGCGGTCGACCTCAGCCTCCCGGAGGCACCCACCGCATGAACTTGGGAGGCGAGGAAAAACCTGCTTTGGAACAGTACGGCGTTGATCTCACCGCAAAAGCCAAGTCTGGAAAACTCGACCCGGTCATCGGCAGGGACGCAGAGATTCATCGAACTATTCAGGTCCTGTCGCGGCGGACAAAGAACAACCCTGTCCTCATCGGCGCCGCAGGTACCGGAAAGACGGCGATCCTGGAGGGCCTTGCGCAGCGGATTGTACAAGGCGACGTACCGGAAAGCATCAAGAATAAAAGGGTCATTTCTTTAGATCTCGGGTCTCTTATTGCCGGAGCAAAGTTCCGAGGCGACTTTGAAGAAAGACTGAAAGCTGTCTTGAAGGAGGTCGAAGACGCACACGGAAGTGTGATTCTGTTCATTGACGAACTGCATACGCTTCTCGGTCTCGGGAAAGCCGAAGGTAGTATTGACGCAAGCAATCTGCTGAAACCTGCACTGTCGAGAGGCGAGCTTCAATGCTGCGGTGCTACTACCTTGAGTGAGTATCGTTTGATTGAAAAAGATGTGGCTTTGGCGCGGCGCTTTCAGCCTATCCAGGTCAGTGAGCCTTCCGTGGCCTCAACCATATCTATTCTCCGTGGTATCAAAAACAAATACGAGGTTCACCACGGCGTGCGAATTACCGACGCCGCAATCGTTGCCGCGGCTACATATAGCAATCGTTATATCACCGATCGTTTTCTCCCAGACAAAGCAATCGACTTGGTGGATGAAGCTGCATCCGCTCTGCGCCTACAACAGGAATCAAAACCAGACTCGATTCAGGAACTGGATCGAGAAATCACCACCATCCAAATCGAGTTGGAATCCCTTCGAAAGGAAACAGACATCACAAGCAAGGAACGCCGCGAGAAATTACAAGAAATGCTTAAATCGAAACAAGAAGAGGTTGCAAAACTGATGGAAACTTGGAACAAGGAGAAAGAAGAAATTGAAAGCATCAAGCGAACCAAAGAGGAGCTAGAAAAATCGCGATTTGAGCTTGAGAAGGCTCAGCGCGAGGGTAACTTTGCAAGAGCTGGAGAGTTACGGTACTCTGTTCTTCCGGCCCTTGAAGCCAAATTGCCACAGGAAGGGGCCGAAGCCAAAGAGGGACAAACCTTGATACACGACTCGGTAACTGCAGATGACATCGGAAATGTCGTTTCACGCAGCACTGGAATCCCCGTTACAAAGCTGATGGCCGGGGAAGTTGAAAAGTTGATCCACATGGAAGACACCCTGCGGCAATCTGTACGCGGCCAAGATGAGGCGCTCTCAGCTGTCGCAAACGCAGTTCGCATGCAGAGGGCAGGGCTAAGCGGCGAAAACAAACCTTTGGCTTCCTTTATGTTCCTTGGTCCCACTGGTGTTGGAAAAACGGAGCTCTGCAAGAAGATGGCTAATTTCCTTTTTTCCACCGAGAGTGCCGTCTTGAGGTTCGATATGAGTGAGTTTCAGGAGAAGCACACCATCAGCCGGTTGATTGGCGCACCTGCAGGATATGTGGGCTATGACGACGCCGGTCAACTTACTGAAGCCGTGCGAAGAAAACCGTATGCAGTCCTTTTGTTCGACGAGTTCGAAAAGGCCCACCGAGATATTTCGGCTCTCTTGCTGCAAGTTCTCGATGAGGGTTTCCTTACCGATTCCCAAGGCCACAAAGTCGACTTCCGCAATACAATTATCGTCCTCACATCCAATCTGGGCGCAGACATTTTGGTTGGATTGGATCCTTTGCACACGCATGAGCTCCCCGATGAAGGAGAAGTTCCCGCCCCAGTCAAGAAAGCCGTCATGGATGTCGTTCAATCAGCTTATCCTCCCGAATTCCTGAATCGCTTGGACGAATTCATTATTTTCAAGAGGCTTTCGAGGGATGCTTTGCGTGATATCGTCGACATCCGACTGAAGGAGTTGCAAGCGAGATTAGATGATCGACGAATGACGCTCCAGGTCGACGAGGAGATCAAAGGGTGGCTCTGCGAAAAGGGCTATGATCCTCGTTATGGCGCTCGCCCGCTCAACCGTCTCATCGCGAAAGAAATTGGAAACAGACTTGCCGATAAAATCATTCGAGGCGAAATTGCAGCTGGACAGACTGCGAGGGTTAAATTCAACGACGCAAAGGATGGGGTAGAAGTTGTTCCGGCCTAGCTCTCTTGGTGATGCTAGCTTTTAATGTACGAAAAGCATGATTCAAATGGCGTCTTTGGGTGTTTATTTTATTTTCTCTTTTGGAAGGTTGTGGTTATTACATGGAAGATGTTGAAAATCGCCATGTAGTGTACAGGACTTTATCGTCTCCGCTCTGTGAGCTTTGTCGACCTGTAATATAGTTAGTATATAATGTCACTTCTGTATATTATTCTCAATAGTAATTTTTTCGTGAAACTCATCTTGTTGTATCTGATAAAATGATATTCTCTCGATAACTTGAAGTTGTCGCAGTCTCTAGCACAACGAGCCTGTCGCTTGGTAGGAAGGAGCGATCAATTGAGCAGCAATGGAAGGAGCGAGGGTCAAGAAAAGCGAGACGAACCCCCGTAATGATTTTCGAATCCGCACGAACAACGTTTACCAACAGTCTTTTCGACCATGGCATCGTTGAAAAGGCGAAGAGAATCCGTGTTCAGCAGCTCCTACCAGCCACCGGCCTCACAGCGCCCTGCACCAAGAATATCCCAGACGACAAACCATCATGTCGACGGAAGGCCCAGTCTACCGCCCTTCTTCCAGAACGCCAGGACTGTCCCTGCACAGCAAAAAATACCTCAGCAAGCCGGCGAGGAACAAGGGTCAAACGACGAAAACGTTCAGGTCATCATGGCTGTCGACTTGAAAGAACGTGGAACTGTGGGATGTTGCTATTATGTCGCGCAGGAGGAACAGCTGAGAATCCTTGGTGATATCCAACTTGGAGGAAAGGAAGTGATCGATACACGTCAGTGTTGCCTTCAAGATTGGACGGATCTTTTTCTTCTAAGCCTGTGTTTAGTGATACTTGAAATCAACCCAACAACGATACTTACTTCCACACGGGCAGAGGAAGCTACAGGGAAAATGCAACAGAGCTATGGTTTGCATTCATACTTTTCCTATCTTTCACTTCTCTGACCCGAGACAGATGATTTTTTCCAACTTTCATATCATATTGACACGCGACCTGCTCAAGAGTTCAACTTCAACAATGCAAGGGCGAAGTTGGCAAGCTTGGAGATATTTCAACAAGAGGACCTTGCTCAGTTTTTGGTACCTGGAGAAGGATTTACACAGAATGAAGAAGTTGCTGCGGAAAACTTGGGTTTTTCTTTTGAAAAAGGCCAAGTTCTGCGTCTTGCCGGAGCCATCGATATCGAAAATTCCGTCTCTGTTGGTTGTGCTGGAGCTGTCCTTGCCTACGTCCAACGGCAGGGTATCAGCGAGATCACGCAAATAGGAGATGAAATTTTTACCCAACCAGTGCGGTCGGTTGAGGCCTTCTTCCTCAGAGGGACAATGTGAGAGGGCTTGCTTTCAAAATAATGGCTATAACTCTAACTTTCAAAAAGGCACATTAGTCCACACAACCTCTCCGCTTTACAAATACTGCAATGTGAATCACATCCGAATGCCTTCAACCAAGGACCTGGGAAAACATCATCTCGTGGGAAAGAGGACTTTTCCCTCTACGGTCTCTTCCTCCAGCATATTCTTACGCCCCAAGGCAAAGGTCGCTTAAAACAATATTTCCTTCGCCCTAGCATTGAGCCAGAAGTGATTTCGGAGAGACAGAATATACTCAACATTCTTTTGTGGCCTACTAATGCCTCTGTCGTGCAAAAATTGACCGCCAGTCTCAAGAAGATCCAAAACATGCGTCCGGTCATAACAAGTCTTCACAAAGGTCTAAGTAGTGGCAAAGCTACTTTCGGGGGACTCAAAGGTACCATTTGGAGCACATTGCTAAACGTATGTTGGCCTCGAGTTTTGTGATCGGCTTCCTAATGTATCAGCTCAGTTTGCATTTCATACCATCGACCTGCAGGAGGCGATACGAGAAGTATCTTGGCGAGATTCCGTCGCATTTCGTGATAGGGTAAGCTCTAGAAATACCGTAAGTAACAATCTGTCCGGTTTTATCGCTAATTGTATTGCAGGCCGTCAATGTTCTTGATGGTTTCAGCCTTCATGCTGTGGGAAAAATTGTTTACGACACGGTTTGAAACCGATTACTGTGGATGTGACTCGACCTAATTGAGAATTAGGTTGACATTCAGGAATCTCAACAACAACAGCGCACAGTGGTCAAAGCCGGAGTGGATAGGGAGCTTGACCTACTGAAAGACCGCTACAATGGATTAGATAGCCTGTTGAAACAGGTGGCCATCGACGTCGCTTCTACCATTCCTACCAATCTTGGAATTGATGTCAACGTAATATACTTCCCACAATTAGGGTTTAACATTGCAATTCCTTTTAAAGAAAGAGGAATTGCTGCCTACAACGGCGAAGATGACAGTTGGGAACAGATCTTCACGACAGAAAATCGTGCTTACTTCAAAGATAGCCGAATGAGAGAGATGGATGAGACATTGGGCGACATTTATGGGCTTATCTGTGGTACGGAATCTCTAGTGCTTTAGTAGTGTATCTCAGATACAGTACTTGCTGACAATTTACAGAAAGGGAAATCGAGATCGCCCACGAGCTCGCACAGAGAGTCCTACAGTATGAAAAAGTTCTTTTGGAATCATCTGATTTATGTGGAGAGCTTGACTGGTATGTGATCATCTTAGAATTGGATTCCTTGATCTGATTGACTAGCTATCTTGCTATGGCAAAAACGGCGAGCATTTACAATTTTGTTTGCCCACGAATCTCTTCGCAGAATGCCATTCGAATCATAGACGGAAGGTAATCTAAATCAATGTTCACCATTCAGAACGCTGTTGCTAATTTTATTACAGACATCCGCTTCAGGAACTAATGGTTTCCTCATACGTTCCTAACGATGTTCAGCTTCGCGGTGGTTGTGGCCCTCAGGGTGACAGCGGAATCACGGACCAAAGCCTCTCGAATACACCAAGTATGTTGATTCTAACAGGGCCGAATTATTCCGGAAAAAGCGTGTACATGAAACAAGTATGTCGATCAAAAAAACTATTCGGTCCTTGCTAACCTGACAAGATTGCTTTGATTGTGTACCTGGCGCATATAGGAAGGTAGTTATGATGCTAAGCTTTGCTTTTCACAAACTTATTATAGACCAGTTTTGTACCTGCTCGGAGCGCGGATATAGGTATCACTGATAAAATCTTGACGCGTATCAGTACACCAGAGACCGTGTCTAAGGTATGTAGGATAAATATGCTGATGCTTGTCCTATGAAGTGTAAACTGTTGACAAATTTATTCAGATACAAAGTACCTTCATGATAGATCTACAGCAAATGTCTCTTTTGTTAAAACTTGCAACGGAAAAAAGTCTCATAGTTATTGATGAGTTTGGTAAAGGGACTGACATTAACGGTGATCAGAACTACCTATACGTTGTATTTCAACCACTGACTCTTCTTTCTCGTGTAGACGGGGCTGGCCTCGCCTGTGGTATCTTTGAATACCTTCTAAGCCTTGATGAAAAACGACCAAAGGTTCTTGCAGCCACTCATTATCACGAAATATTTGAAAATGGCTTCCTTCTTCCAAGGAGTTCCCTCTCCTTTGGTCACCTGGAAGTGAGAGTCGACGAAAGTTCCCAGAATACCAGTGAGCATTTAACATATCTATACAGGTACAACAATCCAATGTCACAGCCTTAACAAAATCAAAGACTAAAATGCAGCAGTATCAAACAAGGTCGCAGCAACCAGAGCTTTGGTACCTTGTATGTTCCGAATGACCATGATGGCTGACTCTGAGGACTGACTCGATGTGATAGTTGTGCTGCAATGAATGGCATTGACCCAGCCATTGTCTCAAGGGCGGATGAGCTGGCGTCACTATCGAGCCGAGGCGAAAATCTCGTGCTGGCATGTGCTCGACTGTCTAAACAGGAGGTAGATATACTTGAAGAAGCGGTGCGTCAATTATCGTTCACTTACAAAATTATCCCTCATACGTGTTCAGGAATCTGCGGCTCGTAATTTTCTCGAGCTAGATCTCTCTAGAGAGCATGAAAGGGGGTTTAAAGAGAGGATAGCAGAGTTGTTAACAAAAGAGAGAGCAGTTACTGATCACGACGAGCGTGATTAGTCTGAGCTGATACCGGTCAGCATCAACTAACCGAAATTCGACTATGATTTGCTGGCGGTCTCGAACACGTTTCCCAAGCAATATAAAATTTCTACTGAGATGCATGTATTGATACAACAGATTTATACAAGCTCGATTCGAAATGAATACCCAAAGTCTATTTACACCATGACAAAGCATTGGAGAACATAACGCATGATCACTGTTGAGAGCTTCAAAGTTTGACACTCTTAACAAGATTTTTCTTGATGCCAGTAAGTTCACCACCATAGCCACCGCGTTCTTCACCTCCCTTATAGACTTGACGCATGCTGGCAAGCTTCTTCTTCTTCTGCTCAAACTTCTTCCTCTTTTTGACACGGGGATTGCGCACATCTTTATTGCGTTTCGGTGCCAGTCCCTTATTTTTCTCAATCTGGTAAGTAATACGACGTTTACCGTCAGGGCCAATCTCTTCGATTTCCTCAACTCGGCCGCCTTGAGCCGCTTCTGCCAGCTCTGCTCGTGTCTTTTTGTCGGCTTTCTTCTGCTTATTGCGGGCGGTAACCATGTCGTAATATTCATCTTCGTCGGTCCCCTCGGCATCACCACGGATTTCGCGCGCTACGCGACGATCATCCTCGTCAGAATCTCCGCCCAGTTGCTCTGCTTGGTTGGCCTGGGCGCGTCCACGTCTTTCGGCCTCGGCGTTCAAGCGAGCCTGGCGATCCTTGAGACGTTCCCGATAAGGCAGATCTTCGTCACCACCGGCGTTGCGACCAGCAGCATCTCGTTTGTTGCTCTTCTGTGCAATTTGGGAAGTGTAAAATCGGAGGGAGCGTTTCTTCCTGGCCTTCTCTTCGGCTTCGCGGATTGTAAGAGCGCCTTCGTCGCCAAAGTCCGAGTCGTCATCGTCTTGTGGTAGAGGTGTTTTGGGCTGGCTCTTAGATTTGCGACTCGGTACTTTGACCAAATCATCCAGATCGGCCAGCTTACTTTCGGCTTTCTGAATCTTCTCGAGTCGACGGGCCTGTGCTTCCTTGTGGGTCTTTTCGGCGGCGCGTTGTGACTTGGTCAATTTCCGCTCACTTGCGGTCTTTGCTTTCTGTTTCTTCCCTTGCTTAGGTTCTTCTTGCACAACGAGTTCGGGTTCGAATTCTGCTTCCTCAGCCTCAAGATCGACACCGTCATTTGAATCGTCCTCTGATTCCGAATCTTCATCGATCTCCGCGTTTTTGACGGTTTCCCAAAGTTTTCGGCATTTAACAAGAGATTCCATAACCGGGTGGTCCCTTAGTTCTGTAGGTGGTAGCGCTAGGACTTTGTCGACAGCTTCTTCATCAGCAGGCGATGTCAAAAGTGCAAAATACATGCTGATTGAGCCAAGGTATGCCGAGAGTGCCCGGAATTTGACAGTAGATAGTGGCGTAAAATCGGAATCACCAATCTCCGTCTCAGCTTTCTCTGCTGCAGCCAAAAAGGTTTCATATTGGGGCTCGAGCTCGGCAAAGTCTTTTGCCAGAGGCTCGAATTCGGGGTATCTCGACTTCAATATCTTCAACTGCTCTTCGGAACTCATATCGTCGGTTATTTCCAATTGAGGAAGGACTTCTGTAATGACTTCGTCCTTGTCTTGTGCATCTTTGTCGGCGCCTTGGGCAGATTCAAGCCAGTCGATCTCATCGAAACCAAAATCGGCCTCTTTCATAGCCTTCAAATGCTTTTGTTGAAGCCTTTTTGCCTCCTGTTCCTCTTCCAGCGCATCGGCTTCGGTTTCAATAACATCGGCGTTGTAATAGCTTTTCTTCGACGATCCCCACGCACCGAGCCCTCCTTCTTCTTCGTCGTCTTCGCCGTCTTGCCCAGGACTTGACCCATTGCGTTGTCGTTTTGATTTATATGTATACTCATCATCATCCCCGTCGTCTTCTTCCTCGTCATAGTCCCCTTCGTCTAATTCCTCGTCGTCTTCATCATAGCCAAGCACTTCTTCGTCGGAAGGTTGGAAAAAAGCTTCTGTACATGAGTTTGTGAGATAGAGTGTTCGGGAACAAATCACATGCGGCATACCTTCTTCTTGTATCTTGCGCCGCCTCTTCGCCTCCGGACCTTCCTCTAGTAAGACGTGATCGCGACCTGCAACAAATTCATCCTCCGAATCGTCAAAAGTTTCGTTGGCGCTGAATTTCGACTGGAGAGCCAAATCGTCTTTTTTGGTAGCGGGCTGTCGACCATTGGCCTTCCTCTTCTTTCCCGCCATTATCGCTCAATTTGCAAAGAAATTGAGTACGAAACAAGTGGTTGTGATAATAATTACTGGTCTGTAGAATATTTTCCCGCGATAGCCTAGTAAAAATTTAGGTGGATAAGGTTCACCGCCTTCACGAGCCCCACCTGAAGCCGATGCAGTGCCGCTTTTATTGGCTGCAGCTATAGACCAATTGGAGCTGTCTATCAGACCCACCCGCGTGTTTATCTAATCTCTTTTTCGCGGCGTTTGGAAACTGAGGTAACTACGACAATCCTCTTTGCAGCCCATTGCGAGTACGTATAGACCAAATTGACGCCGCATAGGTCTTTACACACGCACAATTTCTTCCCTTTATTTATTCAACCTTAGGTTGCTCCATGGAGTATTCCAGAACCACCATTGCCATTGCTGCTGTGCTTTTCGGGGTATTGACTTACACGTTATACAAAATGCTGGGCTTTGGGTCCTCCAACGCATTCCCAGTTGATGGGAAGGTATGTAATTCTAATTCGATATTCAATTTTGAATTTCAAGCTGCTTACTCTTTGACTGTGGTCCAGACTATCCTCATCACAGGCGCTTCCGAGGGAATGGGAAGATCGGCCGCGATCCAGCTTTCAGAGAAAGGGGCGAACGTGATCATTGTCTCTCGATCCCCTCCGAAACTTGAAGCTGCTATCGAGCTTATCAAAGTACGAAGGTTAGTCGATATTGTCGCTACAGCAGTAATTCTGATTATATGCAGGCTGCCGCAATGAACCCCTCCAAACAACGATTCCACTATATCAGTGCGGACTTGACAAACCCCGAAGACGCCGACCGGATTCTGGATGAGGCCACAAAGTGGAACAATGGAGTTGCCCCCGACACTGTCTGGTGCTGTGCTGGATACTGTCATCCCGGGTATTTCATCGACGTGCCTATTCAGACGTTGAGGGATCAGATGGATACGGTTTATTGGACGGCCGCATATACTGCACATGCTACGCTGAGGAGGTGGCTGAAGCCTGTCACTCAGGGTGAAACGCAAGTCACTTCTCCGCCAAGACATCTCATCTTCACGGCGTCTACTCTCAGCTTTTTCACTGTCACTGGATACGGCCCGTACTCGCCTCCGAAAGCTGCTATGCGAAATCTGTCCGATGTATTGGTGCAAGAGATTGAGATGTACAATGGCGCGCGTCGCGGTAAAGATGTAGATGCCCCTGCTGCTGATGTCAAGATTCACATTGTGTTCCCAATGGGCATCTCAAGCCCCGGCTTTGAAAACGAGCAAAAGCTGAAGCCGGACCTCACGCATATCATGGAGGAAGCCGACAAGCCCCAACAGCCAGACGAGGTTGCAGCCATTGCTATTAAAGGACTCGAGAGAGGTGATTTCCAGATCATAACCAACACCCTTGGCCAGCTGATGCGAACAAGCTCGCTTGGCGCCAGCCCTCGAAACAACTTCCTCTCCGATACTGCGTCCAGCTGGTTGATTAACCTTGCTTGTCTTTTTATAATCCCAGATTTGACAGGAAAGGCTTTCAAGTTTGGAAAAAAGAATGGAATTCCTGCGACGAAGCCATGAGATGATACCCCTTGTTGTAATGAATCCGCCAATTGAGAATGCGGCCAGCTGTTAAACTAATACACTGTAGTATATATCCTTATCATTATTCATAATCAAAAACTTCACAGACCCTATAATTAGGCCACATCGTCATATTCTACCAAGTTTTCAAAGTACGTAGTACGTAGGTAGGTTTGGTACTGGTGCTTGGCATTGATAACGGGCGATGACGTCGGCAAGCGTCGTGACAGAATAATTTTGGGGGATCTAGAATCCCAGCCACTTTCAAACGTTCCCCTCTCAACCTCGCCATATTCTCACACATACCAAGATTTGTTTCGCCAATATATATCACTATCTAGGTCGCATAATGTGAATCTACAATTATCCCGACCAAGCAATTCATAAAACTTTTATTAAACATCCGATAACATACACCGCCCACAATGTTTTTCGTTCCGTTTACGACGAGTCTCAATTTCCTCTTCTTTTGGATGACATGGACAACTCTTGTCCTGTCTCACTCTCCTCTCAAAGTCGAGCTTTTTGGAACCTTGGCTGTCCGACTCGTCTTTTACCTTGTGCCGTCGCTCTTCTTCTTTCTGTTTGATGCTTTGCTTCCCAGCGCATCAATTAGTATCAAAGCGCAAGGGCATATCGGACTACCCTCTGGACACAAGCGCAAAAGGCTTGGGCGCACAGAAGCAAATATAGTCGTGTGGTCGCTTTTCAATATTCTTCTCGGTCTGGCTGCGCAGGGTGCGATTGAATTCACTTTGACAAAAACATTTCGTTTCCGGAGTGCGATTAAGGTTGCAGTTGGTTTACCTTATCCTTGGGGCATCACGATTGATGTGGTGAGGGGGTTCATCGTGAGAGAAGTGAGTTTTATCTTTCTCTTCGAGATCAATACTTATATGTCTATACTAACCACCGACGTACAGATTCTCAACTACAGCCTCCATCGTTTCATCCTCCATAACCGCAGGCTCCCTCTTGCCCGACTACACAACTCCTGGTACCATGGCCTGAGATCTCCATGGCCATTGACGGCACATTACGACCATCCAATTTGCTATTTGATCTGGAAGTTTCTACCACTGTATATCCCCGCCGCGCTGTTCCGCTTCCACATGACAACCTACATGATATTCGTTACTCTCGTCTCGCTCGAAGAAACATTCACGCATTCAGGCTACGCGTCTCTGCCGATGGATATTTTCCTCGGCGGCATGGCGCGCCGTACAGAATTACATGTGATAAGCGGCGGGGATGGGAATTACGGTGCATGGGGTGTTCTCGATTGGCTGGGTGGTTCTACAGTCGGAGACGACACCATCGAAGACGACATACAAGAGGGGATTGCCGAGCTTGATATTGACGCGAAAATTCGCAAGGCTGTAGAGGATGCGAGAGCTCATATAAAGGAGTCAAAGGAGTATGTGGCCAAAGAAGGGAATAGAGGAAAGACGAGACGGAGGGCTTAGTCGCAGTTACGAGACGATGATCGCTGTCGAATATGATGATGATGATGATGATGTTGTTATGTAAGATTAGCTAGTATACGAATTTCCAAAGATTATAAAACAGGAAAGTTGGATGGGATTTTTCTCGTTGTTGTGTCGTGTCTGGAATATAAGCACAGCCAAGCACAGTGTAAAAAAAAATCTAATGAAAATGGGAAGTAGCTGACTCCCAATGTCGAGTTTACATGTGTCTCATGATAGCCCATGTGAAATAAGACTCTTTTGTGTAAAAAAGAAACAAAATAAGCAGTGCAAACGATGCTTTATCCCCACTCGCGCAATCTTTCATCCAAGCCATATCCACAAACACGATATGAAGAGGAAAAAAAAGCCATTTGCAACGCCGTATTCCCTTTCTCTCATTGATAAAGAGGTTTTTTTTATCATTTGGTTCTTTTTTTTTTTGCTCGCCCATTAAAAAACATACCCCGATGCAACCGTCGTAATCTACCACTTCATCTCGTGAGGCTTGTCGCCGGTTCGGAGGCTGAAGCTAGTGGCGAGATAGCTGGCAAGGAGGTGTGTCTTCTTGATGCTGGCCAGAAGGGCCTGGTCAACAGCCTTCTGGTCGGCAGCGCGAGCACTGGTAATCTTCTTCTTCTATAAGACAAGAATATATCAGCACTTTGTTCTCTTCGAAACTTGTATGTTAAAAAACATGTCCAACGTACCTCGGGCTTCTCGCCGTTCTTGAAGAAAGCTTCCTCGGTCTTCTTCTCCTTGGATTTCTCCTTGGTGAAGTAGTCGGAAGCAGAAACCTTCTCGATGGTAGCGGCGTCAACACCGTTGAGGTCGACCTGGAGGCTAGTGGCGATCACGTAGCGAGCGTTGACTCGTCGGAGAGGGACACCGTTAATCTTGAAGGGACCGGTAACCAGGAGAACACCCTGGGACAAGTGCTTGAGGAGCACAACCCGCTTACCGCGGAAACGGCCAGCGAGGAGGATCAGAACGGTGCCAGGCTGGAGGCTCTCGCGGATCTTGGCAGGGCGGATGGACTTGCGGACCTGTATCGCACACAAAATTTGTTAGAATTTCTGCTCGCGTGACTTTCATCAATGTAGTCGGTGGGAAACTATCTGAGCCAGTGTCTTGTGGAATGAAGGGAAGGCGCTGTATAAAATCGATACACGCAGCTCGAGGTCGGATTTCGAGATCGCACAAATGTCGCCGGGTCGCAGCCCGTGAATGTCCCCGTCGGTCCAACGACAAATGCACTGCGCTGCACACAGAGTCCGATTGATACAAAGCCGACATTCGCAAGACACTGGCTCTAGAGTCGTAGAGGCAAGTACTGACTTTCTTGGGTTGCGGTTCATCGTCCACAGGATACCACTTCTGGGCCTTCTGGCTGTGGCTCGGGATCGTCCGATCGCCCTTTCCAAACTTCTTCGTCTGCGCGTCCGACATATTGGCCGTATGTGACGAAGAACCTGCCCGGAAAGAAATTGGGTGTGTTGTCGACAAATGGGTGGTGGTTGAGCGAAGAGTTGACTTGGTGTGGCCTAACGCGGGAAATCGTAAGGGTTTGTGGGCACTCCGAGCCCTATCCTTTAACCGAAAGGCGCTAGTGCGCTTTTGGCGGCCATGCGCGACCGCCGCAGCCACTCGCCGCCCGGAAAGCGGTGCGGCCGGGCACAGGGGCCAGCAGTGCAGATGGCAGCTCCCGACTACGGCGGGCGCGGGGAGCACACCATGCAGGGCCGGGCCAAGAAGTGCTGCGAGGGAGCTGACGTACCAGTCGTGCCTTCCTCACGGCAACTGCAGCTTGAACTTAGCCACCATCAAATCTTTTCCTTTTTCTCTCTCTCTCTCTCTCTCACTCACTCACACTTACCCCTCCCATCTCGCCGCCATGTCCATAGCTGCTCCCATCATCACCTTCAAGGCGGGCATCTGCGACCTCGATGTGCGTATCTGTGGACTCGCCGAATTCCCACAGCCGAGCAAGCTGTCGAAAGACAACAATGCTAACTGACTGTGTTTTACAGACTTCGAGCAGCCCGTATACCGTCAAGCCCAAGTCTACTCCCGGCTACATCTATCTTTACTCCGAAGATGATCTCGTCCATTTCTGCTGGCGCCCTCGCTCTGCTCCGCTGACCGACCCCGAGCTGGACCTCGTGATGGTTCCATCAGACGGCAGCTTTACTCCTTACCAATCCACCCCTCCTACAAACGGGCGCATTTACGTTCTCAAATTCTCGTCGAGTTCGCAGCGATATCTGTTCTGGCTGCAATCAAAGAGCCAACATGAGCAAGGCGATCTCTCATGGTTCAGCCTGCGAGACTTGAAATTGGGCGAAATCGTCAACAATCTGTTGCAAGGAGAAGAAGTCGATGTCCAACAGGAAATCGCAAACTTACCCCACAACGAATCCGGCGATGGAGATGACGATGCCACCATGGAGGATGTTGAAGGGACACATCATGGCTCTGACCACCGCGGTAGCGGCAGCGGCGGTGCTGGATTAGATGCAACGGGAGGCGACATTCGCGAAGAAGGCGAGGAATCTCGCGAAGGAGGCGCGGATGGCGGTCGAGCGTAGGTACATCTCTCTGGACCAGATTTCTGCGCATGTGGTGTATACTCTTTTTTTTCCCCGTTCACAGATGACAGGCGTTTTATGAGATGCATACTTGTTGTTCTTCCTCTGTTAGATGTTCTCAATTCAAAAGAGAAAAGAAGCATGCTTTTTGTCTTGATTACTCGGCGCTTCTTAGCAGTATACATAGCGTAAAAGGTCGGCATGCTGATTGTTACTGGAATAGGGCCACCGTTCCACAATCCGACCCATCTTCTATGATCCAAGGCTTGCTACAATCGTTCCAAGGAAACCAGAATACGCAAGGTCAAGCTTCCGAGAACTTGTTTACCACCCTGGCCGACCTGCTATCGCCTTCGTCGACAATTGCCATGGTTGACGCAGCCGACGATGACAAGGTGGACAACCTCCTCAACTTTTTACCACCATCACTACTGCTTTTGGCGCAAGATATTGACGACCTGCCTGCATCGGAGGTGAACGACGAAACGGCGCAAGCTATACTTCTGTCCCTCGACCTCGGAAAGAAAAAGGATATCCTGAAACGAGTGTTTCGCTCGCCGCAATTCACTCAAAGCCTCGCCAGTCTCACCGTGGCTCTCCGCGACGGAGGCTTGCCCAGTATCAGCGAAGCGCTGCAGATAAGAGTTGAGAATGGAGGGTTTGTCCGGCGCAGTGGAGTTCCCCTGGGTGGCGGCGATGCGGTGGAGGCCTTCTTACAGGGAGTGCGCCGACACGTGACGGAGAAAGGGCCTGGACTCGGCGAGAGTGATCAGCCACAGCAATAAAAGTATAGTACTAGTACGTAGTAATTGGCTACACGAGAAATAATAACGAGCATTTTTGTGAAGAACAATCAAGAGTCCAAGACTCTGTCTAATGCACCGCCCCAAAGATTTTGACGCGGAGTAGTCGGAACTGCAGCAAGTTGCAACTGTTCTGGAGCCTGTTGGAGGGGCTGCAACTTAGGAAATGATTTCAAGTGAGACATTACATCAAACTTCAAGGCCAGCAGTGGCTCCGTCGCGTCTAATTACTGGGTGACAGATAGCACTGACCTTGTAATCAGTACGTACGCCGTAATTTTGACTAAGTGCTAGCTAAGAGCCAAGGGACAAACTTACGAAGGCCGCGCAGCAGCAAGTCGTAAGATTAATACGTACTACGTACTAAGTGCACTCTGATGGGGCGCATTCCAGCGCCCGCGCCCGCGAATGGCGCTGCCTGCGCTGAGCGCTAACGGGGCTGCGGACTCTGACAAACGTGAACTGCTTGTTATGATCATTAATATTAATTACTAGTGATACGTATTTTTAGTGCTGTCCGCTGTGGCTGCGCACGGGGAGAACTGCTTCTTCTGCTGGTCGAATTGTCGCTGCTTGGGATTAATATTATTCTTCTTGTCGCCCATACATACGTAAGTCCGCTGCTGCTGTTTGGCTCGTTTGTGTTTGCTTGTCGTAGAGAGAGAGAGAGCGGCCACTTTTTCTATCCTCCTTCCTCAGGCTACCAAACTCCCCTCCTCCCTGACTGCCACTCACCCTTCCCCCAAAAAAGAGAAGCTGACCACGACAGCCAGCAAGAAATCGCGTCCGCCAAATCCCACGCTCGTTTTGTTTTCGCTTTCGCCCACCTCTGAGATACACTTCTCCCGCCGTCTCTGGTCATTGGGTTTAATGGACAATGCGTGCCATCAGATAACAGACTGCCGGCAGCCATGGCATCCAACAACCAGGGCCAGCGCCCTGACCCAGATTCCTCGCGGCAGCAGCCGATACCCCTACAAGATCTAGGCAGAGACCAGGAATACGATTTCGGCCACGATGAAGAGCGCCGCGGAAGAAGGAGAAGTAGCAGCACTGGCTCGACGACCGGTGGGCC
Source organism: Talaromyces sp. R2412 (assembly GCA_023626135.1). Lineage (NCBI taxonomy): Eukaryota > Fungi > Ascomycota > Eurotiomycetes > Eurotiales > Trichocomaceae > Talaromyces > Talaromyces sp. R2412. The sequence continues at coordinate 287,085 of JAMAGK010000004.1, forward strand.
TCGCGCCCATGTGCCCAGACGCTCGTTACTTACCGGAGGTACATTCACGACATACGAGCGCATCGCAGAAGACTCGCCGAGCCCCTCTGATCGCGTGGGCCTACATGTCACGCAGCCGTCAGTAGCAAGGACGAGGGAACACAATCCATACACATCCGACGACCATTACTTTATCGACGACCCAGGCGGTTTTGCTCAAGCGACAGGTTCATTGGGCTTGGATTTCCAAGCACCGTTTGCTGGTCGTCCCGACTCTGCCTCTTCTTCATTTTTTGCTCAGAATGGCGAAGAATACGTTATGGGCGCTTATCCTGGCCCATCCGGGCAACACGACAGATCGACGTCGGAAGACTTCTTTTCACCCACCATCCCCAACACTGACACTGCGCCTCTTACCGACAAACGATATCTCCAACCCATCAGCGGGGCCACGGTTACCGACGAACCGGAAGAACGGGCAAGCATGCAAAGCGTTCGTTTGGGTGGAAGCCAATTAGGGTCACGACTAGGCGATGATCTGAACTTGGAGAGCGGTGCCGGAAGCAGGCGTGGCAGCAACAGTGCTAGTGATGCTCGTTCTCGTTCGCTATCTCCGTCTGCATCTAGCTCGGCTTTGCAGCGAGCAGGCTCTGTCATGAAGATGATGTCGCAGCGAGTCGTGAATTTGAGTAACGAACCAGTGGAGAACGCCCTCATGCGCAAAGAATCAATAGGCTCGTCTCGGCTCGAAGGGCCGCCGAATTTGCCAGACACACAAGAATTTGCCAACTCCTCAATTCAACATGAACCTGTCGCCGAGAAACATCCTCCAACCACAGCCTGGAGAAAGCAAGCCAATCCATTCAGGGGCAAATCATTGGGGATTTTCAGCCCAGATAATCCGCTGAGAATGTTTCTTTGTGATGTTTTGGTACACCCTTTCACGGAGCCATTCATTTTGTTAGTGATTGTCATCCACGCCATTCTATTAACCGTCGATGCAGCATCTTCGGTTTGGACCCATCCAAGATCTCACCGGTGGGGATCTTCACTCATGGACTATGCCCTATTCATCATTTTCGCTATATACACCATAGAGTTGGTTGTGAGAACCATTGTCTCCGGCTTTTTCTGGAACCCTCAAGAATACAGCACACTCGACAGGTCTCTTGGGTTTAGGAAAGCAGTAGCGGAAAAAGGGAGGAGCTTCTTTTCTCTTCAGCGTGAACCCTCGACCAAGAAAAAATCCGTTCGCTTAGAGGAACCCGAATTCTCAATCTTCCAAAGAACTTTCACTGGGTTGCAACAAATGGCTGATCTTGCAGATGACCCACGCCAACGGTCACGCAAACGGCTTGCTCATCGAGCATTTCTTAGACACTCTTTTAATCGGCTAGACTTTCTAGCCGTGGTTTCATATTGGATTTCCTTTTTTCTGCAGTTGGTTGGCTACCAATATAGCCATCATGTTTACATATTTCAGATGCTAAGTTGTTTACGTTTATTGCGGCTTCTCGGCATTACAAACGGTACTTCGGTAAGCTCTAAGTTGTTTATTATCGTTATTTCGAGGGTCATCTCTACTAACTCTAGCCCAGGTTATTCTCCGAAGTTTGAAAAAAGCAGCTCCGCTTCTGGTGCACGTCGGTTTTCTTATTGGATTCTTTTGGCTGCTTTTCGCAATTATTGGGATTCAGAGCTTCAAGTCGAGTCTCCGTCGCACTTGCGTCTGGATCGACCCACAAGGACAAAATGACTTTGTGATGAATGACCCTTACAACACCATACAGTTTTGTGGCGGTTATATTGACAATGTCACCGGCGAAGCTATGTCATGGGTCAATCGAGACAGGGTAGCTTCGAGTTTTAGCCCAAAAGGGTACCTTTGCCCACCGGGGTCTATGTGTATTGAGGGCGATAATCCCTACAATGGGACTGTGTCTTTTGACAACATTTTCATGTCCCTTGAGCTTGTATTCGTCATAATGAGCTCCAACACGTTCTCGGATCTTTTATACTATACAACGGACTCAGACTACCTCGCATCTGCGTTGTTCTTTGCCTTTGGGATTGTCATCATGAGCTTGTGGCTGGTTAACTTGTTAGTTGCTGTCATCACGTCTTCGTTTCAAATTATTCGAGAAGAGACAAGACGTAGCGCATTTGCCACGGATAAGGTCGAAGATATTACCCAACATGGCTCCGAAAAACGCAAAGTCAGCACACTCAAGCAGATTTTTGACAAGACGAAATGGCTTTGGATAGCAATCGTTGCATATGGCCTTATAGTCCAATGCTTTCGAAGCTACTCGATGAGTCAATCACGGGCTAGGTTCATTGAGAACACCGAAACAGCCGTTACATTGGTTCTCCTTTTAGAGATCATACTCAGGTTCGCAACAAACTGGAGGCACTTTCACAAGAGCCGCCGCAACCTATTTGATCTCTTCCTTGCAATCATCACCTGTATCATCCAGATTCCATCAATTCATAATTCTGGTCGAGCATACTCAGCTCTCACGCTGTTTCAAATTTTGAGAGTCTATCGAATCGTCTTGGCCTTTTCGCTGACCAGAGACCTTATCATGATCGTGTTTCGAAATGTGGTGGGCCTCTTGAACTTGATTATCTTCGTGTTCTTGATGACTTTTCTCGCAGCTATTTTCGCCGTGCAGCTATTCCGCGGTATCATACCACAGGATGACCCAGATGGCAATTCGATCATGATTTCCTTCTCTCAGATATATAACTCGTTTCTTGGAATGTACCAAATTCTATCCAGTGAGAATTGGACGACCATTCTCTATGGCGCCACGACGTTCACGGCAGCTGATAGCACGGCCTGGATCTCGGCCTTGTTTTTCATTATGTGGTTCATCCTTGCCAACTTTATTATCCTGAACATGTTTATTGCTGTCATTCAAGAGAGTTTTGATGTGTCGGAGGACCAGAAACGATTATACCAGGTCAAAGCTTTTTTGCAGCAGAGAGAGCTGGGATCTTCTTCTGCTAGCAATATTGCTTTGACGTCAATTTTCAAGCTGGGTCGTAACAACGCCAGGTACCGTGACCCCCTTGACCACGGACCAGCTACCATGGAAATGCTTCTCAAAGACGCCGTGGTCAAAGAATTTCTTGATGAGCAATTTGACTCCTTTGGCCAAGAAGAGGATGACCCCAACCATGTGCCTATCGAAAGGGAAAATTTTGACCAAAGCTTTATGTCGAAAATTTGGTCAAAGTTCTCTGCAACCTTTTTGAGCCAAGAACCCAACCCTTTCTATTCCAGGCTCAAGTTCTCCAAACCCCATGATGAAATTGATCCACGGACGTTGGCAAAAGAGGTTGTTGTACTCTCAGAGCAACGGAAAAGGGCGCAAAGGGAATACCTTCTCCGGTACCCTCTGTACAACAAATCAATGTATATTTTTGGACCTCATAACCCGATTCGCAAAGCTTGTCAACGTCTGGTAGGCCCAGGACGGGGGACTCAACGATTTGAAGGAGTCGATCCTTACAAGCCTTTGTGGTACATCTTCTCTGCATTCATCTACGCCTGCATTGTCGCCATGGTCATACTCGCGTGCATAACCACACCTCTCTATCAAAGAGATTATTTTACAGGTCGTCGCTACTCAACTGAAAATTGGTTTGTATGGTCGGACATGGGCTTTGCGGCAGTCTTTACCATCGAAGCCGTCATCAAAGTTATTGCCGATGGATTCTTTTGGACGCCGAATGCATATTTTCGAAGTTCTTGGGGCTTTATCGATGGGATTGTGCTTGTGACACTTTGGATCAATATCATAACGTCCTTGTATACCACTGGTAGTGTCTCAAGAGTTGTTGGGGCCTTCAAGGCGTTGCGTGCTCTGCGGTTACTCAATGTCAGTGACAGCGCGAGGGATACATTTCACTCTGTCATCATCGTTGGTGGTTGGAAGGTTCTTTCGGTGAGTAAAACACTAGATTTTGCAGATTGACTTCTTGTTGACTTTTTTTGATAGGCCGCGTTTGTTTCGTTGAGTTTTCTCATTCCATTTGCTATCTACGGGTTGAATCTTTTCAATGGACAGATGATATCTTGCAATGACGGCTCGATTTCAGGGAGTCTTGACGCCTGTGTTGGAGAATTTGCCAACTCGCCGTATGCATGGGACGTTCTTGCACCTAGGGTTGCAACCAATTCTTACTACAGCTTTGACAACTTTGGAGAATCATTATTCATCCTGTTCCAGATTGTCTCCCAAGAAGGTTGGATTGATGTACAAGAAAGTGCCATGAGTATCACAGGGCCGGGTCAGCAGCCTGAATCGCTTGCCTCACAAGCCAATGGTCTTTTCTTCGTTGTCTTCAACTTGCTCGGCGCTGTTTTCGTGTTGACACTGTTTGTCACTGTGTTTATGCGAAATTACACTGAACAGACTGGTGTAGCATTTCTCACAGCTGAGCAGCGTTCATGGCTCGAATTGCGAAAACTGCTGCGACAGATATCGCCTTCCAAACGATCCATCGATGCCAACACTGAGAATTGGCGTAAAAGATGCTATCGTCTAGCGTCACGAAAGAATGGAAGATGGTCACGATGTATGACAGGATTTCTCGTGTTGCATCTGTTTCTCCTGTGTTTAGAGTGGTACCCTTATTCAATTATTTGGCAAATCACAAGAGGTATGGTCCGTTTGAATTATTGGAAACCCACAACCACTAACAAAGTGCAGATGGCCTGTTTTTTATCTTGACTTTCTTCTACATTGCGGATATCTTCATACGTATCTTCGGACTTGGATGGCCTCGATTCAGACGAAGTTCTTGGAATCTTTACTCGCTAATAGCGGTTCCGGGAACATTTGTAACCATTATTCTTTCCTTCATCTTCACCCGGTCCCAGCTTTTCCAAGAACTGAACAAGCTATTTTTGGTGTCGATCACGCTTCTGATTATTCCTCGCAACAACCAATTGGATCAGCTCTTCAAAACCGCGGCGGCCAGTTTGACATCCATCATCAACCTCTTGGCGACTTGGTTTGTTTTGTTCCTCGTATTCGCCATTGCCACGACTCAAACATTTGGGTTGACAAAGTTTGGAGCAAACGAAACCAACAACATCAACTTTCGCGATGTTCCCAAAGCTTTGATCTTTCTTTTCCGTACCAGTGTCGGAGAAGGATGGAATCAGTATATGGAAGATTTTGCCACGATGGTGCCGCCGTACTGTACGGTAACGGATGAATTTTTCAGTTCCGACTGTGGCAGTCCAGAATGGGCACGTGCTCTCTTCATTGCCTGGAACATTATCAGCATGTATATTTTCGTGTCGTTGTTTGTGTCGTTGATCTACGAAAGTTTCTCGTATGTCTATCAACGAAGTAGCGGGCTTGGCCTTTACACGATTGATCGAGATGAGATTCGGCGATTCAAGGAAGCATGGGCCAATTTCGATCCTCGAGGCACCGGGTTTATCACAAAAGAACAATTTCCAAGACTTCTTGGGGTATGTACAGGATGGAACTCCCTTTGGTATCATATTTCTAACCTTGATTTAGGAACTCTCTGGCCTGTTTGAGATACGGATTTATGACGGGGAATTCACAGTTGGACGGATCCTGGAGCAATGCCGTCCTCGTGCTCGGGACTCGGTTGCCTCGTTCCATCCCGGCGATGGACCGAATCGTGACGAGATTGACATTTCAAAGCTCGCAAGGATTATCGATCGAATTCCCGTGCAGGAGATTCGTACCCGACGACAACGATTAAATACATTCTACGAGGAAGTGCTGGTATCTGCTGACCCGGAACGGGGAATTTCATTCTCGGCCTGTTTGATGATTTTGGCTCACTACAAGGTGATTGTGGACAGCAAGAGTTTAAGATTGGAAGAATTCCTTCGCCGGCGTGCGAGACTTCAACGAGTCGAAGAAGCGGTGCGGCGAAATACGGTCATTGGCTTCTTCGACACGCTCTATTGGGTCCGCAGGTTCCGTCGACGAGTGGAGCATCGCAAGTCTGCTCGCCTGACGGCAATTCCTCAGTTCTCGATTCCGGAAATTTTTGTCGATGGACGGGATACGCATGATGGACAGCAAAGTCCGGCTGATGCACAAAAGGCGCCTTCAGTGACAAGTACACCTTTAGCGTCGCCTGACGTGGGAAGAGAATCGCAATCCCCTGGCAGACCATCGTTGCAGATTGACACTAGCATTTCAGAACGAGGATCGTCGCACGAGTGGTCCCGAGTCAGCCCTTCGTTGTCACCACGACAGACAAGAGACCTGGATAACGAGTCCAACGATATTAGCCTTCCTTTGTCTGACGCAGGATCAGCGCGTGGCCATACTCGAGACAACAGCGGCATTGTTCAAGACATGATGCAGACACTGGGCGACTCTGCTTGGGGTGAGAGTATTCGCCGGAGCTTCACTCAAAAGCGACCAAGCGGACAATCCGGCAGACAGTCCGGCGGTAACGAGTAGACGAAATTGTCAAGTCATTCATTTCTGGCGCACATGTGGCGGTCTAATTTAGAATCATTTGGATATTGATTTTCTTTTTATTTTATTTTTTATTTGTTTACAGGACGAGTCGAGGCATTGATATCACTAGCATAGGCGGCGGCGTTTTCCCCGATTACCTGGTAATCAGACACTTTCTTGTCCGGCATGACTTTAGTGTTGCATATGAGATAGCCTTTTCTCGTATTAGGCTGGCGAGTGTATCGGATGTCTGGTGGAGACATTGGTATCAATTGAATGGATGTGACAAGAATACACTGATGCTTTTCTTTTTCTTTTTTTGTCTTTCGTTTGCAGTTGAATGTATATAGATTGAATCGTTTGTTTGCATATGTACTAATTACAGTGTAATAATACGTGTACCAATTTGACAAAAGTTGGCATTATTAATACATAGTTCAAATTGAGTATCGATTAATTGATAAGTGCTGCATAATCAGTTCGTGGTAACTGCAAGGAGAAGTGCAGCGATACCCTGACAACGCGACATTGAGCTGCAAGATCGGAATGTGGAATGCGATATATTGTATGCATATGCAGCTGGGACATGTAGGCTGCAGTTACCATACTTGTTTTGTTGCCTGCATATGTGTGTATGTATGTCTGTATGTCTGTACGTTGTATGCATGGAACGGTCAATTGAGTGATTCATCAATTGGTGCAGGTGGCACCTGTGGTTGTTAAGATTTTAATAATTTGATGGATCAATTCATTAAAAACGTAGAAGAATGATTTAATAGGTTTGACCATTGACCATTCAACGTTGAAGCATCAGTGGATGACTTTGCTTCTTTCATATATATACATGTACATGTAGCTTTTCATGGTATGGATTTTATGTTTATTGATTCAAATTCAAACATTGCTTACATGTATAAAATTCAAGTGTTACAAGTATCACAGTTGAAATTGCAATATTGAAAGACCCATGCCATAATTCGGATTGTCAAGAAGAATTAAGACTATATATGAGAAAATTGGAATCCATTGGAATAAATTTCAAACGATGAATTATTTAAAGATATATGAAGGATCAAAGTCTGTCTTCGGGGGCTATACATGTTCATTTGACATATACAGTTGACAGAAATCGGATACACTATCCAAATGGACTTTCACCACGATATACAACTTTATGTCTTGTTTGGCATCCCGGCCTATTATTTAGGCCCTAAGGTGTGTGCCATTAAGCATCCCTCCGAGAAACCAGACACGGCCATCCATACGGAACAGCGGTAAAGTGAGACTCATATTTCCAATCTTGCAAAGGATCGACTTGTCTAATCTCAAATTCTCGGACGATAATTGCCGAGATCTTGTGAAGCTCAATCAGAGCTAGATTGCGGCCAATACACGAGTTGTAACCGGCCCCGAACTAGGATCCCTCATTCAGCAAATGTTCATTAATGAAACAAAAGGGAAAACTGACCGGAATATAGTATTTTTCTAATTCGTTGCTGTTTGGTTTGAGCCAACGCTCTGGGTTGAATTCATTCGCGTCCTTTCCAAAGTATTCAGTGCTCCGGTGGATCACCCATGGGTTGATGCTGAGAATGGTCTATAGTCTTAGGTATCAGAAAAGTAGAATCTCTAGGAGAGCATCATCACATACGCCTGCTGGGAAGAATTTGTCACCGATCTTCAGACCGCCATCGGGGACTATTCGGGGTAGTCCGAATGCAACGGCAGGGTGCATTCTTTGGGCTTCTTTGACCTGATAGTTTTCAGTTAGTCAATTGTATAGACAGAGCGTGAAAAGGGAAAGAGAACTTACACAAGCCTGCAAGAATGGCAAATTCTGGGTTTCCGAATACGTAATTATTTCCGACGTCGTTGCATTTCTCACTTCGGCCTTTACTTTTTCGAGATGAGTCGGATTTCGGATAAGATTGTAGAACAGCGCCTGTAAGGAAGCACTGATAGTGTCTGCACCTGCACCAATAGTCATGTTTGCAACACCATAGAACTCTGTTTCTTTCATCCGCTCTGGGTACTCAATCAAAGTCTTCTTCCAGTGCTCAATCATATCGAAGCGCACCTCTGGATTCTCCTTGCGCTTATTGATGGCGCGCAAGGTCGTATCAAAGATGTGTTGCGCGGGCATCAAGCCGAGTTTGGTGACTAGAGGGTTACCCAGAGTCAGACTGTGCAGAGTATAGAAAAAGCCTGCCAGCGCTGTATAAATCGTCAACACCCGGGTATTCTCGATCGCGCCGCCAATATCCTTTCCACTCTTCACAAATCCAAAGGAACTGGAGAAGGTCATTTCGCCGACAATGTCAAAGGCGAGGTAGTTGAACCATTTGTCGAATTCAACAGGCTCGCCACGTTTGGCAAACTGTTCCAGCTGGGTATGAAAAAGTTTGATGAGGTCGTCCATGTACCTTTCCGATTTCAAGAGATTCGACAAGGTGAATGCGGATGCAATATTCTTTGCCCGTGCGACCTGTCGCTTCGGATCGACCTCGGACATGGGGGTTTGGTAGCGATGGTCTGGCAGGGCCATGACCTTGTACCAGTCGCCCTAACGGATCAAAAAAGCTTTCAATTTTTTGTATCCTCAATCTGCACGACAAATTTATAACATACCTTGCGCAATGGAGCGAGTAGAATGGCGCGTATTCCATCGGGATGGCTGACACTCACTTCCTTGTGGCTGATTCGAACGAAATGTCCTGTTGTTATGAGTCAATCCACCCCAAATCATAAACAGGCAGACAGTTTACCATGCTTTTCATGCAGTCTAATCGACTCCCACTCAATGTCACCTTTGAACACACGCCATATTTGCCATCCGGTCGAAAACGAAGCCCAGAAAGGACCCGGTATGTCCTTCAGCCCCGCGGTGTTTCGTCTGCGGATGAGAACGAGTGCCCCGAGCACCAAAAGTCCCAGAAAAAACGGCAGAAATGCCATTGCGCGTGTTTCAGTTTACTACTTCAATAAGCGAATGGTTCACTTGACAATGGCCGGCATCAGAAAAAAAATAATGACATATACATAAGTTGCCGCCAAAGCTTCAAGCTTCCGCCACCAACGTGCCTCGGGGACGGCCAAGCAATAATAGTATTGATAATAATAATAATCATGATAGTCTAGCCTAGACTAAGGCCTGGAGGCTGGCCATATTTTGGCACGGTGGCACTGACTCGGACCGGCACCCGCGCGTGCACATCCGCGGCCCGCTCATACTGCATAGTGGAGAGTCCCGAAGCCCTAAGTCCGTGTTCAATTGGGCACACTTGACTTAGCGTTCTCCCCTAGTCGCGCTTCTACCGCTTCCTGACTCAAATGACAGTGAACGCTGTGGCATAGGTTAATTTATAACGGGCCGTAGGCTCATCTTGGCAAATTGGAGCGTTGGACTAGTATAGAATTAAGCAGGGCAACGTTGTCCTGACTCTTAGCCGAGGCCAGCGAAAAAAATTATGGGACCAGTAAAAATTGCAGAAACTTCTCCCCCCGAAGGCTGGAATGCCTTGGATTGGTCGGACTGATTTTAGCTCCTGTCATGTTAAACTGAAAATTGAATAACGGTACTAGTACGTAATACGCATATTCATATTGTGAGCTAGAGCGTATATCCACCTGTCAACAATATTTGCTTTCCCAGGAAAGAAGCGATCTTCAGAAAAATATGACTCGTACTTGCCGGCGTTTGAAAAGGAGAGTCCACGGGTGATGTCTGTGAAAATATCACCACGGGCTGAATACTACTACTAACAATGCCAATGCTATTTTTGACACGAGGTCTGGACAACCTAATCTCCACCCTTATGATTGACTGACTCGACCAATCTCGGAGACTTAAAAGTAGAGACCGTCCACTCTGTGATTTCCTCGCTTACAGCTTTTTCACTCTCCTAGACGGAGACACCCCGTCAGCAAAAATGGTGGTCAGAATCGCTATCGAAAATGACACCCAAAGGGCTATTCTCGGGGTATCTGCGTTCTTTGCAACGCTCGCCACTGTTTCTGTTGGCCTCCGCTTTTGGGCAAGAAAAATGAAAGGAAATCCGGTGAAAGCAGATGACTGGTGCATCTTGGTCGCGTTGGTCAGTTTGCTGGTCTCGGGAGACCAAATACTTTTGAGTACGTACTGACGCTGCCAGATTTTGGCGCTGGGATTGGTATCATGCGACATGACTGGAGTTATTCTTGGAGGCGTTGGTCTTCATGCGACCGAAATTGTCGAGAGATATGGACCGGAGCCACTTGTCTCGTTTTTGAAGGTGAGACCGGGATTTTGATTGACGGTCAGATGGACAGTGACTAACGTCTTTTAGGATTTGGTTGCTATCCAAATCCTCTGGTCTACCAGCTTAGCCATGACCAAAGCGTCCATCTTGCTGTTTTACATGAGAATCTTCGACGTTGCCGATCGCGTCTTCCGGGTCTGTGCGCGTATGGCTACCGTGGCCATCTTCATGTGGTGTGCGAGTGTTATTCTTTGCGGCTTTCTATTGTGCAGACCATTTGCCTTTAACTGGGATCAAACGATTCCCGGCGGGCATTGCAGCAATCAAATCCTCTCGTATATTATGACCGGATCTTTTAACATCGTTACTGATGTGATGGTGCTTTGCCTGCCGATTCCGATGATTTGGAAGCTGCAGATGCCCCTGCGGAACAAGATCGCTCTCACGTTTATTTTCGCTATTGGATTTTTGTAAGTTTTGTCTGACTGGAGAAGTGAACTGGTATTCTAATCATGGTTTCTTCTGTCAGTATTTGCGTGGTTAGTATCATTCGAACGATCACCTTGGTCAAAGTCTCCTATACCGATATCACGCACTCTGTGCCGAAAGCTCTCATTTGGAGTATGTTGGAGCCCACTCTCGGCATCACCATAGCCTGCATCCCCGTCATGCGGCCGTTGATCAAGGGTATGATGAGCAGCAAAAGAGGAACCAGTGGGACTGGATCCGAGTATGACTCTCGCAATTTCCACAACCTCGACGAACAACACCTTTACCCACTCGGGCATGTCAAGCAAAAGACAACCGTCAAAGCAGAGCTCAAAAGTCACGCGGATTCATTGCATTCGCAATCAGGCAGTAGTGATGATGCAGTTCCGTTTAGGATGCCGGAGGATCAGGAGGCCATCGGTGCTATTACGGTGAGGAGAGAGTTTCAGATGAAAGACCGGACACTGCGGTCAAAGGGGCCTTGATCTTGCAACAATATATTCCATGTTGTTGGAATTGATAGATGAGACCACGGTCGAAGAAGATAGTGTAAAGCAATGTAACATACTGCATAGATCTACACAGACCGGTAGTTCCCTCTTCGTACGTTTGATATTGTCGGCGGACGAGACGGTGGCTAATAAGAAGCTACACTCCCGGCTAATATCGATTAACATAGGATACTGATAGAGGATTTGCCTATTTCTAAGGTTTATATCACAAGACGTATTAAATATCTTGGAATGATAATAGTGTTCAATAAAAGTATTGCTCGGTACGGTATTAGTGTTCAATAGAAAGTAATTCTCCGTATGGTAATAAAACACAGCCAAACCCAACGCCCCATAAATTATACCCGCAATAGGCATAGTGGGAAGCTATAAGGCTTCTGATTGGCCAAGTGAGTAATTGGATTACACATTACGGATTATGTACCTGGTAAAAGAGTATACATCCACGAGGACATCGGATGCAAGGGGCACGATCAATTATTCGTAAACCACGTCCTCGCCTTTGTTGCTGCCTTCAGGGGGATCTGCTTCTCAAGGATCAAGGGAGCGCGGCGAATATGTATTATTATCATTCAAATTGTTGGGGGTTACTGCTGAGTTCTAACTAACAGGTACTAACTACCCCGTACTAGTCGCCTAGCTGAAGTCCTGGAAGTCGTGTGACGCGTCCAAGGACCGCGAACTGCGGCCAGGGTGTCAGACATTAGAATGGAGGGTGATTTTACGGAATTGTTATTACAGTGTGGTCAACTGGTGTGTACACTGTAAAGATGCTTGCGTCCAGCGGCGATTTGTTACCGGATGGGGCCGGGAACGCTTCTTTTTAGGGCTCTTTAGGCCGCGCTCCGAAACCGTCGATCGCGACCAGCGTTTGACATATTATCATGCTGCATAGTATCAGACTGCTATGCAGCACCGAGTGCGACGTTATTTATGTATGAATTCGGAATTAATTATTCCTCGTGGCTGCTCCGGTGCAGACACAGGTGATAGATCCATATAATAGTTCCGACCGAACGGACAACTCGGCACTAGAAGCTCGCGGAACAGGCAGAGGATGCCGGAGGATGGACTGACTATTCTAAATTCTCAATCGAATAATTATTAATAGTCTCAACAGAATCAAGATGAACATCATAATATTCAAATATTGACTAGAATGACAGTGCTAACCCGGCTGGGATGGCTGTAACTGCCCGGCGCCACGGATGCGGTACCGGTGGGGCGGCCCCTGAGACAGTTATTTCTTGTAATTATCTTTTACAGAGTATTTAGTTCTCCTATGTATGTACAAATAGACAAATCCCGGACGCAGTAATAGAGTTGTAGGGCAAAAGAGGGCGGAATGCATCCCTGTGTCGAGTACGGATCCGCTCAGAGAGACGCAGGAGGCCGAAACCGAATGCGCCGCAGCTTCATGTCATCACAGATAATCATTAATTAAGTATTGATTAATAACGAACTAGTAACTCTCAGGACAGATCGGCTGAATTAGATCGCCCTCTTCATAATATTAATACCCAAGGCATCCCCACCCTGTGCCTGCCTCTGCTCCTTTTGACATTTGTTGCGTTAACTAATAACTACCCTGTGCTCGCTCTCCGTCGACATCTCTGCTGCAAGAACCATAAGACACCCTCTATTCTCCGTATTATTATCACAATAATTTATATACAGCCCCGTGTGTACTGTACTGCCTCATTTTTCTCTCGAACGCGCTAATCGGCGTCTTCTGAGACATCGTGGCTTTTGCAGCCGGCTCTTGCCGCAGTCATCACCACCACTTACTTCTTCTCCCTTTCTCCTCCTCTTCCTCCTTCTCTCCGCCGTCTCTTCTTCCCTACTCCATCTCACTTGCACGCTTTTGTGTGATCTGCCTCACAAATAGCTCAATCCTCGCCATCAATTCGCCAGTGCAAGGCGATGCTATCCGGCCAGTTGACACGGTAACGTCATTGAACACTTGAATCCGAGTCTCGCGGCACAACTGCGAATCGGCGAATTGCACAGCAACCACCTGGCAACACCAATTGCTGTCATCACCTGATTCATTGAGTCCTACAATTTTCTCGACTCACCTTCTCTCTATCCACACCCACAATGCAGCCGAAGCGTTCCTCGAGCCCCCAGGCCCTGGAGCCATCGCCAATGGCCGACATCAGCCTGTCCCTGCGCACCGCCTTCATGGACAACGCACATTACCGTCGAGAGAGCGACTCGCTGTCTACCAGTGCCCTCAGTTCCGCCAGTGGCAGCCCAACCTCCTCCCCCGGCTCGAGCTGGCCCTTTCGCAAGCACCGTTTCTCCGGTTCCAACAGCCGCGACCGCAGCCGGAGTCCCTTTGGCAATATCATCCCCTTTGCCTTTCGACGCTCGTCTCCTTTCTTCCTCCGCAGACGCCCCTCGGCCGTCGATCTGGCATTGAGCGAAGAACGTTCCCGCTGCGACGAAGATACTGTGGAGCGTGTCGGTCTGAGTCTGATGGAGCCACGCCCGGTCGACCCCATTCCCATCGCCATGGATCTGAATGCCCATGTGCTGGAAGACGTGTCTAGCCAGCGAAGCTCCTGGGCTCAGTCATCGCAGTGCTCAGTGCGTACAAACTCACAGCAGCCCCGATACGTCATGGGTGGCATTGTCGAGGTCATGGAGGGTGACGCTTGATTGGACGATTGTTCATCGGAACTGCTTTAACAACACTCGTCTCATCCCTCAATTGCCAATACACTATTTCACCTCACTCTCCGTATGCTCGCATACGTGTACGATATCTTCACCACACGCACAACTGGTGCATCGAGTTCGTCTTTTTTTCACGCGATCAACGAATGACTCTGCATCGTTGATCATACATTATGTCATATTGCTTTTTATACTGGGTATCAACAACAAAGCTTCTAGCCTCTCGGAAGCTAACATTGTCGAAACCTAGTGGCGTTTATACGGGTTCCAGGATCGGCGTTTTTTTTTTCTTTCTTTTTCTTCTTATTTTCTCTTTCGACTGTTAGATTACTATGATATCACTCGGCAATTTTGTATTTTATTGGAGGACATCCTACCTTTTTGATTTTTCATGTCACTTTACTTTTATTTAGTCTTCCTGGCTCGACTTGGAAGCTTTTCTTTTGATGTCTCGTGTGAGACTTGAAGAATACCTTTTAATACATATCAGCTTTTTCAGCATTGATTTAAATTGAATGGAATTGAATTGTATTGAAATGTTAAAACCTATGGTTTGATCAACTATGCTACTCTGTCCAATACACCGGATGTGAAAACTGAAATTAAAATCTAATCCAACATGATCGAAAAAGACCTGCCGCATGAATCCATCCATCCCCGCTGTCCAAGACGCCTGACATCATGCTATAATACAGAAAAAGAAGTTAAAATGAGCATTTGAGAAAGGTGGTCAATAATGAGACGACACTGAAACTGTTATGAAAACGGGAATGCTCGGCCTGACTAAAGGGTATCTTTCCGCTTTGCTTTTTGCTGATTGAAATATAAAAAGAGAAGAAAGAAGGAAAAAAAACTGTTCGTGAGGTCGTTGAAAACATCGTATCAGACAAAATCATTCCTCCTTGGTGCTTTTACGCTGGTTCGGCCACAGTTGACCCCGGCACTTTGACTCACCGCACAAGCACTTGACGGCATTGGGATCTTCGTTTCGGTCATTCCCGTCCGGGTTGTAGTCGGGATTGTAGTCAAAGGTGAGCTCTGTTCCAGGCGGAATATCACGAAGCGCAAAAAAGGCGAGATCATAGATCCGATTATCACCATGGTGGGTGGAAACCGTAAACATTTTGCAGTTCGGGTTGCACGAATGATTCATGAACCGCGATGGGCCACCGAGACGCTGCCCATCAACAACATACGGGTCTTCTTCATCGTCGTCCATGTGTATGAAATCAAGCGAAAACAGGTACGACGGACTATTCTTAGAACTGGCCGCTTCCTCGCGCATATCTGCTTCGGCCGACGTGATGACTTCGCCGAGATAGCAGTCGATGAACTGGCCGCGAACAATAGGATCCGGTGACCGTAAGCCGAAACCGCGGTTCCCAGTGGGGAAAATCTCCAGCCTGACCGTTCGCCCGTGCTGGACTAGGCGGTTCCAACAGTCCTTACCGCAGCCACAATAGGAGTTGCATTCGTAGATCATTGTCTTCTTGTTGATGATTGTGTCTTTGAGGACAAGCTGCTTGTTTTTCCGTTCGTACGCTACCATGCGTTCTTCGGTGTCTTCTTCCTGTGACAAACAGGTACATCTGGCAGGGTCACATTGGGGTCCGCAGCCACATCCGGCGTTGAATTCGTCTGCTACTCGTGTTACTCCCTTTTGCAGTTTGTAGGTGTTTATGAATTCAAAGTTGGACGCCAAGCTGCTTGTCCCTGTCCCAGGCCAATCCCCCGCCATGGTCACAGGGGGCCCCTTGATTGCCCTCAATCTTCTGTCGAGGTTTTCTCTCAAATAAAAGAGCTTAGCCTGTGCAGACCTGACATGGCCGGGCTTCTGGTATGGAGTGGCTGCCACATTTTGAGCTTGAGTGGTGCGAGCTTGAGGATATCGGCCCTTGGCTGCTCGCACCTTGTCGAGGTCGAGAGGATAGTACTTTGTCTTGATGCCAATAGGCTTATCGGGGTCAGACTCTTCGTCGGAGCCGTCAAGGGACGCAGAAGACATTCTCTTGATTTTGTGAGGTGACTTTTTCATGCCGAGCACGACTTTTGATTTTGGTGTAGGCGGAGGTACGACAACGCTGATAGATGGGAAACATCTTGCTGGCGGCAGTGCTGCTTCTGCTTCTGCTGGAGAAGCCAAGCGAGGCGTGTGAATTCCGTCAATTGACCTGCTGCTGCTGGCTCTTTGTGTTCTTTTTGTTGGTGGCTGTGGTTGATTGCTACTACTCCGAGAAGATGTTTGCTTTGTGAGAGGAAGAGGAGGAGGAGGAGGAGCTGTGCCATCAAGACTCCGTGAAGACCTCTTGCGTTCCTTCGACACCGATGAGATAGACGAACTTCTAGAAGACGTCTTTGCTGATGATGGCCGTTCAACACTTGACAAGGGCTTCGTCTGCTCATTTTTGACTTTGAAGACAGGTGCACTAGCTAGGCTTGGAGGTTTGTATGTGCCATTGGCAAATCTCTTGAGGAAGCTACCCTCATCATCCCCATTGCCAGCAGAGTCATGTGGCGATTTTCTTTTCAGGCTGCTTGGCAAAAATTGGCCAGGCTTCAAAAATTGAGCCAAAAGTGATTGTCCCTGGTAAAGACTATATTAATATTTGTTGTTTGAAAGAAAGAAAGGTGAGGAGTCAGATGTGGTCCTCTGACCTCACTTCGGCTGCCTGATAAAATCATAAAATAAAAACAAAAAGGACTAACAAGTGCAGTAAACCAACAACAAAAAGAGATAAAAAGATACAAATTTATGGAGAACATTTATTTAATTCCAAGGAATTTTTTCCAATAAAATTAAATAATTGATTACTCCAAAAACTCGCGTGTCTGGCAAATTGAAGATACAGAAAAGTGTGGATGTGCGTGCTTTTGGGGCGGTAAACAGCAAGCTTGCTGAGAAAACTCACTTGATCCTTTGCATTGACTTGGTCGTCGTCAGAGTCGTCCCCGGTCAGGTCGACTAAATTGTTCATTTTGACTCCATCTGATTGGCAGAGCTTCGAACACGCGATTTGAGACGTTTTCAGATGTTATTTTTGACGCGTCAAAGGGTCAAAATAAGATTATAGTGAGGAGGGGATTGGGAGAGGTGATGTTCCAGAGACCAGATCCACTTTTAACTCACGTGACTATATATAAATTACCCTCTGATTTATTTTTCTCAATTTTAATTAATTATTTTTCAAAAGAAATCTTAAACCCAGTTTAAAAGGGATTTTTTTGAAGAAAAATTAACTATTTTATTTTATCATATTTTTTTATATTCTTTTACCTAAAGAAACCATATGTTATGCCTTCATAGCTCATTTATGTTTAAAAAATGAAATATATTTCAGCTTTTGGCGGTGCCTTTGTCCTTTGACCAGCCCATTAATCCGAGAATCCGAGATGCCACGGCTCCGCAAGAACATTGTTCCAGAGCTATGTCCCTATATATCATGCAGTCTTGACTCTTGACACCTGTCTCTTTCCAGTATGAAATTAATTTAAAATTTCTTAGTTATAATACTAAAATTAGATAAATATAATTTACAGTATTTGAAAGAGAAATTATAGAGATTTGTGTAGGGCTGCCTGGTAATTTCTGCGGGACCCAAATGCCGTAGAGCGCCGGCCCTGGGGCCGTCCCGGAAGGCCTCGGCACGTCCAGTAATTAAGCGGTGAAATGGCGGGCCCATGCCCGACTCTAGGGGTCAGCACCCTAGAAGCACCCTGTGACGGGCCCCTGAGTTCCCGCCAGACACCCTATTGGGCCCTCTGATTAGGGTCCGCAGGCCCTCAGTGCCCGCGGCTTGGACGACATCCGGAGAATCTCACCCTTTCCCAAATCTACGGCCCGCTCATAAAAAGTGCCCCCTTTCTGACCCTCTTCGCGAGATTCTCAACCCTAGCATCACTATCTACAGACAAGTTAAAAAGGTCGTCCCCTTCCTTTCTCTCGCCAGGTTCTGCCGGTGGAATACGAAGCAACATAGTAACACGCAGAAACTGTTCGCGGATCCACTCGAGCTGCCCAGGTCTGATAAAGGTCGACATGGGCTGCTGGCTGTCGTTGTCGTCTTTCAAGAAAAATGTCAATAGGCGGCTAAGCGGGCTCATGGCGTGCCACGGTCCCTGGCTAAGAATATGGTGCTTGTGATCGTCTCTTGACATCTCTAGGTCGTATTTATTTGAGCGCCTCTTGTTATTCCCAGAGCTCAATGAATGATAGCTAGGAAGCAAAATCGCTGGGTCGGTAAAGTCGGTGATGCTTAATGGCTTGGTACGATTGCCGAGGTAAAAGGGTACGCTATAGCACATAGAGTCTACTAGCTCTTGGAAATTTTGTTTGCATTCAACAAAATCCTCGTTTACAGCCAGCATTTCATCTCTTGTGAGCTCGAATTGGTTCATATATAGAATTGTATTAAGCGATATCTTGACGAGTAACAGGCGTTGGACGCGCCACATGTTCCAAATAGAGGCGATTTGGGAGGAAGGGTAGATCTCGCAGACAGATTGATAGGTGGAAATCGAGGTGTCGATGTCTTGTCCACTTATGAGCCTCAGTGGCTGCCAATATCCCGGCAAGTTTCGTGCCCAGGCCAGAAGCTCATCATCAATATGCTTTGCATCGGCTCTCCAACCCCATAAAAGTTGGTTTGACGGAGAAACAGGGCCAGTTTGCGTTACTGCCTGCAAATAATTAGCCTGCAACTCGGCGACTATTGCCCCTATAGCATCAAGTGCCGAGCTCGGGTTATTTGGCGCAGCCATTAGATCTTTGCTCCTAACCCATGAGTACGCAGTTCTCTGTAATGGCCTATTCTGACGCATTGCCGATGAAACCTCGGTATGGAAGATGAATTTTCGAATATACGCAGTGACCGCGTTGGTATAGTTCAAATTCGCGAATGAGAGCAAGGACACTGCGCCATCGAAATGTATGCGCGAGGCTGAGCGAAGGCCGTATATAGCGGCGATGTTCTCATATTGCTGTAGCGTCAACACGGCCAACACTGTGGCGGGCTTGCACCGTTCAAAGCGATCCTGTATCGCCCTCCGGAGATACATGACGGCCTGGGTATAAGTCCACCTTGGCGATTGGGGGTTATCGGGGCCGTGTTGCCATATAGATAAGACCTCCGAGGCTACGGCTGATACTGCCAGTGAGAGTGCTGAAGCGTGTGGTTGCGAGTAATAGACCGGAATAAGTATCTCAAAGAACCCCCGCGCAGATCGTATATCACGGCCCATGCTGGCGTAATGGCCCAGGAAAAATGGCACGGCTGTGTCGGGCTCGACCAGCGAGCGCAGGCACAGAAGAGACTGCCGGTCTTGATCCTTGCCATTTTTGGTGCTGAACTCGTACTTGTGATTCTGGTCCACAAAAGCATACTTCTTCGTGTATCCACAACCAAGCCGGAGGCGCTGGCACGACCGGCATTTGGGTCTCGCTTCGTCGCATTTGACGCGTCTCTGTTTGCACGTCATGCAGCCTCCGGAGCGTCCAAGGTTGACCATAGCGAGAGTGATTATTGGTATGGTTGCCAGAAAGAGGGCTACTTTTGCGACGGTCGATCTGTCTTAACTATACATCCTGCTGAGTCATCTGCTGATGATGCCAAGCCGCTAACCATAAATGGCAGGAACTCCACTGCAGGCGGCGAGATTTGCAGTAGTTCACAGCGAATCAAAAGTGTGTGACGGGAATCTAGTCCGACTGTAGTAGTATTTATAGATGTAATTCTATCCCGGCTTAGCCGTAGCGTCGTTTGGGATCACAACATTGAAGTTCCCAACTGAGAGAATTCAATCCAATGTATGAATTAGCGGTACGCGATCAACGCTAGCGGGGTCCTTGGCGGGTCTTGGCAAGACATCCCGCACCAATCATCGGCCTCCCTCGCAAAACAGGGACTAGATTCGGCCTAGCGTGGCAGGGCTTCGATCCGGTGTGAATATACTGGAGCCTTGATTGATACAACATTGAAGACTCTAGAAACAGAGTTGAAGTATAAAAGAGACAAAATGGACGGGATGGAAAGATGGAGGGAAATTACTCGACAACACAAGCTCATTTTGCATACCAATCATCTAAATAACAGCTGACTTCCAATCTATATCAATTGATATTGTACTCCGCGATGAAACTTTCCTTCTATGCCGGCCCCCTTTTGGCTGCATTGCTGCATTGTCATTCAGCAGCCGGAGCCAACACTACCGACTATGAGCCCACCTTCCAGCTGAGCTCGGATTCCGCCTTTAATTTTCAATTTCTGACTGCCCTCGGCGATGCCATCACTGGAGCGGCGGACATCGCTCCTGTTCTTGGCGCTGCCAAAAACATCAAACCTGGAGACATGGTCTCGTTTAGTGAGGAGTTTTACAAAATTGCATACCACACTAAGGCTCAGGCAGAAAACCCGGAAAACGCTTACGACGCTGTCAACGTTAGAGATACTTGGTTCTCGGCAGCCCAATACTTCCGTCGAGCTGACTTTTATCTCCATGGTAACTGGAGTAACCCACTCATTAACAGCTTGTGGGAGGAACAGACTGCAGCGTTTGATAAGGCGCTGGCTGCTTTGCCAGTACCTGGTGAGCGTATTCGCATTCCTGCTACCGAGGGCAACTTCACTATCGAGGCTATTTGGTTTAGTGCATCTGAGAGCAATCATAGTCACCAAAAACTTCCAACATTGATTATTGGAAACGGCTACGATGCTGCGCAAGAGGACTCCTACCACAACTACGTCGTGCCCGCCCTGGCTCGAGGATGGAACTGCATCACTTATGAAGGTCCTGGTCAGCCTACTGTGCGCCGAGAGCAAAATGTTGGTTTCATTCCGGACTGGGAGCACGTTGTCACCCCCGTGGTTGATTATATCCTCTCTGAAAGGTCGCATGTTGTCGACAAGGACCGGATTGCACTTCTTGGTAATTCTTTTGGTGGCTATCTGGCTGCCAGAGCTGCAGCCTTCGAGCCCCGACTATCAGCAGCGGTCCTTATCGACGGGATCTGGGACACCTATGCCGCCTTCTCGAAGCAATTAACGCCCGAGGTTATTGCCATTTACGAGGATGGAAACTACACTGAATTCGACAACGAGCTCCTTTCGCTGCGAGAAGCCGGGGAGCTGCCCACCAATGCCGCCTGGGGAATAGACCAGGGCCTCTGGGCATTCTATACGCACTCGCCGTCTGACTTTTTCAATCAAACCAAGCAGTACAAATTAAAGGATATTATCAACAAGATCCAGATTCCAATGTTCGTCGGCGATGCTGAGTACGATGCCTTTTTCAAAGGACAGCCGCAACTAGTAAAAGATGCGCTTGGCGACAGGGCTACTCTAAATCGGTTTAATGGGGTCGCTGGCTATCATTGTCAGACTGGGGCTGGCCAAGAGCTGACGAGAGCCGTATTCGCGTGGCTGAACAAGACGTTGGGCAAAGCGGGGGGGTGCTGAGAGTATTCTTGTATATAAGCTTGTGACAGTAATCATTCGATCGAGAGGAATGTATGTCAAGGCAATTAAATTTTTAAATATCAAACCCATTAATGAATGGCTATCAGAAACTAACTTTTACTTTGTAATAAGCAACCTTTATATACTCTAGTGACGCAGGTGGACTGTGATTGGTTCTCCGGAAAAACACCTTAATTCGGCCCCGCCTCTTCGTTTTTAGTGTTGTGTCTATTTACACCTCGTTCCTGGGAAATGGCCTCCTCCACGCGCCAGCGATTCGGTACATTTGTCGTCCTGGTGCTGCTCTGTTCTTTGCTTTGGCACCTAAACACAGTCCTATACGCAGCGCCTGCGCAGCCACCACCCGACATGTCCGTCACTCATATCGTTCTTTTCCAGTTCAAGCCGAGTGCTGCTGCTGAGGTCGTTAGTGCTGTGGGTCATCATAACCTGGGTAAATGCTAATGATGAATGAACAAGAATGCTAACACCACCTCGGATCAAGACCTGTAGCCGCATGCTCGCACTTAAAGACAACTGTATTCATCCATCATCCCAACAGCCGTATATCAAAGCGTCGTCTGGTGGGTTGGATCACTCAATTGAAGGGCTGCAGGTATGAGTTGAAGAACTTGACCCCCTACTTTCATTATCTTTTTTTATGACTTGAGTTTATGTGATTGCTAACTTTCTGCAACGCTGGAAAGAGTGGTATAACACACGCTTTTGTTGTCGAATTTGCGAACAAGGAAGACCGGGACTACTATGTTCAGAAAGACCCTGAGCACCACGATTTTATCAAGAGCCTTGACGGGGTTATTGAGAAGGTTCACGTGATAGATTACACGAATGGGGTTTTCTAAACTACGATCCAGGGTATTTTTAAAGTCTTCTAACGAATGAAGATAGTAAGAATGGATCCAGATAGATAAATATTTTCCATTTATCCGAGCTGAAGTAAGACTTTTAATGTAGAAAGAAGGCAAGAATTACAATTCAAGTACTTGTATTTGGCATCAGATCCACATGCACAACTAGTGTAGATCTTGTTTCCGACGGTCCGCCTACACTATCTACTTAGCTAATTATTCGTAAATGTACCTGAGTTTATCCTTTCAAATTTCATGTCTGAGTAACCTCTCTGGTTGGACTTCACTCTCTTTCCAGTCGCCAGGCTTTAAAGTCGCAGTTGAAATGTGTGTGCCCAAAAGTCCAAAGCGTGACAGCATTATTATTCCAACATTTCTCGATTTTCAGATTAGCCATGAACCCAGAAGAAATATGGCTGGCTCTATGTCTAGGGTCAATAGAATTTTCGCGCCTCGAAGGGCAACAGTGAACCAAAACAATGACTTTCCCATCAGGCTTTTAAAGGAGAACTTGAAAAGATTTCAATAGTCTTAATTCAACCAAACGACATCCGCAAGATGCGCTTCTGTGCTTCCATCACTCTTCAATATTATAGAAACTATTTAGGCCAAAACTAACACTTCCGGTTTGTTCTGGGGCAATAGTTCAAATTAAGGTACAACTAAGAATAGAGAATGTTGGCGAGATGTCCTAGCTTGTTTGATCGAGCCGAACAAGCTTTCCAAGAGCCTCTCCTTCCTGAGAAACGCTGGCGATACTGTCTTGAAAGTCCTTCACACTAGATTCTATCTTTTTCCGTCTATTGTGATAGGGCTCATAATTTCCTAGAACAAGAATCACGATATAAAATCTCTCATCTTTGCTGTATCGTACGTCACCTAGCAAAGCGCCGGAGGCTCAGTTATCGGCGCCGTCCCCCCTCTTCTATAAAAGATTAATTACAGTCTCATTTCACAAATGCAGATGTAGAGCAACTAAGATTTCCGCGACAGCATTCATATCGCCAACCAATTCAGTCACATACGGCCCGAACTCATCCATCACCACGGATAAGTTGACCTCTGTGTAATTTTCTTCGACGCAAGCGAGAGGCGTGTATGAGTTGTTACTGGATCCTTGATGTGAAGGGATGTTTGTTTTTCTCATGAGACAGGATCCTGCTTGATGGGATGAGCCTCGCTTGATTGACCACCAATTGGCGATGCTAGTTCGTCAGAGGTGTCCTATCTGCTCCTTGGAGTCCTCTCCGTCCAGATACGCTAGTCACTCATCATAGTATTTAGCGAAGGTGAAGTAAATGTCGGCACCTGTTTGGGAGACAATCACGCGTCTATATATTTAGTCAAAAGTCTCCAAATAACCATTATTTCACCCAGATTCAACTTACTGCCTCTCATCGGAGGGGGTTAATTTCACCCAGGCGACTATTTGGGCGGCTTCCTGCATGTCTTCCTGGACCATGCAGTTCTCTCGTTGTTCCCTTTTGCACTCCAGGATGATCTTGATTTGGTAGGACTCGACATGCTAAAGTGGCTTAGACCACCTACTTCATTTTGTTTGATTGCTTCTTAGAAGCTATCGAATACTTTGGATATAAGCCACGATTTCCTTGGCCTCGGCAATCTCGTTTTCGAGGCCGAAATGCACTGGATTAAATTTGTGTCTGGCTTATCTCCTTCTTATTGCCCGAAGGAGAAGTAATTGCTCCTGAGAAAATTTTGATGCCGATTTCATATTTCCCCAGTCGCCCAGCTTTGCAAGCTCGCTTGGGAAGCAAATTATTCCCATGCGTTAATTCGGGAGAGCGTCCGTCCAAATAATTTTGAGCCGGACATTTTCACGGGGATGTGGAGGATTTTTAAGAGTGTGAGTTGATATTTGAGGTTTACTCTGAGTGAAGAGGTAGCGAATTCTTATATGCGTTGACAGGGCAAAGCAGGTAATGGCGGAATTCTCTTTGGGATGATCATGTGTACCTGGGGATTCCTCCAGGATCTGTCACCGCTATAAAAGCGGAGGGGTATTACCTTCTTATTGGGGAAACAATAGAGTAGCTTTTAATAAAGAAATGTATAACGCCACCGCGGCAGGGACAGAACATTGTCACCTGATTGTTTCCCTACACACGTATTAAGAATATTTCACCAAAACTCTTTGTACGACTGTAGGTATGACTGATCCTGCAGGATCAACTTGACGGTAGCATTCTAAGTGTGGTTTACAATTTTTCTTTATCATTTTCGGGCAACCACCATAACCCCGAGGATTTGAAGTTGTACAAGACTACTGGTAATATGCGTTAGTGAAGGTTCCAGCTGTTGTCTTTTACCTTCGCTTATTTTTCTCTACTCTTCATTTTATTCTGTCCAAATTACAGTACAAGAGTGGTGTGGGGACCAGTCTCAACATCGATTTCCTAATTAGGAAAAGTAGATAATTTCCTAACTAGGCAGCACTTGTATAATTGTTCGTACCCGTCATCAAAACCTCAACACAACTCTCGCTCAATCTATAATTTTTTTGTTCAAGTTACTGCGACCATGAACACTCAAATAACCGAAAAAATAGACTCCCTATACGATGCTGTGCGCAGTGAAGCCGACACGAACTGCGCTTACCGATACAATGACAAGTTTCTGCAAGAGAATAAGATACGTCTTTCTGGTCATGATTTCTCTAAGCCTCCCGCCAAGGACATCCAATCCATGATGTTTTTCACCCGCTATGAGGCTTTCTCACCGACACATCCCATCAAAATGGGTGCATTTGACAGTTCTAAAAAAAAGGACCAGTTCCTGCACTATTGCAACTTTGAGCCGGGCAAAAAGTTCATGTCTCCCACGTCTCGTACTGCATATATAACGAATTATCTTCTGGAATGGACAGTTGGCGGACAAATACCACGAAAACTACCAGCGGGGTCCGTGGACTTGCTCCTTGCCCGCGGCATCAATGAAGTCAGGCATTTGACATCCTACCCAAGTCATTTGTTTTTTTATCTGAATTAATGATAACCCTGACCAAATAGCGTGCCTCATTACCTATTGTCCGGAGACTACCGGTGGAATATAGGAAACCGCTATGGGTGGTTTAGTACGATTTTTGAATACACCAAGGGTCATCCTCATGTTATCATCTTGTCGACTCAGTTCAACGCTATTGCCAATGGCTCAATTCTACATGGAGAATTGGAACTCATTATCTCAGCGATGAAAGCCCGCGCCACACAGCCCCTTCAGAAAGGAGAGGATGACGGGGTGAACAATCTTTTTGGATTAGAAGAAAGATTCCCGGTGCGTACTATTAGCCTATTCAGTCACAACCAAAAAGAGTCCTTGCGAAACTAATGAATTCCGGTGTACTAGGTGTTGATGATTTCCATGGTAGCTCCATCACATGGAAGAATCCTGCACGCTTGTATGGACGGCGACAAATTATGCATCCGCATGTCAAACCTCTACAGTTTCCAGAAGAAGGACGAGAAGCTTTTCGATCTTTTTTCGAGTTGGCTTCTGAGTTCTCCACAGAGCGAGCCTAGCTTCATCTCACCGCAAAGTAATCTCCCCATGCGTGGCCTGCCCGTTGGGTGTTAAAATGTTGATTCTGGACACAAGAAAGGGAGAGGAGTGAGGTGACGGGATACAGGGATGATGAAAGTACACTTAATTTGCCTTTTTCAAAGATGAAAAGGGAGGAAAGAGGTCCCTGAACCATGGAAATTTTCCCCATTGTTCTTTTTGGTTATTTCGATATTTTTCGTTTAAAATAAACTCGACATCTGCTGCCCATTAAATTGACAATTCGGCATGGTGCTGAACGAATTCCCGGTAGAAAAGTTATTTGTTGGTGTCTATAAGACAAACATGGATCATTGATATCATGAACACATATAACCCTTTTAAATTTTATGTGCAGAGAATTATTGATTACAATTCTTTTCCTTAGCCACAAATGGATCAAGTGACAAATAAATTAATCAATAAATCTATACAGCCCAAAGTCGATATCAATACTTAAAAAATAGTACTTTGTATTATGTACTCGCTCACAATAACACACCTTGCGGGTTCACCTAGCTACATATGTAAGGACAAATGGACTACATGACACTGATCAACCTAATGGAGCGTTTAGTTGAGAGTATCATTAGCCATGTGCATGCATCTTGAGGCATAATAAACGAAAAAAGTATAAGGCCGTAAATTTATAAACCCTGAAAAACAATAAACGACATCAGGCTGAGGCAAAGAAAAGAAAAAGGAAAAAGAAAAAAAAAAAG
Source organism: Talaromyces sp. R2412 (assembly GCA_023626135.1). Taxonomy (NCBI): domain Eukaryota; kingdom Fungi; phylum Ascomycota; class Eurotiomycetes; order Eurotiales; family Trichocomaceae; genus Talaromyces; species Talaromyces sp. R2412. The sequence goes on from JAMAGK010000004.1 coordinate 314,058, forward strand.
ACAATAATAAATGCTGACTCGGGAGACATGCGGGAGGAAAGAGCAAATGATGTGTGGTAATAATGTACAAGCTCATGCCCATTGATACGAAGGTATGAGACAGAATGAAACCGTTGTAGGCAACAATGCAGATATCATCAAGCGCATTCAAGCAATGCTGGGAGCTGTTGTACTCCAAGAATATACACTTTAAAGTCTCAAGGCATCTAAAATCCTCTTGGCCATCTCGCGATACTGCCACATACCACCAGACACTTTCTTGAACTGCAGACCATGCAAAGAGAGTAGTGGGAACTTGACTATGACAATCTCAAATCGCAGAATCAGGTTCTCTCCAGTATCACTCTGAACACGCGTGGTCGTCTCTCCGACGACTCGCTCGCCCATCGCTGCGTTGTTCTCACGATGTGGTACGTACTCGTCCGAGTCTTCCGAGTTTGTAACAAAGCTACGGTCAGGTGGTCCTTGGTTGCGGCGAGCAAAGCGCGATGAATGGGTGTTCTTTGGGTCTTCTCTTGGTTCTTCTCCGCGCAATCCCCCGAAACTGATCCTTCGTTTGCTGGGGATTTGACCCTGTCTTTCCGGGCTCGACGGTCTAGCATCAACAATACGATCAAGATCGATACTAGGCGCATGTCGACAGCTAAATCCACCTTTAATTTCCGTGTACTCAACGTTGAGTTGTTTGAGGACGCGGATGATGTCGGCACGAATGAATGCAAGCGGCTTGCTACTGGTCGTCGAAACGCTGAACAAGCCCTTGAGATAGACTGGCTTGGCAAAGTCTTCGCCCGTGTTTGCATTGTCCAGTCCAGCCCCATTACCAGACAAATCAATGTCGTCACCATCCTCTGGAACAGTTGCTTCTCGTACCTCTTCCCGACGTGCTCTGCGGGCTTGGATACTCTCACGTCGTGCGTGCCCAAGAGACTTGGTCCTTGTGGTCGAAGATCGGCTTCCTGGCTTGGCCTCTTGTGTTGCGGCGGAATCGCCAAGTTTGGCTTTCTGTGTATCAGTTGCCAAATGATCCGAGCCGCTAGTGAGAGGCGTCTCGTTAATAGCGGCTCCGTCAACTTCAGGAGGTTGCTTTCGAGCCATTCGACGGGATCGATAATCTGCAGAGTTGACGCTGGTAGATCTCTCCAAGAATTTGCTGGACTGTGATCCATGGCCGGCTGACGCTGGGGCTCGCAGGAGATCCTGATGTTGTGGTTGGCTGTCCGAGGTATGGATGGCGGTTGCCGATGGCTCACCGCGTCGAGCCCTTCTCAGACTAAAGCCACGATGTGGTGTAGACGCTGACTCAGTGGGAGCCTGCACGTTCAGGCTGGGCATGTGAGGCGATGTGACCTTCTCTCGCTCAATGGGATCACGTCCCCGATCCTTGACTCTCCGAGTACTAAAGCGTCTCAAGATACCGGCAGCAGTGCTCTCCTTTTTGGTCGGGGTATCTTGCGGCGGCACTGCAAGACTAGGAGTAGCGGCACCGGTAGATGCACCCAGGTGCATCTTATTCATACCCTCTGCAATCTCGCCATCGCCATGAGTTCTTGCACGTGGACGATTTCTGGCACTGGTGTCTTTGGCTCCTGGAACATCGTATTGGTTCGTGTATGCGGCTTCAGGAGCCGGTAGATCAGGCATCTTCAACATGACATCCGATGGAATAGACAGTGCTCCAGGTGATTTCGCAGTCCTCTCCCGGTCAAGCTTCTCCTTGACCAAAAAGTAGACTGAAACGAGAGGGCTATATGCATTCAGTGGGTCACTTCCAAGCTGAACAGCCTCAACAGACGGGTTCGAAAGGGTGTCCCTACTCGCAGAGTTCCGCCTCCGGTAGAAATCAAAGACACCGCCGCGTTTCTTGTCACCGGAAATATTTGGGGTGGCCTGTTCCCGAGAAAAGGTCTTGAGAGCGTGTTGGTAATCTTCCGATTCCAGAGTTTTTGTCAATTGTGCAGAGATATATTCGGGGGGACCAAAGTCAAAGCCAGTCATTTTCTCCACCACTTCGGGGTCTAGTGGTAGTTGAAGGGGTTCGCGTGTTGGAAGATAGTTTTCCGGAGCACCGTTGAAACCTTTTGTCATCCACGGGTGATTCATAATTTCAGCCAAGCTTGCTCGTTGTTTAGGATCGGTGACCAGCATCCGAGAGATAATATGGCGGCATTCTAAGTAGATGAGTCAATAAGATGAATGTCAAGAGAAAGAAATAAGACTTCGACTGACCAGCTGTTAGGCCTTGAGGGTATTCCACCACACCCTTTTTGATCTTTGCGTGCAGGTTGGGCATGCTCTGGTCGTCAAAGGGAACCTTGCCGCACACGAGAACATACAGGACGATGCCAAAACTCCACACGTCGACTTCGGGGCCGGCATACGGTTTTGCTTGTAGGAGTTCGGGGGCAGCAAAGTAGAGACTGCCACAGTAGGTGCGCAGGTGGCTTCTCGGAGAAAAAAGGTTGCTCAAGCCGAAATCAATGATCTTGATGTCGCCAGTTTTGCTGATCAAAATGTTCTCAATCTTCAGGTCGCGGTGCACAATACTGTTTCGGTGGCAGTAGTCCAGGGCGCTCGCAATCTGTCGAGCGAACTTCCTCGCTTGCTTCTCCTTGAGCTTTCCGTGCGAGATGATATAGTCGAGCATCTGGCCGCCGTTGACATATTCAAACAGCATGTACCAGTGATAGGGAGTGCGCACGACGTCACGCATGCCGCAAACATACGGATGGTCGACGAGAGACACGATGGCAGCCTCTCTCGCGGTGCGAATCTCCTTGGAACGGTCGGCTCGCTCTGCGTCTCTCCCGCTACGATGGTCGTCGCTAGATTGCCTGGGCACGACCTTGACGGCGACCTGGAGTTTTGTTAGTTTCACATGCGAACGCGGATAAGAACGACATACCTGCTCGCCTGTCTCCATATTCTTCGCAATCTTCACCTTGCCCATACTCCCAGCGCCGATAGTCTTGCCGAGGGCCCATTGACCGGTGGGGGTCGAGATCATGGTGCGGCGCTTGGGCTGCATAGCGGGCTGCTGCTGCTGCTCGGGGGCAGCGACAGCAGCGGCGGCGGCCTTGGGGTCGACGGCGGTGCCGACCATGTTGGAGGTATTGCTGATGCTGTTGCGATGGGATCGCGACGAGGAGCGGCGATGATGGTGCGCCGGGCCAGCAGCAGGAGCAGCAGTCGCCCGCACAGAGTCAGTGCGGTACGAGGAGGGCGGGCGCTCCTGAGAAGAGTCTCGCGAGCCTTCCCGGCGAGACGGCGGCGGGCGGGCGAGGCTGGCGTTGTTCTCGAAGTCGCGGCGAGCAATCTCAGCAAAGGCCGCGTAGCTGGAGGGCGGACGGCGGTCGTAGGACGAGTGGGATCTGGAGGACGAGCGATGGCGGGAATAGGACGACGACGGTGTTGCTGGTGATGCTGCTGCTGACGATGATGTCGCCGGGGGCCTGTTGGCGGTGCTGCGCGCCCTGTGGGGAAGATCCGGCGCTGGGGGGGGACGGGACGACGAGGGGCTGCGGACAGCCGAGGACATCTCTGCGAAGGGTCGTAGTCGCAGTCTTTTCTTCGTTTTTTTTTTTGTTGATCTCTATAAACACCTTTTATTTGTATTTTTCTCTGCTCCTACTGCTGCGCTGCTATCATTGACCGCCGCGCGCTGTGGATAGCGAGCGAGAGGCCCAAGAGGCAGGAGCCCAGACGATGCTAACGAAGGCTAGTTGGTTGGTTAGCGACTCTGAGCAGGCTACAGAGGATCAACTGATTCAACTCAACGGGAGGGAGAGAGAAAAATACTACGTACCTGCTATTAATATTATTTATTAATATGCCCGCACTCAAGAAGGCCGGTGGCTGGTGGTGGGCGCTCTGGTGAGTCGTTAGTCGCTGCAGGCTGGGCGACTAGTCTCAAGCTGTTTTGTTTGCTGGGCCAGGCCCTGTATCAGTGTATTTGGTACTTGTTTGCTGGATGCGGCGTGCCGATCGCTGTGGGCTGCGAGTCTGAAGCGGCCAGGGAAGAGGAATGTTGTTGTTGATGATGTCTGTTGTCTTGCGCAAGTTGCAACAATGGACAAGAGACAGATTATGGAGGGAGGAAGATTGTTATGAGCAGAAAGCCTGTCACGGCAGCCGCTCACGGGGTGCGCCTGAGGAACAAACGCTGGGTATTAAATAGTATTAAATAACACTCGCGATAGTCGTTGACGACCAGGCCCTGCCCCACTGGCTCTGCTGCCCAATCGCCCAGCCACGGGCCCATATCTTACTGCCAGTAGTTAGTGGAGTATGCCTGTGCTAGCACTTTATCGACATTATTATTATTATGACGACAGGCCGCATATTAGCAGTATTATAATGCGCTATCGTGTGTACGGAGTACGTACCATCTTAGAAGAGAGGAGCCCAGCCACACCCGCTGTGGCGGTGCGCCAAGCCTGCCAAGCCTGCGGCGGGCTTGCATTCGTCACGCTTGCTTCTTTTGCTTCTCCGTTGACCTTCACCTTCCCCTCTTTTCTTTATTATTCTTCTTCCAACTTGCTCAGCTCCTGGCCTCGTCATGGCGAGCAAGCGTCCGCGCGCCGCCTTCGAGGCCGACCTCCAGGCACAGCAGTCTCCCTACGCTTTCTTCGGCACCCCGCTACCACCACTGGACCCCAGCGTCCGCGACGATGGCTCCTACGTGCCTATCTGGAAGCAAGAAGTAACCGATGAGCGCGGCCGTAAGCGACTACACGGCGCGTTCACCGGAGGATACAGCGCCGGGTGAGCTCACGGTCCATGCTGCCCAAGGAACATGCGCACTAAATCGGGTTTTTCTTGTTAACAGGTATTTCAACACTGTGGGCTCCAAAGAAGGATGGGCTCCCTCGACCTTCGTGTCTTCGCGGTCGAACCGCGCCGCCAAGGCGCAACAGCAGCAGGTCGAGGATTTCATGGACGAGGAGGATCTCCGCGAGGCTGAGGAATCAAAGCAGCTACAGACCTCGGGCGACTTTGCCGCGTTCGGCTCTACGCAGTCATATCTCACCGGTCGAGGCGGCATCATGGACCTTTTTAAGACCGGTGGCGAGACGATGGGTGTGAAGCTTCTGAAGAAAATGGGCTGGCGGGAAGGACAAGGTATTGGACCAAAAGTCCGGCGAAGAGCTGATCTGGGTGATGCCGCACAACCTGGAGCTGAAGAGCCTCCCTCTCAAACACATCTTTTCGCGCCCGAAAATGCGCCAACAGTGACCTTTATTCGAAAGACGGATCACAAGGGCCTCGGCTTTGAAGGGGAGTCGCGTCTGGAGTCGAGTTTGCATTCGGAAAGCAGACCTGCAGAAAATGACAACGAGGACGACTATGATTCATTCTTCAGTCAGCGCCTAGATTCTCGCAAGAAGCCAAAGGAGAAAAAAATTGCTCGCCGCGGTGCCTTTGGGGTTGGCGTGCTTAACGATACCGGATCAGATGACGAGGATCCGTACTCTATGGGGCCGCAGATTTCATACAACCGGACTATTGGAGGAGAGAAGAAAAAGAAGAAGCCCAAAGGAACTGACGGGGGTAGGCTCCCAGTTGGCTCGGCAAACCCGCTCCTAAGCAGCAAGCCAGTTTTCATTTCAAAAAAGACGTCTCTAGCAGGCTTTCGCAAGTGCCATGACGGGCGTCTACCGCTCGATGGTTTTATTCTCGCCGACGCCATTTCAAATATCTCTCTTTTTTCTGAGAAAAAATACTCTCCGCCGGAAATCCCACAGGGTTGGAAGTCGTCCAAGACTCCCGCTACTCAACGAGATACATCCGCTTATATGTCGACTGCCGATGCCGCCAAAGCCTCCAAACTTGACCCCAAGGCCCGTGCCGAGCTTCTGGGAGAGGATCAGCTTCCCGGTAAATCGATCTTTGATTGGATGACCCCGGAGGCCCGAGAAAAGATTGCCAAATTGACTGGCAGAACCGATCTGCCTCCCGCTTTGGGAGAGAAGGGTCCGAAAGGATATGAAATGTCAGACTCTGAGAAGCGCAGGAATCTGTGGGATCTTGTCCCAAACCTTGACAAGACCGTTGCCGTTCAGGCTCTAGAAAGAGCAGTGGGAGGCTGGATGCCTTACTCGGAAGATGAAAGCAAAAGACAGCGCTATCGTACTTTTCTAGAAGTACGAGCGGGCCTAAAAGAAGGTCTTCCAGACCGCCTACCGGGGTCGACAACAAACGCATGGGCTACAGAAATGCAAGAATTTGCAAGAGCTGCGGAAGTCTTCAGGCCTGTCTCTGGCGTGATGGCCTCGCGTTTCACGTCTGCCAGTACTGCTCCTAAAATGGGCGCGGACCAGTCAGATACTACTTCATCTCAGCCTCTTCTAAGTCGCCCAGCAGCGAAGCCAGAGGATCCCGCCGAGGCCGCGGCCAAGATTGGCATGTTTGGGCAAATGACCCGCAGTACAATTTCTTTCTTCCCAACTCGCCTGCTCTGTAAGCGATTCAACATCAAACCACCCGCGCACGTTCAGCTTGATCCGGGGGATTTAGGAGAAGGGGAGTCACGCTCTTCAGCTCGTCCAGTCGGTAGCAGCTTCTCCAGGTTTGATATTGTTTCTCAGGATGCAATGAACCAGCTTCTCGCCGAATCTGCCACGGCTGCTCAAGAATCGGGGAAGCCTGCGGCCTCTGCGCTCGCTCCGGTTGTCATTGAGCCAGAAAAGAACGATGCGCTGGAAGCAGAACGGCCTGGTGAAGCCGTTTTCAAAGCTATATTTGGCAGTGACGACGAGAGTGAGGGAGAATGAGCGGTTGATTGTGGTGGGTACCTTCTTTTAGAAAGAAATGTAAATAAAAGGCGCAAGCCTTGTACGATATTAGACACAACTCTGCGTATGATACATTCGTTTTCTGTTCTCGGATTAAGTAAATAAATTTCCCCACAGCGCCAACTCCCGCAGGGCCACATGTTGAAATGCGGACGACTGGAGGGATACTAGCTATGAAGCATGGCCGAAATACCGTAAATCAATCCAACCTCGCACATTGCAGCTCATCTCTCCAGCTCGCTGGGAAATTTTCTTGATTTGAAGAGAAATTGACAAATGGAAGAAGCTCCAATGTCAAGAGTTCCCGTCATAAAATCTCTCGTCAGCTCGAATACTGTAATCAATACACTCCTTTCTTACATATATAAAACCAGTCTTGTCGGGGGAGCTGGTAAGTTTCTTATCAAACAACAACATGAACCCACTAATTGTGGCACAATAGTGAAAATTCATGCAGGTATTACTTTTGTAAGAGTTCACATTAATAAATTTTAACTACTTATTGCCATCGAGGCGAAAAGTACGCATGATCATTGATCACATGTCACTTAAATGATACATTCCCAAAGCGGTAGCACATGTCTATTTATAGGATTTACATATCGCTGTATCAATCGATGTATATCCTTTCGGTTGTAATATCTCTCGCTCGAAAAAAACAACACAAAATGGCAATGAAAGACAATAAAAAATCTCACTAAGTTATTTTTTTACGACATTAATAATATAAGAAGCACATGGCAAAGTTAAGCATTGCATGAGCAGGTGCTGACGTCTGCTCCCACATACACACCACGTAATACGGTAACTAGTCGTACGACGCCGCTCTTAGAACTTAGCCTCGCCCTTCGCTTCTCTCCTTCCCCTCACCTTTGCCTTTGCTGTGCTGTAACAAGGGCGACTTTTTTTTTCGCACATCGCACGTCGCTTGTCTGTGTACAGGGCCCGTGCTTGCTAGCTCTGGCTTTATCTCCTCTCGCTCGAGGTCTTGCTCGTATCTTCCTTGTGCCGGCGGCCCGCACTTCAGAGTGTAGCCTCCACATCGACCCCGGTTCTGGTTGTTGACCATGCTTATGATGCCGTTCTATTCAATCCAGTACTGCCCGTCGTCTCTTGCGTCAACTGATTGAATAGATCGCATCGTCAGCAACCTTTGTGTGTGTGTTTGCCTCGTCTTAAACCGTCATCTTGATCACTCGCCGCCACTTCGACATCATTCATACCCGATTCGCAGCCGGTGAAATCCGCCCGCAATACTCGTCGCTCCCCCTAAGAATTTCTTCCGACTCTTATCTATTCTTCCTACGGCCGAACCACTCATTGAGAGCCCTGCTTTACTTAGAGCTTTCAGCGTGCATCATGCAAGATGGTGAGTAGTCACTACACTGGTCGGCGCATTTGTTCCCAGCTTGCCGATCACTTTGTCGAGAACTCCATTTTTAACTTCTTTGTCAACTCCAGGGCTGCTGTTTTTCTCGCTCGGATAATGGCCCAGAAGCCTCTCAACCACCAGCCGCGACACAAGAGACCTATGGAGACTCAGTTGCTCGTGCCGTGCGCGCGGAACTTTCGCCAGGCCAGCAGGCTGAAACCACGGCGCGCAATCGCTCGCGCTCCAGCCGTCGAAGAACGACATACCAGGGTACGCCGCTACCGCTAGACCAACATTATAACCAACCCATTCGCCCGCACGTGTGGCAAAGCAAGCGACGGACTTGGACATCAACACAGCTTGCTAAAGAACGAGAAGAATTTTGGGATACTCGGGTTACGGGGCGATCAGAAGTGTGGGCAGCTCTACACACTGCAATCTCTCTGTTACAGGAAGTCGATACCGAGACGGCCCAGGGCATCATAGATGCCGCGGGAATCACGGTGCCGACTGGGGATGTTTGCGAGGGCTGTTACGATGAGAATGGGGCTTTGTACCGAATACCTCAGTGCATCGCCAGCGATCCCAGCAATATCGTTGACGAAGCTCTATCCGGAGGTGAGGATGGGCCGGATGAAGATATGGAGGATGACGGCATATCTGATCGCAAAATGATACCGGATGAGTCTGGTGACGAGCTCATACCGGACGACATTGAGAGACGCCGCGAAGAAAAGGGAAAAATGAGCGAACGCGATATGATCAAGGTCCGAGCCCGCCTCAGTGATCGAGGAGGGCCGGATGTGACCATTTCTCTCGGCAAGACTCAAAGTGTGGGCGTGTTGGCCCGAAGAATCCAGAGCGAGGCGAATGTATGTTCTCAATTACATCCAGATATGAGAATTACTTTTTGTTCTAATCTTTACTAACTTGTACTAGATACCAAACCATCAGCGAGTCCGCATTGCCTACCTAGGTCGAATGCTAAAGGAACACGAATCTCTGCCTGATCAAGGATGGAATCAGAATCATACCATCAATGCGCTGATTGTCGCCAGACCATCTTTTAATTTCTCATGACAACACAGTTTTTTATCTTTTGATCATCGGAGTTGTATCTGTTATTTGCACAATACCCCTATTGTTTTTGATTTTTATTCCTGTCCATCCAAAGTTGATGGTATGCATTGTGAGAATCTCGATCGTTTAGTTTCTGTGCTACATATTATCCAGCTTTTTTTCTTTTTCAGTCTGATTCTACTATCACGTAATTTTTAGCTCACCATCAATGGATATCAAGTATACGTAATGGGCGGGTGCGGAGGACATGTCGGGCTCGACATTTGAAGCTGGCTCAAGCTGACAGACGAATGAATCTCCTTTCCAATATACTTTACAAATATTCACATCCTTTGAACACATCGCTGAGTAGTAATAATATCTTGTGAATGCATTGACCAATGAATCCCGGGCAAAAGCGGTGAAGGGCGGAGAGAAAGCGGTTCAACGGCAGAAAGAAAGAAAAAAAGTTGCGGCGTTGATCTGAATATCTTCAACTTCACCTCTTGGGCCCCGAAAGAGTTTATACTTTTGGGGAATTAATTCAGCGGTCGTTTTTGGTTTTTTGAAAACTAAACGGAACAGGAAAAATTAACAGCTCAAAAACCAGACGCCATGGCCACCGCAGCAAATGGCGCGGATCAGATCCAGAAGACGCCTTTTGTAAAAGAATTGGCTGCGAGTGGTAGGCTTGGGAAATCCTAGCTCAAATATTTGAAATGATTACTGATTAGGATACAAAAATAACATAGACCGGAAAACACGCGACAAGGCTCTGGAATCGCTCAGTCGCTTCTTACGCGCTCGCCGGGATTTATCTCTCTTGGAACTGTTGAAGATTTGGAAAGGGCTGTTTTTCTGTTCGTTCCTCATTTTCCTCGTCAATTTTTGTGTACAGGGCAAATTGCTAATTCGGTTTCACCAGGCTTCTATCATTCCGACCGCCCCCTCACCCAACAAGCCCTCGCCCGCGAGCTTTCATATACCCTGGTCCCCAGCCTGCCGCGCGAAAGCCGGCTGCGATTCTTGCGCGCGTTCTGGATTACTATTGGCCGTGACTTTCATGCTCTTGACCGGGTACGACTCGACAAGTACTTGTTCCTGATCAGATGCTACGTCGGTGTCGGTTTTGAGGTGTATCTCAAGGGGAAGATTGGTCTGTCTGGTAACGACGACAGAGGCGCCGCAGAGGGACAAAAGAAGAGGAAACGGGAGGACAAAAAGCATAAAAAGGCAAACGGGAAGAGAAGGAAACAGAGTACTGAAGAAGAAGGAGAAGAGTCATCAACACATCACGAGGAAGAAGCCGAGGAAGAGGAAGAGCAAGACGGAACTGAGAAATGGAGCGCGTTAGAGTCGTATATCAGTCTTCTTGAAAGCGGACCTCTTTGCCCCATCAACTTTGACCAGACAGAGGGTAGCGACGGCGCCAGAAAGTCAGAGGAAGATTCCACACCAATGCCGCATGGCCCGGATGGCTTGCGGTACCACATCACCGACATCTGGCTCGATGAGCTTGCCAAAGTCATTGACAACGACAGCGACGAATCTAACGAAGTGACACTGAAGGACCGCTCTGATACCCCTATGGATCTATTGCTGCGGCCCTTTGAGAAACTACACAAGGAAAGCCCGACAAAGTCGGTTAGAATGAGGGCCTTGACAGAAGTTTTACAAGACGAGAGACTGGTTCAATGGGGTTTTAAAGAAAAAGCGGTCGAAGGTGATAATAGTGAAGAAGACGAGGATGAAGAGTGGGGTGGGCTAGACGATTAGCTCTTCTATTCTTTCATGTCGTTTTTTAGTTGAAAAAGAATTGCATATGTTCCCAACACAAAAAAAGTATGGTAATTTTCTATTTCCTTGGGATCGTAGGCTATACAATTCGATCCTTATTGGGGTATCATACAGCGTTTAAAAAAAAAAAGAAAAAAAAAAAAAACTATACAAGGTATCAGGTCGGCGAGCATATCACTCGCCTTCCAACTCAGCAAGGCCCAGGCGCCTCATACAAATGTCCCGACTTGGACAGGGCTGTCCCAAGCCCCTGATGGATCTCTACCTGAAAGGGCTGGAACGGGATCCGTTCGCCATCAACGCTAATGTAGCCGTCTTCGCGACTCCGAGGGATGAGACGGTATCCGGTGACTTTGCGGATTGTCACTTCGGGGATGTCGAAGAATGTGCCGTTTTCTACCGCTGTCATCATAGACAACGATTTCATGCGCCCGACTCTACCGTCGATCATAACCAGGTCCATCATCCCATCAGCAGGTAACGAAGCCGGAAAGAAATTGACGTCGGCAGACATAATGGCCATATTTCCAGCATAGAAGTTGCCCACCGTGTCGGTAGAGATCTGGTCCCAGTCACTGGGCACTTCGTCGTTAATAGTACCATATTTGAGAGGAGGCAAGCCTTTTCCGATTTGATCACCTCCACCGACTGGTCGAAGTTCCGGCTCCTTGTTCCTATATGCGAGATAGTGTTCCTTGATCTTCTCCTTCCGATCCATCTCGACCTTAAAAGCTACGTCACACGGATAGGTTATTTGACCAATAAGTCGAACAAGAAAGCCATACGTGAATCGCGCAGCGCCCATCCAACGCAAGTGGTCAGTTCCCAAGTCTGACTCGGCAATGATTCCATATGACTGCGACAAAAATGACAATGTCCGGGTACCTCCCTGTGAGATTGATGCCAGGTCCAGCGGGGTCCGCAAGCCTTTGATGATCGCAAGAGCAGCCAAGCTGACACTGTTTGTTCCGTACAGGTTCCAAGCCATTGCATTCCCCGATCCACAAGGAAGCATGGTAATTGCCAGCTTGGTGAGCGCCTCAGACGCATTTGCCTTCTTTGCCAACCCATTCAAAACTTCGTACGGCAGACCATCCCCGGAGCAGCATACGATTGCATCGTATGCATCGACGTCCATGTTTTCGGCCAGATCGATAGCATGGCCAGCGTGAGTTGTTGTCTCCACGTCGAGCTTGCAGCCTGCAGCCTCGAACATGGGGGCCGCATATTGAGCATAAAGGTCTGTGGCGTATCCCTTACCGCCGTAAGGATTAATCAAGACTCGTAACCGCTTATTTCGTTGCGCTTCGCCGTACGCAAGTTCCAATAATCGCCTGACCCAAGACTCTGCTTTAGTCGCGTCGTCGTTTAAAATGTATTGTAGAGTGCAAGGAGAATAGTCGTCTTTTAACAGAAGCTTTGCGTATTTTATAGACAAGGTCGATTCAGACGCTTCTACGGCCAAGATGTTGTAGTAGGGGATTTCCTGGGACGGGGTAGATTCTAAGACAATTATTAGCAAAACGCTGTTCTGGCCAGTCCTCAACGGATTGATGCTGGGCTCTGTGTTACCAATCGTCCGTAGTCCGCAACACTGGATGTTCTTGATAACTTTTGGGTCTGTATCGACGATGCTTGTTAGCTCCACCAAGCCTCACAATGGCGGGAAAAATACTGGAGATTCAGTAGAAGAAATCAACACTACCTACCATTTATAAGAAGTGCATCTGCGCCCAGAGCTAAAGTCGCGTTTTTCTCCACTTTCAGCGCGTGATTAGAGTTGAAGATGTCCGATTCACTGGGCGCGGCCAACGTGCCGGCCAGGAGCGGCGACTTCTGGGTGACGGAACTCTCAGTAGACATGCTTGCTTGCTATTATTCAATGTGTGACATAGTGCGGGGAATCAATTAACAATAAATTGAGTTAAGGAGTGGCTGGTGGGAGGCAAACTGTTCTTTATTTTTTTTTCTTGGAAGAGGAGAACAGGTCGCGATAAAGCCGGCATCATCGGTCCATGGGCCTAGAAGGCCGCAAGCCGCTAACCACGTTTCGGGTCTCGGCTGAGCTATTACCCCGCTTTTTAGAGGACTCTGCCAATAGCAGAACATATTTCATTACAGCATATTACAGATGGCACTAAAAAATGTACCGTGATTGGATAGGTTTTTCTAAGACTCCACTATCTATAGTAGGCGTTTATTTATACCTACCATTTACGGTTAGCCCTATACCAGAATTTCACGACTGAGACAAAACTGGTAATTTACAAGTGTACACGGGGTGCATTTTATATAGAAACTTCTTTCAGGAGTATATCAATCTTTCAATGTCTTTCCTTCATATCAATTAATGTAATAGAAAAATGATAGTAGTTCTAACAAGAAATATCTTTCTGTGCAGTTCCTTAATGACCAAATGATCAATCGGTCAATATCAATTTCATCACATTCTTATGCCCTTCGCCACGACGAGAAGCATAAGCCATCGTACATACGACATGGGGCTTAGTAGAGATGCTAAATCAATGATATACTTCTGAATCTATTCTTTTCATAAGGCCGTAGTGGAGCTAAGTGACATAATATTAAACATGAAAAAAAATCTCCATTCAACAAGAACCTGTGTTCGTAATCGTTCCGGAACGTAAATAGAAGAGAGAACAATATAACAAGACCGCATGCACTCCAAGACTAGCTGTAATTTTAACATAGAAAAACTCGCCACATTATCCACCTTCTATGCAATGGACGCTTTCAAGCCCTTGAGAGACCCCAAAGCCAGCGCAAGTCCTTGCGAGCGACTCCTTATCCGGACGAATCCAGTAATCGGTCCATCTTCTCCCTCTTTCTCGATGCTCAAGTTAGCTAGGGCATCCTCACCTGTAGTAATTGTTAGAAAACGGTCATGTTCAAATCGACTTGAGAAATAGGATGATTCTTACCGAAAACGCTACGAGCGTACAGGTTCGCACTCAAGAACTGACAGTCACCCTGGAGGGAGGCATCTGGTGTAAGACAAGTCATGTTGGTGCTTTCCATGAGTTGTTTCAGGAACTCGCGGAGATCCTTTGCCTTTGAGTTAATGTTGACCTTATTTTCCCACTCAAATTCAGTCCACATTGTTCGGAATTGAGTCTCGGTACAGCTGGCCGGCTGAATGTAGTCCATGATATCGGCGTGGATATCATTCAAAATAACCACGTGGGTCTCTGTAGAGCTCGATCCATCATAAACGACGTTACCAAAAATGACACCGGCATCGGTAGAGGAAACCTTGACTGTGGCCTGAACGTTCAGGAAGTCGCGAGGGCCCAGATTCTGTGTGGTTGGACGCTCAACGACTTTCAGGTCTCCAAGCGTGGCAAACTCTACTGAGAGATTTTGCAAAGTCTCGGTTGTTTGATTGACAATCAGCACATCCAAGACAATGTCGAACTGATGGACCTGGACATATGCCTCAGCATAAACAGGGTCAGAGAAACCTGTCAACTGAACAATACGGCTGAGCTTAGATGAGAGGTCCTCAACAGTAGCGTCACCACCAGTGGCTTTAATGAGATCCATCTCAATTTCATCGGTTCCTTCTCCAGCATTCTTTTTAGCCAATTGCCGGATAGGAATAGCATCGTCGATCTGGATGGCAGCTTTGGCCTTCTCTGAGGCTTCCTTTGCAGCTCGTTTCTTCTCTTCAGTTTGCACAATTGTCCTAAATGCCTTTCGTGTGTCTTCCAAAAAGGTAGTCTCAAGTTCTTTTCGCTCAGAGAACTCGGTGAGAGAGCGTACGCAAGTCATGATACGATCAACCGAGTCCTCGTCAATCGGGGCCTTGACAAATTGTGACTGACCAACACGAATAATCGAGATCATAATAAGCATGGCCTCAGCACGGAGGGCATTGGTACGCGCGGTGTCTTGCGAAACCTCCGAGTGGCGCATGACCAGCTTTGTCAAGGTTGAGGATAGGACTGTTGCGAGGTAGTAATCACCATCTAAAATGAGCTGACGCAGTGGCGGCTTCTGAGCAGCTTTCACGGCTTCTAATTTGGCAGCAGCGGCGGATGAGCTTGTTAATGCGCTCTCAGTAGCATATGTTCCGTCGGCAAGGACTTTGCGTGATCCACTTGGGGCTGCAGGCTTAGCATGGCCGTTAACTTGGTCAGATGCCGGAACGCTGTCGTCGGGAACCTCATCCAACAAGCGTTGCTCTGAAGCCAAAATAGGAATCTCTCCCAGACTAGCTCTGATGCGTTTCCAAGCTTCTCGAATGTCATTGGCTTCCAGAGAGTACTCTCCGACAACCCAAAGGACACCACGGTAGACCTTTCCAGCTCGCACTTCACTAAGTGTCGCCACAAGGCGCTCGATGATAGATGGGCGCAGGGCGGGGAACTTCTCGACAACTTCTTTGACGAAGGAGATGACGTCGACTGCTGAGTTATTGTTGAAGTCGCCGATAAAGTTCATGAGTAAATCGACAACACTGGCAGCAATCTCTGAAAATTTGATGGCACAATGGTGGATGGATTGAATGAGTAGTTGTCGGTACTCGCTGGCCTGTTGACACGCAACATTAGTTTTGGGCAAATAACGTCACCAAAAGAGCATAACCTACCTGCTCGTATTGCTCGTCTACATTCTTTGCAAGCTCCTTCTTCAAGAGCATCACGATTTCCTCCACATTCTTGCTGGAAACCATCTCCAAGGCAATGCCAAGCGCTTTGCGGCGAACATCAATATCCGGGCTGGAGAGGACACGTAAGATCTCCATGGTCAGGTCGTCCAGAACTCCCTCGTTTCTGATTCTTAATTGGTCCACTCTGTCAAGGACGATAAGTTTGACATTGTTGTCGGCTTCCTTAATACTGAGCTCAATCAGTTTTGACGCGGCGGCTTTCACTGCCACAGGGTTGCTGGTAAGAGCTGTGAGCGAGGTGGCAGCTTCGTAGATGACGGTGCTTGCAGATGCATCCAGCAAGTCGAAAATCAGTCGCAGGTATCTTGCCTAATATAATATTAGTATCATCAAAGGTCAACACCAATGCCATTGTCTTGAAGGAATTGCCCACCTTGTTCTGGGAATTTTGCACGGCATCCTTTCTAATAAACTCAAGCTCAACCAACTGCAACAGTTCGTCGGCATTCGGGATGCTGTCGAAAGTTTCACTAAGATATTCCAGGGCTTTCTGGTGGCTTATGGACATGAGAGCGGCGAAAGCATTTCGTTTGCAGGTGTGGTCGTTCTCTGAGCTGAGGAAGGTCTGAATGAGTTCTGGAGCATCGGGAATTAAAGACTCAGAGTGCTGGTAGATAGAAGACACAGCCCACACAGCATTCTTTCGCACGTAGGCGTGGCGGTGTTCGAGGCAAGAGCGAGCGGACGAGAGGAGAGGCTCGATGAGTTCAGGCTCGCGAAGTTTGCAGAGGAAGCGGAGGGTATTTCCTCGGACGTATTCGTTAGGGTGCTGCAAGTCGTTTCGAATGCCATTGCTGCATAATTATTAGCAAGAAAGGGACACCCGCAGCAGAGGGCGGACTCACCAAACCAAGATCATCTCTTGCTTCAATTTTCCGGTGGAGTCAAGTTTCGGGCATATTTCATAGTAAAAGTAAAGAAGCTTCTTCAGGGCTTTGCTCTTCGAAGGCATAACAAAACGAATAATGTGCATGAGCAGCTGGGGCATCGGGTCGCCATTGAGCATGATGGTGATGATTCTCCGCATGGTCTCCAGCTTCGTCTCGTCGGTGCCTTTCTCCAGTTGCATCTTCAGGTCCTGCTGCGACGGCTGGTCCGCCGTGTTGTCCTGGTGGACCAGGCTGTATGCGTTTTCGAGGAACGAGGCCATGGTTGCTGGTTTCTGGCAATGCGATACGGGGAAGAGTTAAGGGTGAGGGCGGTTCAGGAGCTGAATCGGCTCAGTCGCAATCAATTCGCGGGGCAAGAGCAAGCAATCATACCGGAGAAGAGCTCCCAGAGCAGAGAGAGAATAGAGCGATAGCGAATTCCCGACCTCCGTCACCTATCTTGAACACATGGGCGGGGTTGTCAACAATCCGGAGCCCTGTGTCTACTTGTCCATTTGCCCAGCGCGGAAGTGTGTGGATGACTAAGCCGCACTAGGCGGCGCGCCCGCTCCACCAGATAATTATTCTTAGTTGTAAGCCTGTTGAGCCCCAGTTTCGTGCTTGTTCCCAATACTTTCGACTTGATCAACGCTGGACGTGTCTGACCATGGCGGACTCCAATGAACCCTTCTATTTGCGCTACTAGTAAGGCTCCGTGGTTGTTGCCCAGGTGTCCTCCGCTGCTGACTTGCGTGCAGCTCAGGTCACTCTGGGCGGTTCGGACATGAGTTTCTAGGTAAGGACGCATCCTGTCTTTCTTCACGGACGGTCTGGCTGATAAAGCAAACAGAATTCGATTTTCGCACCCTCGGTGATGGCCGCAGCGCTTCGGCTCGCTATGCCAACAATTCGAACTACCGAAATGACTCGCTTATTCGCAAAGAGAGTGAGACCTCCCCATGCGTCGTGATACCAAAGACTACAATGGGTTTCTGACTGTGTCTAGTGTGTGTCAGCGCCCTCCTGATCGCGGAAATTAAGCGCATTATCAAGGACAGCGAAATCATAAAGTAGGAGAACTCATTGTGACTTGCGGAGTTGTCGTCGTCGTCATCGCCGCTGACTATGCTGCGCAGGGAAGACGATTCAAAATGGCCGCAGAAGAACAAAGACGGACGTCAGGAACTGGAAATTCGACTGGGCAATGATCACATTTCGTTCGAGGTAACTTCCTCACGACCTGCAAGCTGTTTGTTCACTCAAGAGTCTCATCGCGTCTACAGACCGCAAAAATCGGCTCCCTAGTCGATGTCACGGAATCGGCAGACCCGGAAGGACTGCGCGTCTTCTACTATCTCGTTCAGGATCTAAAGGCGCTGGTCTTTTCGCTCATTTCGTTGCATTTCAAGGTTAGTCGCTCCTGCTCCTACACTATGACTTAGGACTATGGCTATGGTCTAGCCTCTTGTCCACGAGCGGTTTCTGATCTGACGTCGCAATGCAGATCAAGCCGATCTAAAGAAAAGAACCAGGTACACGAGTGTTATAGCAGACATGATAATTTGGGACTGGATTCCAGTGGCAAAAGGTTTAACCAGGCGTAAACGAGGGCGCGAACCAATCAAGGATGGAACGTCTAGCGAACACGAACTCCATGTACGCATGGACTCGTAAAGCACAGGAGTGAGGAATTAGTAGCGTCCAGAACTTGTCCAGGGTTAGCTAGCAGCAAATAATATGAGTTGATCTGATCGCCATGCTTAGTAGATTACGAGGGTGCAGCAGTCTTGGCGGGATAACGTAAGGATCTCTCGCTTTCCCCGCGATCGCATGACCCAAGCCGGGGACGGACGACTCGCTCTTCATCCGTTCGAGCCCAACGAACTCACCTTCTTCGACTATACAGATCGTCGTCGTCGTTTCTTATCGCCGCACGACTGCTCTCTGCTTCCATTGCGCTGTCGCACACACATAGTGTGGAACTTCGTCCGGCAATTTCGGGTATCGCTGGTTTTATCACCTCCTCTTCCTGCCCATGCTTGCTTGCGCCTCACCCCTCCGATGTCATCCTTCTGATCCGTCCCGATGCCGACGCCGAGTGACAACGCGTCTGACCTGACTGCTGCGAGCGCGTTTGCTGTAGAAGAGGCCATTGCACATGCAACGTGCCCGCCCGAGCTGGTCAGGCAGACGCAGACGAATTATTCGGTCGCTTCCGAGGAGCGCCCTGTCGATAGACAGCAACATGCCGTAACCGAGGAGATCACCGCCGCAACTGAGGAAGGCCCAGGAAATGCCGCGACGTTTGCGATAGAGCCTGTGGAAGAATCGCCTCCGAAGACGCGCACCCGTGAAGAGGATGCGTTTATACCGACTCTGAGTCCGGAAAGCGGTCATTTGGAGGCCAAGGAGGATCAGTCTAGCAGCCCGACCGGCTCTGCGACGTCATCGGTCGTCTCATCCTCCTCCGCCTCGTCTTCGTATAACTATGACTTTTCTAATGTCCGGGTACGTTGTAGTTTGTTTAATTGCATATACATATATTGCCTCTGCTGACTTGTGTGGCCAGCTTTTGCCCAATTACACTTCCTCCTTTTTGCGCTCCGGAAGCAGATTCGAAGGCACCCAGCAATCCGACTCTCAGGTTTACCATGTAGACGTGGAGATCAAACATGTTGACATGGCCGAATCATACCTATGCGGCTATCTCCGCATACAAGGCAAGTTTTTCGCGACTAGAATCCGATATTATGGATCGAGCTAACATGATATCTTTGCTGTTATACAGGCCTTACCGAGGATCATCCCACTCTGACCACGTTTTTTGAAGGGGAGATCATCGGAACGAAACACACATTCCAAACCAAAAACGACACCTGGGGCGCCAACGAGAAGACAGATATGCAGCACTGGGCCCGGTTTCCGGCATGGAGACCATTGGCAAAGCAGGCAAAGAAGGCCAACTTTACCTATCGGAATTTCGCCCAGAGAGAGCATCTCTTTATGCGCTGGAAGGAATATTTCCTAGTACCCGACCACCGCGTGCGTCAGATCTCTGGGGCGAGTTTTGAGGGTTTCTACTATATATGCTTCAACCAGGCGGCGGGGACCATCAGCGGTATCTATTTCCATGCGAAGAGCGAAAAGTATGATCACCTTTTAAAACAAAAAGATTGAATGCTAATTAAAAATTCAGATATCAACAACTCGAGCTCAAACACGTCCAAGATCGCGGCTGTGCTCCAGCGATCGAGTTTCGCTAATCACTTAGCCAAGCGACCTTTGACCGACGGTCTCACATGAACATCTCTCCACCATAATCAGCGTTTTACGGACATTTCTACACAAAAAAACGCCGTCAATACATTGATTCTACCATCTTCCGCACGGCATCTTCTTGCCAATGGCATCTCTGCTCTCCCTCTGCTCTTTCACGACACAAAATGCAGTGCGCCATTCTTCATTTCTTGCTCTATATTGATCCGACATTTTCTTATTTCTTTCCTTCTCTTTTTTTTGTGTTACCATTTGGTCGTTCTGGGTTACGGTTCTCAACGGATATCACGGGGCGCTCGCACGGTTCTCTATTTTCCTTAATATCTACTGGCTACGATATGTCTTTTTTTCTTTCTGAAAACACAGTGCTGCTGGATGATGGATATGCGATGCACACATAAGTACACTTGAGGATAGGTTATAACTTTTTTTATTCAAACATATTTGAATTATATATGGCATTTCATAACTTTACAATGAATGGTTGTCTACGAATTATACTCTGATAGTCAATCGATCAATGCTACGCCGAGGAAATAAACTATTTGTTGGAATCAGATTTAATTGTTTGAAAGCTTATTGTTCCTTCCTGATCAACATCGTCTATTGTGATCAGTATCGTAATGCAAAATAAAATTTTCAAAAAAAAATCAACAATTATGTACAAGAAGACCAACACTAAAATTGGCAAATCCAATCTCAGATCGTGTACAGACCAGGCCGCATTGCGTTGAGATGCGAAATAAGTGTACAAATAATCAGAAGAGGTCATCACATCAGAAAAGCCGAGTTACATTTGATAACCAAATCAGACAATTCAAGAGGTGTGGCATGCAAGGGGTAGTTGAGATCCAATCGGACAAATAATAGGGGGTATCATGTGTTTTATGATGGATTCACGGATATAAAAAAGAAAAATGAATAGGATGCGGAAAAAAAGACAATATGCAATGTTCAACTCTTCTTGGAGGCAGCTAGAAAGATGTACTCGAGTTTTGCCGACTGCCAGCAGCCGAACTGGTCGTTGTTGTCATCACACTACCACTGTCGCTACTTGGTGTTTGGGGTTCTACCACGACTTGATTTCTGATGGAGACGATCCATTCATGCTGCAAAAGTTCGGCCGCTGTAGGGCGCTTGGTAGGTTCGCGCTCAAAGCAACGGCGGAGAAAGTCAACTCCCATGTCGCTGAGATGCTCTCGGCCGGGTAATTGGGGTTGATTTCCCTGAGCGATGTTGTACATGATTGCCCATTCGTTGTCGAGGGATGACCACGGCCGGCGGCCGGTGGCCATCTCAAGGATCACACAGCCAAGAGACCAGATATCTACGGCGTCTTGCCGCCCAATCACGTTCGACGTGTCCCCTCGGATGACTTCGGGAGACATGTACATGGGTGTTCCGGTCATGGTTTTTTGGTTTTTCCTCTGGGGGTCTTTATTTCCCAACCCATCCTTAAGGCCAGAAACGGTTGTAATAGGTTCGGCATTGACCACAGTTTTGCCTTGACGGGCAATTATTTTAGCAGCTCCAAAGTCGACATATTTGATAACTCCATTGTGGTCCAGGAGAATATTCTCGGGCTTGATATCGCGGTGGATGATTCCGGATTGATGCAAGTAGGCCAGTCCCTCTAACAGTTGCAATGCATACACCATGATGAACGTTTCATCTTCGATGCGGCCGTGCTCAAGCAGGCCTGCCAGAGACCCTCCAGAACAGTATTCCATAAATATATAGACTTTGTCTCGGTGAACCTCGATGCCGTAGTAGGAGACAATGTTTGGATGGTCAAGGACTTCAAGAACCCCCATTTCATCTTTGATTTGCTGTGCAATAACAGGAATAAGCTGGGGATCTTGCAGCCGAATTTCTTTGACCGCCATGAGCAAGTTGCTATCCAAATTAATGGCTGCGTATACGGAGCCAAACGTTCCGCCTCCAATGAACTGGCCTTGTTGCCACCGAAGAGTCATATTGGTTGCAGCAGATGAGAGGGCCGTGAGAGATCGGTCTGCCTCATTTGAACCCTCTAGGACCTTGCCCACAACCTGCCGCTTGAAATTTTCTTCCACTCTGTATTCTTCGACAGTGGCAATTGTCAAGAGGCGCTGTTCCACAATGACCTTCATTGCTTCCTCGTCGCTAAGAATTCTGCTTCCACCATATCGCCTGGAACCGGCCCGAGATTCATCTAGGCGTTTGTTTTCGGCTTGAGCCGCCAAGGTCGACCTGGCACCCATGATATCGAAATGAGAGATTAACACCGACATGCAACCAGCCACTTTGATTCTGAGCTGCGAGTACTGGTTGTCATCCATCGACAAGAGGTGGTTACTGGAAGTGATGGCCATCGCAAATTCAAGCGCGGCAACCGCCCATTTGAACGTCCTTCTATCCGATGCGTCACAGTCGTCACAGATGAAAGATACCCATTCGAGAGATAATTCAACCAATCGTGCACTGTTCATGGCTCGCCGGTTGGCGTCAACGTAATTTGACGATCGTTTACCGAATTCAGTTGCAAATGCATAGCAAGCTTGGATCAGTTCGGTGTTTTCAATGACCTTGTCCTTGAGCTGCTGCCTGATGATAGCGACACTGTTCATAATAGCCATGGACAATTTGAACGAGATTTTCTTGATCTTGTTCAGTTCAGCGTTGACTCGTCCCAAGTTTGCCCGCTGCTCTATAGCTATATCGAGTTGGATGTTGGTTAATTGGGCTAGCTCGAGTCGCGCATTGACAAGCCGTTGCTGTGTGCCGTCTGCTACAAGGCGTAGCTTTCCAAGACGAACGTCGGTGGGATGTTCTAAGCCTTCCACTTCCATTACTTTGCCAGACCATGTGATTTGACGTTCAGGACGGACGACCAGGATGTATTGGAAAAAGGAAGAAGTTTCTTTGGGGATATCCTCCTCGCGAAACGAGGTGCCAAGTATAGACTGAATGTCGACAGTTTGCTCCCATAAAGAATGATGAGCAATCAGGTAGACGCCCTTCTGTCCAACGGAGTCGTTTGATGTGATAAGAAAATGGTCCGAGATCAATAAAGCCTCGAAAAAATCCTCGGAAACATCCGCGCCGAAATTGTACTCGGTAGCGTTTTCAAAGAGCTGCCGAAGGAAGCGAGAAAAGCGATAAAGTTTTCGCTGGCGGACGCGAGTCGAATCTAAAGAATTCTTATAGCGTTTGTCCATATCAATGGGGTCTTCGTCGTCACGTGGCGAAAGTTCACGTTCAAAGTGAACCATCAGTCGCTGCAAGGATTTCGCAGTCAAGGCACTACATAATGTCAGTGGATTGCTTTGCGTTGTCTATTATGTCAGAAATTACCTGAACTGTTCGGCAACCTCGATGTCGCCACCTTGGAGCTGGCGGCCGATTTCATTCGAGAACCCCCACTCCTGCTCCAAGATTTCGGCTTCTTTGAACGTGTTCTTGTTGGCATTGAGTTTCCAATTCAGCAGGCGAAAGTAGTATTTCATGGCGTCGACAACAACAGTATCAAAATTTTCATCAATACAAGGTGGCAGATCCCAACCGGGTTCAGGCTTCGAAATAACGAGGTAACGCTGCTTTATGTCGACAGCGACTTTCATCAGGATTTGGAATTGCGATATCATTTGATCAACGAGGATTGGCGATTGCTGGGCTGGGTCTTTCATCTTTTTCGCGTACGAGAGACGGACGCGGATAATCTCTTGAATTAATCGGGAGGGAAAGTTGATAAGAGTTAAAAGCTCTTCGATATATGGAGGTAGATGGCGTTTGGAAAATGCCTCTGCGTTGTCGATCAGAGTATTCTTCGCTTTATTAATGACCTCCCCAATACCATCGATCATATTGTGGTCGCCTTGGAGAGTCTTGAGACCATCTTCCTTCATAATACGATCCAAAAATGAGCTGTCATCGGAAAGATCCGTATTATAGGCTTTGGTTCGAGGCTTAGTGAAATCCAAATCGTTATTACCGACCCAGTTCTGAAGAATGGCCAATTCCGTGTTGATCAGAAGAGTTGTGTTATGCCAAGCAATGATAGCATCGCAGCTCTCTTCGAACTGGTCAGAAGCAGCTCGGGGGTTGGCAGTCATCATTTCTTTTCTCGTAGGATAAAGGTAATCGCACTTGCCAATTTTGGCAACAACATCTTCAACCTGTTCAATCGCGGGTTTCCCAATTTCTGTTTCGCCTTTTATCTCAAAGTTAATGATGTCCTCAACAATAGGCCCCAGGCTCAACCGTGCATCCTCGATGAGTTTTGTCTGCAAAGGGACGCTACGGCCACATGTTTTCGCTCGAACACCAAACCAAATTTCACTGTTCATGGTCGATGTTCGACCCGGCTCAGTAGAGCCAATCAATCTCTGTTTCTCCTGCTTGATAACATCTCCTTTCAAGACAGAAGCCAACATGGCGTGCCACTCTAGACGTTCCTGGTTCTTCGGATTCTTCAACTCCTCTATTGTTGGTTGGTTTTCGTTCTGCAATAGGAAGAGCTGGATATCCGGGTCGTATTGGTCGTCCTCGAATGGCACTTCTGAGGAGGGAGAAGGGTCATCAATGTCCGATTCTATAGTAGGCATTCCTTGAAAATCTCCAAATTGCTGATACCATGCCTGCGGGTTGGCCCGTAGCCTCTGTACATATGCCTTCTCTTGAGCACGATACTGGGCATTTGGGTCACGACGCGGGCCACGTTTAGTGGATGACGAGCGACGGTTGTCGTTCTGGAGATTTATAAATTGCGGAGGGCGTCGCTGAGGAGCATATGTGTTGGAGGGTGTTCTTGCAGGCCCCGGTGGGCGCTGCAGTCGATCGACAGCAGCAACGCTGACATCTGGAAGAACGCCATTCTCAAAAGCCGGAGTTCCAATCAAGCTGCTTCCTCGTGGTCGTCCAGTCTGTCTTACTGGCCATGCTGTGTATCCAGGAGGTAGGTTTCCCACAGAACCGCTGAGGGGGGGCGAGGCAATGGTAGGCGTCGAGTGGGCGGCGAGATCGTCTAAATCAGACGTCGAGCGGACGATGTAGGACGAGGGAGGAATATACTCATCGCCAGAGCCGGAGCCATCTGAATCGTTGTGCACAATGATGTCGGCGGTCTCCATGGCTGAGGTCGCTCGCGGCGGTCGTGTCGAGGCTGCAATGGGGGGGTGGCCAAAAAGGGATGATCGGTCACATGAACAAGCGAATGGCGCGGCGTTGGCTATATGGCTATCCTGGTGAGAGCCCAAACGAAGGAAAAACGAGCGACGCACTGGATCACAGACGAGCGTCTTGTTTGAGGGTTGCGACAGCTCTGGCGGTGATTTCCTCCTGTTGGAACTTGTTTGCCGTTATGTCGAGCTTGCGGCCTAGCTGTATTGGGCGGTGGCACTAGTGAGAAATAGGAAAGGCGGGTCCACATGATGTACATTAGTCTATTATGTGTTACAAGGCAGGTCAGTATCGTTAGTAATAATATTTAGCACTGATCAATAATGTTGTCAATCATTACTCTCCTTTGGTTTACTTCTCTCTGAGTTGTGTCCTTTTAAGAATAGAAAATATACGGTATCAGTGCCCAAATTATGTTTTTACCTAAATGCACTCCACATTCCGAATCACATGCACGGATGCCTCTTATCTTTTGAGGGGGTGCTTCAGAGATCACAATGTTTATATACTATTTATGAAATAATATTTGACACGAAACGGAAATAGCAGTTGAAAGAAAAATGAATCCTACTATCAGTCTCTTATACAAGAATAGTATTGTTACGAGAGCCCCCCGAGTACAGAACGTTGTCAACCCTTTAATGAAGCCAATGCGTTGTATGGCTTCGTTCTTCCCTAATAGCCATTGTTACTCAAACATGCACGTTTCCGGAACATGCCCCTCGTGTTTTGTCTGGAGATCGTGCTTCCAGTCTTCCCTTTGCTCGAGCCTTTCAAATAGCTCATTTTCAAGATCATCGTTGTCATAGGCTCGGCGAGTTTTTGAACAGGTCCAGCGAGCTTCTCGCCATTACTTCAATAAGTGGCTACTGTTGGCACGATATGGAGTTTGCCAGA
The DNA here is from genome assembly GCA_023626135.1 of Talaromyces sp. R2412. Classification (NCBI taxonomy): domain Eukaryota; kingdom Fungi; phylum Ascomycota; class Eurotiomycetes; order Eurotiales; family Trichocomaceae; genus Talaromyces; species Talaromyces sp. R2412. The sequence goes on from JAMAGK010000004.1 coordinate 339,975, forward strand.
ATGATATAGTTTCATGAATTACTCGAAAGTCGGAATGAATGGTGAATCTGGCTGGTTTCCTTGTAGTACTACAAAAAGCGCTCCAGAATCTCAAGACGAAGACGAACTTCCAAGGGCAAGCCAGGATTTGCTTCCATTAGCTCTTTAAAGAACAAACAACGTTAGTCGCACTCTGTTTGCGTAAAATTTTCAAAGAGCTTACTCGTGGTGCTTCCTGATGGAAAGGTAATTAGTAGTTGAGTCGCCACTTGTATGTAAGCCTCTGGGATGACTCCTTTATCGATATTAGCTTGTAACGCTTTGATACTTTCATCAATATCACTAGAATGGTAATACTTTAATTAGCAGTTATACTTGGCGGAGTGAAACATTTTGACAACGCACTCTTCCTTAATCTAGGGTCTATCTGCACTTGGTAACCTTGGTATTCTTGAGGGGTACCATGGTCCATGCGAATGGATAACAATAATCGTGGTGGTAAAAAGACACTAGTACTATAGCACTTAGAAATAAATGTGAGTATCAAAAGTAGTACGATGGCGCAAAGTATCTGGGCCAAGGGCTGGTACGGTAAAGATGTGAAGAACGTATTTGAGACTGTAGTGTGCCAATGAAAAGAAATCCTAATATCGGCCATTTGTAATTAACACTGATTATGTTTGCAATAATTTAACAAATGTATCTGATGCTATCTTGAATAATCATAATCCAATCTCCAACCAAGAAAAATAGCGTATCTGCATCTTTAATCTACGGAGTAATACGGAGCACTACCTGCAATAGTAATACTCGAGACAAAAGAGCCGATTGGCTGCAAGTGTTCTCGGGTGCATGGGGCAGCTCGGTCCAATCACAGCAGACATGCTTATCTTGAAACTTAAGCTTTCCGGACCAACACGAGAGTAATAATATAAGCGTGATACGAAGTATGAATATTAAAGAGACGCGAAGAGTCAAGGAGAACTATATGGGTAGACATTGAGCAGAATCTTATATAGTGAGGAGCGACGCGTCAAAGCCCGGTCAGTATCTAAATGTATTCCGCGCAGGGTGTGACAGCATATACATATATGCAGTACGAGGTCAATAGTCTTCAATCTATTGATGATTAATATTACATCACGGACATCAGCCTCGTGCAAATCAGACATAAGACTAGCTAAGTGGAGTCCCCGCAAACGCAATCTGTAAAAAGTACAAAATAACAAAAATAATAAAAAATCATAATGGCTACTGAAGACACAGCTGGCCCTGATTGGCGCAGATAAGAGCGAGATAAGGCGGGCCCAGGTTGGGCCAATCTGGCTGTCAGGCATGACGCTAGGCCCGATATGGTCGGTGACGGGTCCACTGCAACGTGGGTGACGCAGCGAGACTAAAGACGCTGCACAACTGTTATAATTAGACGTATGCAGGCACAAACATAGAGACACAGGCAGACAAAAAATAATAAAATAAATCACACAGTTATAAATGCGTTTATAAATGCGCTTCTCTATCTATGACCAGTCAGGCAATAGTGCGGACTAGCAGCTGGCAAACAAATATCCGAAGTCACCCCCAACTTTGCTAGCGCCGGCCGTTCATTGGCCAGGATCTGTTATCTCTTGGCATTTCGAGAGTGGGTCCGCCTCGTTTGGCCATGCGCAGTATATAACAATGTTATCACTCCCTTGTAGCACTTCCCCCGAGTTATCACAGACTACTGCGTGAAGACAGAGTCTCAAGAGTCAGCACTGCTTGACAGAGCCTCGTTCACTGCGATCGATCGGAATTAGCATTGCTTTGGCAGCTTCGTCTTCACTTTTGCAGCAACCATGTCCGACTCCGGTGATTATGTGCCCCTGGTCCCCTACAACGGGACCATCGCAACAGGGGGCGACTCATTGACCGACGATCTCAACGTGTTTTACAATGTACGTAACATCCGTCAAACCGGTCAGGCGATCTGTCTTGCTGACTTCTTGTATAGGCCGGCGATATTGCATGGCTCATCACGTCTACGGCTCTCGTCTTGCTCATGATTCCAGGTGTTGGGTAAGATACTACCACTACTAACAGTCACATACACGCGTACTGGGTCTAACATAAGAAAAGTTTCTTCTACTCTGGTCTGGCTCGCCGCAAGTCCGCTCTCTCCCTCATCTGGCTGTCCGTCATGTCCGTCGGTGTCATCTCCTTTCAATGGTTCTTCTGGGGTTACTCGCTGGCTTTCTCACACACCGGCGGCAAGTTCATTGGTGACCTGGCCAACTTTGGCTTCAAGGATGTCCTGGCTGCTCCTTCGGTTGGAAGCACCAAGGTTCCTGATCTGCTGTTTGCCATCTTCCAGGGCATGTTCGCTGCCATCACGTAAGCTTTATTGTTCAATCAGATCATAACAGAGCAAACGCTAATATGTATATCCTATAGTGTTGCTCTCGCGGTCGGTGCAGTTGCTGAGCGCGGCCGCATGCTGCCTTGCGTCATCTTCATGTTCGTCTGGTCCACCGTCATCTATGATCCAATTGCATGCTGGACGTGGAACGCGTCTGGCTGGGTATTCAAACTGGGCGGTCTTGACTTTGCGGGCGGTACTCCTGTGCACATTTCGTCTGGTGCTGCTGCCCTTGCTTACTCTCTCATGCTGGGCAAGCGTCGCGGCCATGGAACCCACGAGCTCAACTACCGCCCTCACAACGTCACTCACGTCGTCATCGGCACCGTCTTCCTGTGGGTTGGATGGTTCGGATTCAACGCTGGTTCCGCACTGAGCGCCAACCTGCGTGCTGTCATGGCTGCCGTCGTTACCAACCTGGCCGCTTCCGTCGGCGGTGTGACCTGGTGTCTCCTCGATTACCGTCTGGAGAAGAAGTGGTCCACCGTCGGTTTCTGCTCCGGTGTCATTGCCGGTCTCGTTGCCATCACCCCGGCCTCTGGCTTTGTTCCTGCTTGGTCTGCCGTCATCTTCGGTATTGTCGGTGCTGCTGCTTGCAACTACGGTACCAAGCTCAAGTACGTCTTGCGTGTCGACGACGCTCTCGACATCTTTGCTGTGCACGGAATTGGCGGTCTCGTTGGCAACCTCCTCACTGGTCTCTTTGCTGCGTATGCCCCCCCCTTGATTGATTGTGTATGTCGACCGAGACTAACCCCCCATACAGTGACTACATTGCTCACCTCGACGGTATGACCGTCATCAATGGAGGCTGGCTCAACCATAACTACATCCAGCTCGCCTACCAGCTTGCTGACTCCGTCTCTGGCTTTGTGTACTCGTTTGGCGGCACATGCATCATTCTGATGATCATGAACTTCATCCCCGGTCTCAGCCTGCGCTCCACCGAAGAGGATGAGATCATGGGCATTGACGACGCTGAGATCGGCGAATTTGCTGTAAGTTTTTCTCTCCTTTTATCATCAATTGAATATCTTGATCACTGACAAGCAATACAGTATGACTATGTCGAGATCACCCGTGATGTGATCGGCACCTCTGATGGCTCGGTCCCTTCGGGCAAGCAATCCATCAGCTCTGACGCCGAGCAGGCCATCCAAGAGACCAAGGCTTAAAAAAGCAACTGTTCTATGTTAGGGCTTGTTAATAGTACTGCTTGTTTCTTGTTTATCTTTTTTTGGACTGTACATGCACATTGCGAGTCACTTAATCGTTGCCTTATCGGGTTTGGATCTTGTTTTCCTTGTGACAGTAGGGATTTTAATACGTTCGTTGAGCTTTTTTTATATTACTTTTTTGAATAGATACCCAAAATAGAAGACATGACAAAAGTTCGCCGGATGAATTGTAAAGTATTGAAGTAATATCGAGAAATGTAAATATTAATTAGGTGTATGTAGTCGTTGGTACCTAGACATTCTGGAATAGCTCGGCCCCACCCAAGCCGTTTCAACCTCGACCAGAACTCACCGCAGTGTAATACCATCCCAGCAACCTACAACCTATTGATTAATCCAAGGTCACCCACGCACACACACGAACCAAACCACACACATCGTCGCGAAGATCAGCAGCAGCATGTTGCTGCACAATCCAGACGCGCGCGCAGCACCCGACGAGCCTGCTGGCGGTGCTGCTGGCGGTTTCCCGCAAGATCCCTCAGAGTTCGACAGCGACCCGCGAATATCGTTTTCGAAGCTGGACAACAAGTTTATTCTGGAGACAGAAGATGGGCAGGAGTTTGAGTATGATGCGACGTTGAAACGATGGGTGCAGGCAGTACGTTACCATATAGCTTTCTGTTGAACCTGGTTGGATGGTGGGGAGAGAGCTAAGTCGCGTCCTTCTAGGTTGACGATGCGCTGCTTGAACAACAACGAGAGGCGTACAAAGTGGAAGGTGTTGATGAAAGTGAAACGACTGCGGCACAGTTGAAGAAGAAGCGAAAAAAGCCTGGTTATGATGAAGTATGTTTATGTTTGCCTGTTCTTTTGACTTTCTTTTCTAACAAAGATGTTTCCTTCAACAGAATGGCCAAAAACAAAAGAAAGCTCGCGTGAATACGGCGGTATATGTGACCTCGATCCCGTTCAATGCTACCCTCGAAGAAATTCAAGATGTGTTCTGCAAATGCGGCGTCATTGCCGAGGAGATCGATAGCGGCCGGCCGCGAATTAAAATGTACATGGACGAGGATGGAAAGTTCAAGGGCGAAGCGCTGGTTGTTTACTTTAGACCGGAGTCGGTCAATCTCGCTATTCAGATGCTGGATGACTCCAATTTTAGGTTAGGCGAGGCTGGGCCCAGTGGTCCCATGAAGGTCCAAGTTGCGGACTTTTCTTTCAAGAGCCAGCAGGAAGTGCCGACTACCATCAGCCAGAGAGATAAGAAGAAGATTGTTCAGAGGACGCAAAAGTTGAACAGGTGCGTTTTTCTTCTAAGATGTTTAAAAGAAAGAGAATGTTGACCGGCTGCAGTAAACTTGCTGATTGGGACGATGATGAGCCATCTGCGCTGCCGGACACCAATTCGCGATGGAGCAAAGTGGTGGTGTTGAAGCACATGTTTACGCTTGCTGAGATTGATGTCCGTTCTTTTCTACCCATTACTCATGGCAACAAACTAACGACTAAATAGGAGGATCCCGCAGCCATTTTAGATATCAAGGAAGACATTCGAGACGAGTGCTCAAAACTTGGAGAGATAACGAATGTTGTCCTTTACGACAAAGAGCCTGACGGGGTAGTCACAGTGCGTTTCAGCGATCCCGAAGCAGCGAAGCAATGTGTCAAGGTGAGTGATACTTCCTTTCTCATCTTTACTAGTCACCAACCGACTCATCTTTGCAGGTCATGGGCGGTAGATTCTTCGGAGGAACCCAGGTCGTGGCATACATTTCTGATGGATCCGAGAAATTCAAAAAGACAAACGAAAAGCGTGCCGCCCTGGAAGACATGGCCGAGGGCCGCGACGAGGAGGAGGATCGGCTGGATGAGTTTGGCTCCTGGCTCGAGAACCCGCGCAACAGTGAGCGTGTGGTGGAAAGCTCTGCCAAGTGATCCACAGCCAACCGTGTACAATTAACGAAATTGCAATATACACATAGCCGTCATCGGATGTCGGTGTCGTCGTATGTCCAAATCGATAAAGACTAGTAAGAAGCAGGGCTAGTTTTATACTAGTTATGCAAACACCTGGTCGCTGCTCCAGTACACTTGCCCTGTCCTGGAATAGCTCCTCCTGCGTCTTTTTTTTTCCTCCAGTTCTTCATGGCGTACATCAATACTCGAGGACACGTGTGCTCCTATCATTGACGAGCATATGAAATAGCGTATATATGAAAAGAAACACCAGGACGTTGATCTCTTCCAAGTTCCTTTAAAATTATTGAGATTGCTGGTTGACGACGTTCCTGGCTGCGGGCCCGCGCTATTCCCAACCAGGACTAGTGTATCGCGCTGGTCTGTTGTTGACGCCCGCACCACCTTTTGAGTCTTTGACCGCTCTCAACCCAACCATCTCTTCTCTCCTCCTCTCTTCCTCTCCCAACGACACATTTACATTGTCTCGTCCTCTTCACTTCTAGTCGTCTATCCTAATCTGCCTTTTTCGAAGAAACGCCCGTCACAATGCGTGAGATTGTAAGTCGCCCACGTCGAACGCGTCTCGCCCCTGACCGTTTACCCCCCACTTTGTTTTCTCTGCGCTGGCTTTGCTAACCCAGCACTTCTGCCCAAAGGTTCACCTCCAGACCGGTCAGTGCGTAAGTATACATCAAACAATCTAGATAGCTGGGCTTGGAAATGGCTAAATAGATGTGCCCATGCAATAGGGTAACCAAATTGGTGCCGCCTTCTGGTGAGTTGCGAGATAAACAACAGTATGAGAAGGGAAAAAAAGAAAACGCTTGCTGACGTCGTACAGGCAAACCATTTCTGGCGAACACGGCCTTGATGGCTCCGGAGTGTGAGTGATACGGAATTGACAAACTTTCGAGAACGAACCCTGATCGTTTCCAGTTACAATGGCTCCTCCGACCTCCAGTTGGAGCGTATGAACGTCTACTTCAACGAGGTGGGTGGCATCAGCCCCACGACATTCGGGAATATACTCATGTCATATAGGCTAGCGGCAACAAGTACGTCCCCCGTGCCGTCCTCGTCGATTTGGAGCCTGGCACCATGGACGCTGTCCGCTCCGGTCCCTTCGGTCAGCTCTTCCGTCCCGACAACTTCGTCTTCGGCCAATCTGGTGCCGGTAACAACTGGGCCAAGGGTCATTATACCGAGGGTGCCGAGCTTGTCGATCAGGTCGTCGATGTTGTCCGTCGTGAGGCCGAGGGCTGCGACTGCCTGCAGGGTTTCCAGATCACCCACTCCCTCGGTGGTGGTACTGGTGCCGGTATGGGTACCCTCCTCATCTCCAAGATTCGCGAGGAGTTCCCCGACCGCATGATGGCCACTTTCTCCGTCATGCCTTCGCCCAAGGTCTCTGACACCGTTGTGGAACCCTACAATGCTACTCTCTCCGTCCACCAGCTCGTCGAGCACTCGGACGAAACGTTCTGTATCGATAACGAGGTACGTCGATCTTCGAGTGAGACGATATTATGTAAGTGAAGATGCTGATGTATCTTTTACTATCTTCAGGCCCTCTACGACATTTGCATGCGCACATTGAAGCTGTCCCAGCCATCGTATGGTGACCTGAACCACCTCGTCTCCGCCGTCATGTCAGGTGTCACCACCTGCCTGCGTTTCCCTGGTCAGCTCAACTCTGACCTGCGCAAGCTGGCCGTCAACATGGTTCCTTTCCCTCGTTTGCACTTCTTCATGGTTGGATTCGCCCCTCTAACCAGCCGCGGCGCCAACGCTTTCCGCTCAGTCACTGTCCCCGAGTTGACCCAGCAGATGTACGACCCTAAGAACATGATGGCCGCCTCTGACTTCCGTAACGGCCGCTACCTCACTTGCTCTGCTATCTTGTATGTTGGTCCCAGTGTTGTGATCTGGATTGTGCTGACTACTATATAGCCGTGGAAAGGTCTCGATGAAGGAGGTCGAGGACCAGATGCACAACGTTCAGAGCAAGAACAGCAGCTACTTTGTTGAGTGGATCCCCAACAACGTCCAGACTGCTCTTTGCTCCATCCCTCCCCGTGGTCTCAAGATGTCTTCTACCTTTGTTGGTAACTCAACCGCTATCCAGGAGCTCTTCAAGCGTGTTGGTGACCAGTTCACTGCCATGTTCCGCCGCAAGGCTTTCTTGCACTGGTACACTGGTGAGGGTATGGACGAGATGGAGTTCACTGAGGCTGAGAGCAACATGAACGACTTGGTCTCTGAGTACCAGCAATACCAGGACGCTTCCGCCTCCGACGGCGAAGAGGAATAGTATGTTTACCTGCCTTGTTGAAGTCGACTGTACTGACTGGATGATAGCGCTGAGGAGGAGCCTCTTGAGGCAGAGGAGTAAACGACGCCACTGGCTAACGAATTCGACTTCGTATAATACCCTCTGCTTTCGTGTTGATTTTCAAAATTTTCACTGCTGATGCGATTTTGACACCAGCAACCAACGAGCGTTTTCTTTTTCTCTGTTGAATCAATTGATAGTATACAACTAGTGACTAAATGAACATTATAATTGTTTGACTTGAGTTATGAGTTTTTCTATTTCAACTTCGTAAATTAAAGTACATTAGGATCTTATTCAATTGGAGGTCATGAGTGAAGTGTTGCAACAGAAAAAAGGCCGCCTTGCAACAAAAAAAAAAAAAAGACTCAATGGAACGGACACCCGCCTGTTCGCATCCCCTTCAGTTCCTTCATCTGCTTCTCCAAGTATTCCTGACCTTTGTTCTCGAAACGCTTGGGACCGACGTTATCAATATGGTATCCGTTGGGGAAATACTTGTCTCCTTCATCACCAGGCACGGGTAGACCCAACAGCCGGAAAAACCAGGCAGATGGACTGAGCCAGCGATTCCACAGCGTGGGCTTGATGTAGAATGGCTGAGCGGACCAATTGAGCATGTGATACGTGTTGGTCTTCGGGTCGGCCTCTCGCGAATGATTCTCGATGCGCAAGAAATACGGACGAGGTAGAGAAAGATGGCGAAGCACAAACCTGCGCAGCGCAAGGGTGCCAGCAAAAAACTGTCGCGCGAGAGCCGGGGCGGGCTCGTACATCATGGCTTTGCGCAGGCGGTCGTCCATCATGTACGTGACAAACCACTCGCCGATGAACTTGAGTTTGGGCGGCAGGGCATAGACCAGCACAGCAGTGGTTTGGTCGGCCGTGTCACGGTTTGTCTGGGCGGGCAGCATGGCTTTCTTCTCGTACTGTTGGGCCCAGGCAGTGACTTCTTCGAGCCAGTGAATGCCATCGCGAAACCCGGCCGCGGCCGAGGGGAGGTAGTCGGTGTAGTCAATGTCCATGGCATCGCCAATGCTCTTCCAAAACACGCCCATTGCGCAGCGCTCGACATCGGTGGCGCGGCGCCATTCATACTGGTCGATGAAGCGAATCGGCTCAGTGGCGAACAAAGACAGCGTATACATCATATCCTCCGGCAGAATGGCGCCGGACTGGCGATACTGGCTGTGGATGTAATTGGTGCGCGCAATGGCCGTCTGCGATCGTGTCGAGGTGGGATGGTGCGAGGTGAACTCGCTAATCAGTACAACGGTGTCTGTGTAGCGTTTGAAAGAAAACTGTGCCTTGGCGAATTGTTGCGTCTTTGTCAGAGTTTTGGAAATTGTCGGGATGCCATAAGTCTGATTGTTTGGTTAGTCCAGTTGAACTGCATAAAGGAAAGACTCGAAGGATGACAGAGACAAGACAAGACAAAGCAACACAACTGGTTGGCACTCACACGAAAGAGGGCGAATTGAAGACTCTTTTCAAATAAGAACGGGAACTCGAGCTGGGCCATGGCCTGTTGGATTCTCCATGCTTCCTCGTCGGTCATGGAAGCAAGGTCGGAGCGCTGCAGCTTGTTGATGCGACGATAACGCAGAGTCCTGACGAGGAGCAAGTATGCCAGCACAAAAGAGCTGACATACGGCACGGCATCGCGGCCAATCCACATGGATTGAGAGTTCAAGTCGGAAGACAAAAAGTGGCCGACGGTCTGTAGCCAGGAGGAGCTGGACGCGGCCACGGCGAAGAGAGGCCAGGCGGAGGAGTCGTTGAGCATCGCAGTCATGTGTGGTTCTCAGCTCAGCACTGAGAGATGTGTGAGTTTTGTAGTAGTCGCAGAGAGCTTCAGGAAGAGAGAAGTAGACAATTATTCGGAGTAAAGTCAGCGCGATCAAGTCGAGCGCTAATCGGATCGCTCCACTACTGATGTCCACGCGATCTGGATGGAGCAACAATAATGAATCGAAAAGGGCGCCGGCCAACAACACGGCACGTTCTCAGCTGTCACTAGTAGCTACTTAGTACGTAGTAATGACTCTGTTGGGCAAAGCAGAAAGAAATTGTCAATGGATGCAACGTCGACTGCTATAGCTAGTTTTTAACTAACCGGCGGCGCGGTGCATCCCCACTCGCCTACCTCGGGTCGGCACGCGAATTAAGTGGCGGCAAGTGGAGCCGGAGAGGGGGAGCAATAGAATAACGTATCATAGTACGCACTAAGTAATTAGTAACGCTGTCGGAGGCGCAGACAGAGACCATCACCGTCAAGTGTATTCCGTAGAGGGGAAAGAGGAGAAGAGGAGTTTCCCGCTCAGAAGAAGCGCGTGAGGGTCAATTAGTGAGGGCAGGCCAGGTCAGCTGCCGGCCCAACCCTAACCGCACCGGTACTTTCCCAATCGGGCAACTACTTTCTCTATCTTTTTGACCGATACAGAGTGCTTCATATTAAATAACAATAGTGTTTTCTGTTTGCTCTCAAGGCCTGACCGCACCAGTCAGTCGTCTCTGCATGCGCCTCAGGATTGCGGAGATTTCCCCTCTTTTGTCGGGCACATCGCGTGTCGTCTGTTTTCCTGGAGGCTTGTGCGGCGTTGCAAAGAAGCCTCAGCCGTTCGAATTTCCGGAATAATCCAGATGCCATATGGCAATAACACATGCAGTCAGCCAATGGTGTTCCAAGCCATAAAGCCACGAGGCTTTTCTTGAGACGGCCGGGAATTTTCGGGGTGCTTTTCCTCAGATAACAACAATGAAACACTAACCAACTACGCACTGTACATTATAAGACCCCGGTCGCTATATGTATCATTGTATACAGGTAGGACAATATGGGTCCTTTTCCGGCTCTCGATTCTAGCTGTCGAGTTTCCAGTACTTGAGAATCCCGTATTGTCGGACCCGAAGAAACTCCATCATAACACAGTCGGGATGGCGGTACTGTAATAAATTATACGAGGAGCGGACGTCGCTTTGTTTATCTGCCTTACGATGAGCTTCCATTGATTCATATTAATATATTTGTCATTATTGATTCAGGATTGTATCTGTATCTCAGTGAACTGCGGAGTATCTTACTACGCATTATTATTCCAAATAGGGTTTTGCCTCCCGGATCCTTCCCAATCTTTTGAGAACAAACTATTGCACGGCGTCCACTCATGCAGCCCGTTAAAACAACACTACAGTGACTACACAGATGGAACCGAATACCGCTACGACAAAAAGGGCCAGCCCTAATTGCGAGAGCTCACTAGTATTCTTAGCTCATCTAATTACTCCAGTCTCCGTATACGCGGACAACACACCACCCCAGTCACCAGTGACACTGATCAGCATCCCTGTCAACCGCACACCAATCAATAGCGTCCTTCTTGACACTTGTTGATAAAAGTTGGTTGTATTTCTTTCCTTTTTCTTTAACCCTGTCTTTATTAACGGTACGGAGTACCCGGGGCCCCGAGGTCTAGTACACATGCATGATCATGCATGATTCAGCCCAGTCAGCATTTGATACAAGACAAGTACTTTCCGTTTACGGTCACTACTCCAGGAGGCGAGAAGAGCGACATGAATTATTATTAATCTCGATCATATAGATGCTGAATACCGACGTCAGTCTTTTCTGTGTTTCGAAGAAAGACTGAAACTTGCGACACGGATATGTGTAGTAAGGGGGTTCGAAGAAAACGTTATCCCAGTCTAGTGCAGAGCAATCCTTCCACATCAATTGAAATCAACACGTTTTATGTGCATGAAAATAAGTAAACGACCTCACGTGACCTCTTATATCAGTAGTAAGTACTCAGCAGTAAGTTCTGACGGCAGGGTCTCTGCGCAGTACAATATTTACACTTCATGCTATCCTCGGTTGAAAAAGAGAGCATCCACGGGTCTGAAATCAGCAGAATGGGTTATCTCACGAGGATGATGACATTATGTCTCTTGCAAGCGAGGAATGCTCAAGAATCATCAACATACTTTACATCCACTCGCTGCACAGCATGAACTTCTCAGACACACCTGCTCGATAAACACACATGTTGACCGGCGCTTGGTTGTGCAACCTTCGCTTGAGATGGCTATATCCCTCGATGCAAGTGACCAGCTCTGGGTAGACACTATCTGCTGTACATCTCTCCCTATCACGCCCATCATTGACGACGAATCGAAGACTGGGCGGCGCCGATATTTGTTTATCCACATCGAGATCTATTTGAATTCATTCGATCTTCCATGTACACGAGCTTCTGCGACCTCTGTGATTGTATGATTCATTGGTGTCCCGGTAAATCTAATGGCAAACGTCCCATCACTGTGCACGTTCAGAGGTCGCTAGGGGATTTCGTGTGGCCCCCGAGCCAGCTTTGGTCGAACAATTGTCGATTTGTTTCAAGGAAATTTGCCCTTTATAAGGACCTTTGGTATAATGTCTCGGGTTATGAACAGGGGAAGAGCCATGTGAGGTAGGAGTTATTCTCTTTGTTTTTGGATGCCATGATTATTTGAATGGAAGGGAAAGAGAGGCAAGTGGGAGGAGGTCAGTGTCAGGATTTGAAATCGGAGCACCCCTAATGATGTGTTTATGTCTACTACAGATGGACAGACTAAAAGTTAAAGAATATGATAAGTGTGGGTTTACTGGTGTAATTACACGTCTGAAACAGATAATCATATAATTGCAATAGTAAAAGGTTGTTTTTTTGTCTGAAGAGAATCGACACCGAGTCGGAACGGGGATTTGCCCCTGAGCCCTAGTCACGTGCTGCCAAGCATCACGTGACAGCGGCTATCCGCTCGGTCGACTGCACCGTTTATCCAACAATAAGAGATTTTCAGAACTAATGGATATCCTATCGAGACATAAGTCCATCCTCGATAAATAATACTGTATTTTGTATTACTGATCATCATGTACAAAGGTTTCCCGCCTATGCACACACTTTCAGGATAAAACAATAATAAAAATAAACGAAAGAAAGCAACGAGAACACTTTTCTCAACACCAAAGCTCCGAGCCTCCCAAGTCTATTCTAACTTCATCCAATAAAAGATATTCACCCTGAACACCTAACAAGCGAAATAGAGTATCTGAGAAAACGAAAAATGATGCCAAACAGGACCCGCTAGAACGGAATAGCACCTTTAAGCGAGCGTATTAAAAAAGAGTGTAGTTGAAAACCGATATGAGAAGAATATGAGAAACAAATATGGAGTTACGCCTGAGACGTGGATCGGCGACTGTTAAACGTCGTCGAGGTGTTTGATCGTGACCGTCGAGAAGTGGATCGTCGGCCACGACTAGGGGTGCGATCGGGCGGCGCATGCGCAAACACTGGAGCCAGGTCGGGGTTCTGACTAGGCGGCGTCGTCGAAGACAGATCGTAGTTGTTGACGATGATAGGATCGTCTTCCCGCGTGTCGGGGTGGATTTCCAGTCCGTGTTGTCGGTCCAGCCCATGGTGAGGCCCGGAGCCCGACAAGTTCCATGATCCTTCGTCGTCATGAGGGCGTTCAATGGGGGACCAGCCAGCAACACTTCCAGCAATAACGCCTGCCATTGCGGCCGCCGGCCCAAATGCGGAGTTGGATCGTGACCGAGTACGGTTGCGAGACCGCGACTCTGGCGTCGCAGGAGGCGATCCAGTATCTTGCTCGCCATTGGGAGTCGAGGGAGCGGACTCGTCACGAGTGCGCGGGCCACTCCGGGATCCGGGGAAGAGACTTTCAGGATGTTGCAGTCGCTGTCGAATATGAGTCAAGCGTCCGCCACGGACAGTTTTGAGGAAAGCGAGCTGGTCACGGATCTCCTCCAGACCCGGGTTCCACTCATAACTCCTCTCTTCGTCTGATACGAAAACACGAGGACCTCCTTGCTTCTTTCGCTTCCAGAAAGTCGGAATCAGCCGCCGGATAAACTCGTCGGGAATGAGACGTATTATCACTGCCACCGGAATAGAAATGACTCCAAGGACGAGGGAGACCGCCCACTGAGGTCCATTCAGCCGTTCAATGGAGAATGCTTGACCACCGACAAAGATGATAAGAACTTGTCCACCGACGATAATAAGCTGAATAAAGAGGAACCAGTAATTACGGAACATGCCCTCGAAGATGTTGAAGTGATTATCAAGGCGACGGCAGTTGTACTGGTTGAAAATCTGCATCCAAACAAACGTGTTGAAAACAACCGTTTTCAACTGCGCTTGTTCATGACCTGAGTGTCCAAAAACATTAGTGCCGGAGAAAATGCTCATTCCAGCAAAATTCAAAATAAAGGTGATGACTAGCTGGTAGATCGCCTGTCCAATAATCATTTTCCACATCGTCAAAGTTATCAACGACGCCGACTTGGGATCTGGGCGACGATCGAGGACGGAAGCAGCTGGGGGGTCGGTAGCTAAGAGCAAAATGATCAGTATAAAGAAATGCATATTCAATTACAAGGGAAGCTTACCAAGTGCAAGAGCAGCGAATGTATCCATGATAAGATTCACCCACAGCAACTGCACTGCCGACAAGACAGAGGATTCACTGCCACTGGCAACCGCCGAGACAAATGTGAGGATGACCGCTGTAATGTTAACAGTAATCTGAAATTGAAGAAACTTTTTGACGGCATCGTTGACAGTACGGCCCCAAGAAATGGCCTTCACAATAGACGTAAAGTTGTCGTCCATCAAAATAATGTCGGAAGCTTCCTTGGCAACCTCAGTACCTGCCACACCCATCGAGAACCCAACGTCTGCGGTTTTGAGAGCCGCGGCATCGTTGCTCCCATCACCAGTAACAGCGGTTGTCTCGCCCAGCTTGTTGAGTGCGGAGACGAGGATCTTCTTATCGTCGGGGCTAGACCTTGCCAGAACCTGTAGTCGGGGAATAATCTGATTCATTTGTTTGGTGCTTAATTTCCGGAACTCGGGACCTTCCATAGCAACACCACCTGGCGTGTAGATGCCACACTCTTGAGCAATGGCTTTGGCCGTATTGACATTATCTCCAGTGACCATTCGAACAAAAACACCTGCGCGTTGACATTGGTAGACAGATTCGGTGACTCCCGGTCGCAGAGGATCTTGAATGCCGACGACTCCAATGAGAGTCATATCCGAAAATATAGAGTCAAAATCAACTAATTTCCGGTCCTGTTCTTGTGTTTGAGCTCCCTGGGGAGGCCATTGCTCAAAGTCACGGTAGAGCAAACTGATCGCCCGCAAGGATCGAGTTGCATAAGAAGTGGTCACAATTTCCATGACAGTCCGGTTCTTCCCAGAAAGAGGCACAGCATTCAGGCCGGTTTCGGGATCGCTGATTATGTTTGTTGACTTGGAGATGAGAATTTCAGAGGCACCTTTGACAAGCATGCGGTAGTGGCCCTCCTTGAGCTTGACGATGACAGCCATGCATTTGCGAGCAGAGTCAAACGGAACAATCTGAACGATATTTGCATTGGCACGCTCCTCGCTAATGTTTCCGAGGCCCATGTACTCCCGCGCAAAAGTCAACAAAGCCGTCTCCGTTTTGGAACCGATAAACACGGACTTTCCATCTTCCGACGTTTCAAAAGCTGTCGAGTTGAGGATGATGGATTGAAGTAAGAGTTCTTTGACATCAGATGACATCTTTGCCAATACCGCTGGAGGAGAAAGTTCCTCCGAATTTCCATTGGCACGGGCGTTGGACTCGGACGATTCCTCTGACTGCCTTTCTACAAAGCGGTCCGAAGTGCCGAAAGTTCCAGCGACAATTTTCATCACATTTTGTGTCAGGGTGCCAGTCTTGTCCGAACAGATCGTGGTTGCATTACCCATCGTTTCGCAAGCCCGCAACAACCTGACCAAGTTGTTATCCTTGAGCATCCTGGTTGTTGCAAAAGCCAGAGCGAGAGTAACGGCTAGAGGCAGTCCTTCGGGGACAGCAACGACGATAACAGTCACGGCAACGATGAAGATCTGCAAAAAGGCCTGTCCCTTGTCTCCTGGGGTCGCATACTGGCCTAGTTCGACGCAGAATTTGATGAACAGAACGATGAACAGCAGGAGACCCGATGCAAGACCCAGCTTTGCTATGTATTCCGCAAGTACGTTCAGTTTAGATTGCAACGGCGTCGTCTGGCCTTCGTCCTGCAGAGAGAGCATTGTTTTCCCATAAACCGAGTGAACTCCGACAGCAGTGACCAAAAATTTGCCAATTCCTTCCGAAATCTTGGACCCAGACAAAATGAACGGATCAAGTTTGTGCAGGCTTTCGTTTTTCTGAATGGCCTGGTATACTTCGTCGGCAGCTTGTTTCCGTAGCAGATCAGATTCGCCCGTTGTAGAAGATTCGTCGCACTTTATATCGTGACCCTCAATCAAGACACCGTCAACCGGCACAAGATCACCGGGTTCAAGGAGCATCACATCACCAACTAGAACATCATGAACTGAAATTTCGGCGGTCTTTCCAGATCGTATAACTTTGACATATCGGTCTTCCTTTTTCTTGTTGAGCTTGACAAACTGCCGTTCCTTTTGGTAGTCATTGACAGCGCCTACTCCAACCACGATCAGGATAGCAACCATAATGGCCACTCCTTCGACCCATTGTACTCTAGCTTCTCCATCAGTGGCGGTAACAGATTGGTAAATACCAAGGGCGAGAGAGATAACTGCTGCAATCGAAAGCAGAATCAAAACCTTGTCATTATACGCAATCCATGCCAGTTCCCAAATAGTCTTGATCTTCTTCTCTGGCAATTGGTTAGTACCAAAGATTCGCCTGCGATCAACGTATGCATCTCCGGATATAGTCTTTTGAGTCGACTTTCTTTGTAGCAACTCAGCTCCCAAGACAGGTTTTGGCGGTTCACCATTATGGGTTGCATTGACAGCTTCATTGAAAGATACGGTTCCATCCAAGTATGCCTCGTCAAGACTGAGACCAGCATTTCGGTCTGTTCGTAAGCCTTTCTCAAGGCCCGCCATTCCACCTACAGCATGAAGAGCACCAAGATTCTTTGGGTTCAGGAATTTCTTCAGTTGACCTGGAGAAAAGGCGAACTTGTTGTCCTCCACTTCGAAATCGTCCTCGGTGCCGAGATCCGGGCGTAATGCCTCTTCATCGCTCAAAATAGGTTGGTCCGCTCGATTCGACTCTTGCGACACGCGATCATCGTGGGAAGGACTGGATTGTACATAGGTGTCGCCACCAAAAGAACCAGTACTTTCTGATTCTAACGAGTTTCCTCGCGACCTGGTGCCCGGGACTTCCAGAAAATTGGTATGGGTCTCGTTCATTTTGGACGTTGGCGACGACACGTTATGAGGCGAGGTAGGCCTGCTTTCCCGCGCCCAATCCATAGAGTTTGAAGAGCGAGCATCTGTAGGTGATATGCTCGTGTGCGTCGCATCCGTGTTCTCGGGGGCCAAATTCGGAGCAGCAGGCTGATGCGGAGGATTATTGTTTTGGTCATGGATTTCTGCGGTTGGCGAGATCGGACTGACTGCGGATGTGTCGATGGTGATTGTAGGAGCTCGCTCTCGACGCAGAGGTAGCGAGTTCCGGGGACTCTCCCCGTCGACATGGGTGTTAGACATCCCGAATCGCACTTGGAAAAAGCCGTATCAGGTCGTGATGAACGATAGCGGTAAATTTGACAAAGTCTCAAGTATCATGCATGGCCGTCACGAAATAGGTTTCAATGGATTCGAGAATCGTTCACTGCAAATTAACGGGGAATAAGTCAGTACACATAGAGGCCAGAGGATGACGCAGTCCCGAAGAGAGGACAAGGAGAAAAATTTCCCTCAAAAATCAGGGTTTTTGACTTACTTGAAATATAGCAGGAAAGGGGTGATGCAGAGCGTCTTGATAAGGCGCGGTGGTCGGCAATGGGGTAAACAGCAAATGTTGTGTTGTTGTGTTGTTGCGGAAGGCTATGCGAAGACTATGCTGATGCCGCGAGAACGCCAGTGTACCAAGAGTCGTAAATGAGAAGAAAATCATGCATCGAGCATGAGATAGATAGCTGGAAATGATAATGAGGCTGTGGCGAGCTGTCGAATGCCGAACAATGGACGACAACTGGTGGCAAAGAAGCAGCAGTAGTAAACGGCGGAAACAGGGAGGATAAAGAGAAAAAGGCCCTAAACGCTGAGTCCACGTCTCGCCAGATAACAAGGAATGCGAAGCACTGGCTTGACAGCAGATAGCAAAAGAAGCACGCGATGCAGCGTGGGTAGAGTGGTCGTGAGTTGAGGTTGCTGGGGAGGAAGAGACTAACGAGAAAGCAGGAGAATAGACAGGGCCGGGCGAGCGTGGAGATTACGCGCGCGCCATCAAGACGGCCGCCAGAATCAGACCCAGAAAAATGTCTGTTCGTTTGCGCTCAAGCAGTGGGTTTCCCGAATTTATTATTACGGGGTCTAGGCTTGGGCTTGGTCTCTTGGTCTTGGGCTCTTGGTCTTGGGCGTTGCTTTACATGGTTTTCTACTTCTGGTGTTGCAAACGGTTATCAGCGGTTTCGCTTCGTATCTACACAGTCATGGTCACGACATGACTTATTTCTTGTTTAAAAGCTGTCACAACAGTGTGCCTCGGAAGGCCTGCTCTTTCAATCTCTTCTGACAGCGTCTCTCTGGCATCATAGCATAAGTTCCATGGGCACGAGTGCGCGCCCGAAGGACACACCGCTAGCTAGTATGGGCAGGTAGAGGATTGCACTGGTCACTGGTCCGGCGTCTATTTGACAAATATTGCACAAGAATAATAATGCAGGCATCGATTGAATAATAATGGACGCATCATCCAGCAGGTTCTCCTTTCGCTTTAACTTTTTGCAGCGCTGCGATGATGGAACGACAGTCGTTGAGACGTTCTTGGCATTGTTTTGCACAGCCCCCCGCTAGAGCGTTTTCGGCAGTGGAGACGGGGTGCAACTTGTTATCTCCCCTGGGTGCGGGATAAATGATGAGCAAACTATGCATTGACTTGAGTATCAGCGGACTGTTTCCCCCATGTACAAGGACTTTCTTGTCTTTCTGCAATGCCTAAAGTAATAATGGCTATATCAACGGGCACCTCCGCGTCGTCGAGGCGGACGCAAGGCGGCGCTGGGCAGATCGACAGAAAAAGCTTTAATGGGCTTGCAGACCCACTCGTTTGAAGGATTGCGCCTCCATTGGCTGTCCCGCTCACGCTAACTACTTGGGGCGAGGGTCCACTACGGCCACCATCCGCCCCACGGTGCAACCCATGCAGCCGGCCAATCATCAAGCGGTGGCTGCAATCTTGCTTGCATGATTGGCGTGGCGGGCCCGCCCTCTGCATGTATATCGAATTCCTCTACAGTGACTGGCTGCGCGGGGATCCTTTTTTTTTTCTGTCACTGGGGCCAATGGCAGCCAAGCATGCATGGTTATTCCTGACTTTGATAAGTTGATATCGGGGACGTCATCTGCTTGTTCTATAAGAAAAGGAAAATAAATACTGAATACGTACGAAGTGCAGCAATAATAGATTTGAATTGAGCAGCAATCAGAACTATTCAATCGGTAGCCACGCTGAATGTTGAATGTCGTGCATTTGTCTATTCTCCCTGCGTAGTACTATTGACTTTGACTTTGGACCTATCTAGTACCCAACAAACTAGCATCTTTCTTACTCGTACTCCGTCTGCGTACTATCTAGTGCAAATCGATTGACTGGCCACAGAATACCTCTCGATAGTCGATATACGTCACTCGAACGGCGCCATGACAGTATTTCCCAGCACCTTTGCCGCAAACTCCTCCCCGCCAAGCGCCGTCGAGTGAGCCCAAGGCTTCAGCGCGATTTCCTTGCGAATCGTGGCTGCGAAGCACCCACTCCAGCCAAGTCGGGGATTTGCGTTGGAGACAGCCGCGATGGTATCTGGGTGCAACAGGTCGACAAAGGATCCGGTGTTGTCTAGAGTAGTAGTCGAGTCAATTGATCAATCCTAGTACAATCCTGATATGCTATCGATCCTCTCCACGTGTCTATCTTACCGAAGATGGTTGCCAGCTGCAACAGCTGCCCCACGGCCGTGATCGTGCCAACCTCGCAGAGATCCTGATGCCGGATAATCGACTCCGCCGCACTCTCGGCCTGCTCTCTCGGAGCCACCGCATCAGCAGCGTCAGCGTCAATATCACTAGTACTACTACTACTGCCATCGTCTCCGTCGAAAGTCTTGTTTTGCAAGACCTGCAGCGCCAGGAAACCACCATAAAACTCAAAGCTCATGCGCGTCCGCCGCAGATTCTCCTCCGTGGTGCCAATGTCATGCAGCAAACAAGCCAAGAAATACGTCTCGTGCGAGAAGCTCCATTCGGGGAAACGGTATTTCTTGATGGCGAGCCCGTAGTGGTACACGCGCAGGCTGTGGTTGTACGTGGGTTCCGGTAGGTGGGATTTGGCGTAGGAGTGGATGCGCTTGGCGAGGGCAGTGTTCGGGATTGCGATATCAGAAGAGTCTGTGGCAAACGCCGAGGGAGCAGAGCTAGGCTTGGGGTCGTATGTGTCGAGTATGGTTTTGGCAGAGGCTGGCACTGCCGAGTAACCGTATTCCTGTATGCTGTCGGACATATTGGAAGTTCTTAAAAATATAGCCAAAATTGTGAGTATTCAACACAGGAGCAGTAGCGTTGATATTTTAGTGGCAAGTCCTGCTCTGCAAGAACCAGAGAAATCTGCCTTTTATGCCTTTTTTATGCTCTACGTGAATGACCCAGAAAGTGCTTACAAAAACATCGGCCGGATTGTCCAACTTTTCCGCCATGCCAACCGCAAGGCGTTGCCGCACACAACCTTCATTGGCAACCACGGAACACGTTCGACGCCTGCTGATTAAGACTACATTATTAACCTCCGGCAATCTCGAGTCCAGGCCCGGAATTAAAACTTTCCAGAAAGAGTAATAAAAAAAAGACATGTACCATGGACTCTCTGCCAATCGGACGCCGGAGAACATTAGCCGTACTGAGTTTTTCGCTGGTCAACCCCAGGGCGCCGGCAATTATTGATGTCGTTCAACCTGTGACTTGTGAAGTTTTTCTGTCTTCTACATACGAGTCACTAGATTCCAGGCTGTCAAATGTTATTCATTACTAACCCGTAACTTCCACCCATCCCACGATATGATACATTCGTTCTTCCAATAAAATTGAGAAGACAAAAACAAAGGAGATCTTTCGAGTTCAATAGTACTTCTATAAACTCTGCGTTTTTACGGCCAGTTCTCAGCCAAGTTAGAATCCTCATCCTCGTTTTCCTTTCTCAACGTGATATTCCACAGATCCAGGCGACCAACTCCTTCGTTCTTCTTCTTCTTGGTCAGCGGCGAATTGACCATGGCTGCAGACGTCAGAGCCATCACATCTGCAAGCTCGGTCATTCGTTTGGCTTTGGCGAAGCACTCGAGCATGAAGTTGTCTTCGGAAATGAGAATGACGAGTTCCATGCTGCGAATCAAAAGTCCGCGAGAGATCTTCAGGCTGGCGTAGTACAGCGCACTGACGTAGTTCAGGATGATGTCCGGGAAGTAGGTGTTTCGAATGTATGTCAAAATGTCATCCTCTTCCGCTGCAAGTAAAGAGTTAGTCATCCGTAGTGCCAGTAACAGAAATGGACGAGTCTTACCTGATCTCCGCTGCATCAAAGTACCACGGTCTTTGTCCAGCAGAGCCTCTGTATGCTCTGTTGCGCTCTCGATGGCTATCTGAAGCTGCTCTTGGAGTTCCACCATTAGTGCAGAATCCTCAACCTCTGTGTGTTTGCTCCTAGTTCAATTAGCCAGGGTATTTAAAAAAAGAAAATGGGGATCATACTTTTCGAGTTGTTCCCACGTCTCTTGAAACTCCTCCAAAGCATTGTATGCCCAAATGACATACTCCATATCCAATAAAACCTCGACCGCGGCGTAGTTTGCAGCTTGGTCGCCCTGAGACCGAGACCGATTACGCCGTGATTTCTTGGACGGGCTCTTTGATGGACTCGGAGGCACAGACCCGTTGCCCGGCAGCCCGTTCTCAATCGGTCCATCGTGCCGTATATCATAGCCAAGTAGTTTTAGTGACATTTCCGAAATATTGATCCTTGCGCTGAGTTCGCGAGCTTCCGTCAACATCCCGTTACCTGCACTTACGGTTAGCTTCACGTTAAATTCGCTCAGGCCGGTAGACTCACCGAAGAATCTCTTATACAGATATTCCACTAGCCTGCATACCACGGTGAATTTTCCGTCGAGGTGTGCATACCACTCTACACACCGGATCAAGCGATCGATCTGAGGACTGATATCGCCCCTGGTAAACTTTTTGCTAACGGGCATCAAAATGACGTCCTTCTTCTCGCGGTCCCGGACTGCTTTACAGTTCAGGTTGAACGTTTTGTACTCTACTATTGGTGTGTTCTCAACGACATATTGGGACAAGCTCTCCTGAACGAGTTTGATGTCAATTTCATGCTTCTCCAAAAGCTTGCCCATTCGATCCATGTCATACTGTTCGAAAACGCCAAGCAGAATTTGGGCAACAACGTCAGAGACCAATACTGGCGGTAAGAAAGAGGCGTAGAGCGGGATCCATTCGACGAGCTCGGCGGTGTGTAGATTCTCAATGTAAGCTATCACGTTTAGGGCGACCGTGTTGTTGAAATCAGAGTTGGAGGGTGTGTATGAAAGTGTTCTCGTGATGATGTACAGATGGGTGATTATCCGCAGCGCGTCCTTGTCACGAACCGCGATGACTGACGCGCTATCAATGTTGCTGACATTGAGAGTTGGGATCAAAGCAAGACCCCTTGGCGTCTTGCCAACTTCAGAAACTGCGTATGCTGTTGACAAAAAGAATGAGTCAAAGTTCTTCCCCAAAATGGCCGCTTGAATAGTGTGGTAAGGATTGCGAGCCTCCATGCCAACAACTTCATGGGTTTTCAGACCATGCAAGAACCTGCGAGTTGCCTTGTAGTCCATTGGTACGGGCATAAAGGTCACGTTTGCCAGTGGCGAGTGACTCAGCTTTTTGGAGAATTGGAAGCAGAAATCACGATAGCGAGACAATAAGATGTGATTGTAATAGACATAGAGATGCTCATCCCAACTTTGGCACACTTTGTAAGCGGGCTCGGTCTCACCGCAGAGTAGTGCATAGACCGCTCTTTCGTAGTCGTTTGTGTTTGGATCTCGGGCCAGAGCAGAACAAGCAGTCCGCCATGCATCCTGCGACCGGCAGTTCATCATGCGCGTCATGCTGTCATCTGCAGGGGTTCGGCCGCTGGAGGCGTCTCTGTCGACACTCGAGCCGCATAGACTGACTGCGCGCCAGCTTTCAAGGCGTTCCTCGGACCATTCACGAATCTTTGTCCACGACTCGCCTTGTGTCAACATTTTCCAGCAGGTCAGCCATGTGGCCTGCTCATAGTATTGATCTTGCTTCTGCAAGGCTTGCTTTTGTCGAACCACAGCATCTGGGTCGAGTTGGGTAATCAGAGGCTCTTGTTTCTCGGAGCTTAGCAAGGAAGCTAAGAGACCGGGATCGCCTGGTTCCAATGGTTGTGGCCACGCCCGCAGTCGTTTTTGCCCTTTGATGGCTTCTTTGGTGTACAGCCAGCCATGTGCCCATAACCCTGAGCCCCTCTCTGCTTGTGCCTCCAAGTCTGCAATGACAGTATCTAGCTGTTGACCCGATGACTTTGATTTTGCTTCAAGCCACTTCATCACCATTACGCACTCGGTTGCATGATGGTCAGCGTCCAAGAACTGCTCCCAGATTTCTCGGTCCGTAGAATAGCGATGCAAGTTTTGGAAGGCCGATTTTTGCGATTCTTTTGCGTGAGTGATCGCCGAGGGATCTTCAATAGCGATAAGATTGAGCAGGATATCCCAAGTATCAACTTCGAGTTGCAGCCGCTGCAGGTCTTCTTCAGATGCGGGACCAGAAGCATCCTGTTCGCGGCTCGCATTCCAGCCTGTCTTGGCCCTCTTCAGAGTACTCTGGCGATTGGCGTCCTTGATTGCATCCGAGGCATACAGCTGATAGCCCTTGATGAGGGAAAACGCAGCCTGGTACGGGCTTTGTGCGCGATCCTGCTGCTTAAATCGGTCAAGCTTGGCGGCAAAGGCTTCCATTTGGCGAGTGACACGATCTGCAGTACGTCTGAGAGGGTGTAAAGTCTGCTTGACACTCGGGGCAGAAAATGTAGATGGCGGGGGCGGGCGAAGGACTAGAGCAATGAGACATTCGTTAGCTGTGCTGTCTAATTTAAACATGGCTGGGGCAGTCACACCTGGACTTCTTTGTAGAAAACGGGGGGCGGAGGCACTCAATAACGAGCCATCCCCATTTGTTTCAACGATTGAGTCCAACGTGTCCCCCTCGTCGTATTCTTCCTCTTCGTAGTCTTCGTCGCCTTCGTCGTCTTCAGGCTCTTCTTCCTCGTCGCTTTCTAGCTCGTCGACGCTGTTTTCGACTTCCTCGCCATTTCCCTCCTCATCGTCATCATCATCAATCTCGATGACTTCAGGTTCATTCAAATCGTCGGTCTGGGCCGCCTAGAAAAAGCTCCGTTGTCAGTTGTCAACATTCAATCCGGCGGAGAGAAGGCGGCTCACATTTCCGAAAACAAACGCAGGAGCGCGTTCCGGAGCGGGCGCCATGGTGTCGCAATACTCAGATACGACAGTAGGGCCGGCCTGATACGATCGACCAAATGGAGGGGGAGAAGAGGAACAAGAGAAGAAGCTGGCGCCGCAGACAACAATGAGCGCTGAAGCTCGACTGGGCTTGGTCGCTTTGGGCGCGTTCCGGGGCCAACGAAGAGGCTAGCTGCATCCGGACTAGCGCACACGAGCCTGCTTAAGAAACTTTTTCGGCGCGAGAATTTTGCTTGTTTTCTTTCTCTTCATACATAAATGTCTAATAGGCAACCATTAGAGTCTCGGATCCTACTCTTCAGTGTTCGAAAGCCGCGCTCAAGGTTGTCTTAGAGCAACCACTCACCAGTTCCTACAACTAGTCGAGCCCTTATCTCAGCATGGGGGCTCCGACCGCAAAGCAATTGGTACATCGCTCATGTCTGTCGAGCAACTTTTTTTCTATATTTCTACTAGTATACACGGGTACATAGTGTCGACGTAGTGCGGATACAGCATTCAGTGACGGTTCATATAACTTCGTAATCACCTTGACCTCACTGCCATTGGAAGGGCAATGTCCTTGGTCTCAAGCGCCTTGCCCTCTCTGCTTCATCTTGATCCGCAGCAAATTGGGCTTGGGACAGCTGGGTGTTTTGGCATCATCACCACGCTCCTTGTAGAAGGAATTGCAACATTCGTACAGGGCGTCGATCTGTTTCTGGCATTTTTCCTCCTTGTAGGAATTTTTGGTCAGACAATCTTTATCGTTGTTAGCAGTCTTCTCGCCACTTTTGACCGCAATATAAACGATCAATCTTACCCTGGATGGCGCACTGCGACGACCACTGATTAGCAACATGCCAGAAGTTGCACTATCAAAGAGCCACCTACAGCTCGAGGATGACACGGAGGGTCATAAGCAAGATCTTCCTTTAATTCGCCCTGTCTGCCCTCAGTTTCTGCTCACATCACATTCACTGGTAAACTCTACCATGACGCAAGTAGCCGTTGCCCAGTCAATCTGACAAATCAAGAGGAATTATCCAAAAGTTCACACAATAATAACAATAAAACTTTCATGTAAGCTTATGCTAAGACTTTTCTCTCACTCTCTTTGCTTCCTTGGGTTTACTTGTTCCAACTTCCATGATAAAGAGCTGATCTGGGGCTACAGCGAAGACCGGACGGAACATCGATTATCCGGCTGTCCCACGCGGGGGCCTCATTGGGCGGCACTTTCGCAACGCGACGAGTTCGCTTTCTCTCTCCAACAACCTCTCTTTCCTGTCCTCTTTTCCCTCTCACCGAGCCATCTTCGATTATTCCTGCAACCCTACGATCTCCACTGCTGCGTTAATGTGAGTGTTTATCAAGGGTCTCCTGCTCCTCACCCTCTGAGCAGCATGTCCATCAGCTCGTCGCAAAACTAATCTCGCTATCTCACGCAGCGTTGCCACCACAATCACCATGGCCGATCAAGGAGACGCCCCCGCGGCAGTTGAACACCTGAATATCAAAGTGACCGACAATAACAACGAAGTGTTCTTCAAAATCAAGCGGTCTACCCAACTCAAGAAACTCATGGATGCCTTCTGTGAACGGCAAGGAAAGCAGTCATCGTCGGTTCGTTTTCTCTTTGACGGCACTCGCGTACGCCCTGAGGACACGCCAGACACTGTAAGTAATGTTTTTTCAGGCTGCACTATCAGCCCTCTTCGATGTCTTGAGCAGATGACTTATGGAATGCGTGACCTGCAGCTCGAGATGGCAGACGGCGACACTCTTGAGGTTCACCAAGAACAGATTGGAGGATGATCCGGTGGTTTTGCTTTTCGATAAAAATGCGATGATCTTATTATGCACATGTATTGCATAATATACAGTGATGCACCTTTTTCTCCCTTTTCCTACCACGAGATATGTCCCAACGGCGCGAAGGAGTTTGAATTTTTCAAAGCAAATCAAATTAACAAAGAACGATAGTCTTCTAAAATTTGGTTGTTCTTTCTTGCTACAATATTTCATCTTCAAATATTTTATGTAGCAACAGCATTACATGAAGTTTTTTTTCTTTCAGATAGTGTACAAATTCAGCAAAGGCCAGCGAAATTTATTTACATGCCTTTCGTACTAGTGAATAGATAGTGTGTAGCACCGACAACCAAGTCGAACGATTGTGCAAAAAGCTGTGGCATGGGCTAAGCATCCCATACCGCCGATTTTGCCTTTTCTTCCTCCTCCTGGGCTCTCGCCGCCTCCTCTTTCGCTTTGTTCCGGCGCTTCATCTCCTTTTCCTTGACCGCCCTGTCGTATGCTCGCTGCTCCTCGGTCCGTTTGGGAGCGCGTATACCTAGCGCTCCAGCAATCATCCTGCTCGCCACGGCCGTCTGCTTTTCTGGCCGTGCCCGCGGCGAATCTCTCGGGGGCGCGGCCCCCTGCGCACGAGAACTATTCCACTGCGGCAGAAATTCACCACCGTTGTCAGTGGCCGGTGTAGGAGGGGGTGCCAGCGGACCTTCTGATTTGGACGATGGCGAGCTGATTCCTATCTTTGCTGTAATTGGTGTTGAAGTTGATGATACCGTGCCTTCGTCGGTTTCGGTTTCAGTGTCAGAGCCCGACACTGACAGGTCGTCTTCCCATGATTCCGCTACTTCTGCCTTTTGCTTGGCAGATTTACCGCCCGCCGGCTTTTTCACGGCCAGGCGTGAGATGTCGGGGTCGGGTTTCTTGTCTTGGATGGACAGGCTCTCGACGGACTGCTCCAGGCTTGCTATGTGCTCGTGAGCGAATGTGCGAGTTGAGTAGAGGGGCACTGGCAAACCTTGGGTGCTGACACTGCCGTCCATGGCCGACCTTGTATATATATATAGATATATATATAAGCGCCTTCTTGTGTATATATCTATATACACCGATGTACATATATATGTATATATATATCAGCGTTAATATAGGAAGTCTCCTGGAAGGTTGCAGGGCACACGAGCCCATGCGTCATCATTATTGCCCTGACCCCGCCTTGTCCGGGGTTGGCCGCCGTGATTGGCCGCCTGCCGCGCCGAGGCTAAATTCCTCTATGCATTTGAATGTGAATACACTGGATAACAGTATCGTGTTACTTGCTTGTCGACATCATGGGGGAACTGGGGAACTGGTGTGGTTTTTACAAACCTGGCAGTGTTCATTAGTGTCTTGTGGATAACTATTAAGTATCAATTGATGTGTAGAAAGGTGAGCAGAACTACATAGCTCAAATTGAAGGTGGTAAGTAAATGCTGTTTAAATTGACATTCATCTATTAAACCAGCCAGTGAAAACTTAGCCCAAACAATTCAAATGAAGGATTCTAAAAGTATAGACTGAAGCAAGAAGCCTATAGTATGGAGTACTCCTCTGGACTGGTGCTCGGAAACAAGCCCGAGCCGGCTTCGGCTTCTCCCCAGGTCTTTCTTGGCATCGGACCGGCCGCTCTTTCCTTAACATCAATAGGCTACATGAGCGTTAAACTTGCAAGTTGCCGTATATATTCCCCGTCTTCTGTTCATTCGCGTTCTTTCATTTTCTTCTGTCTGTTTCGTTGGCTTGCATAGACCGTGACAGCGTTCATCGCATATCTGTTTGCTCAACCCAAGACTACCCGTGGCTGCGACTGCCGACGCTGCTATATCAATCGACACACGCCAACTAGACCATCCTCGGCTTCTCAGCTGAAGGATCGACAACCGATAACCCCCAAATGGCGACCAACTTATCACCTGCCAGAGTACGGTGCTTGACTGCCTCCGCGCGACGGTTGGGACGATCTGCTGCCTTTTCCACCTCGTCCAAGAACCTTGGATACGCGGATACGCTTCCAAATCTTAAAATAGGCGCCCACACAAAGGTTCTTTACCAAGGGTTCACTGGTTAGTTCGGGCAGAACTTTTATTAGTGAGCGCTTGCTAACTTTGTCACTCACAGGCCGTCAAGTATGAGTTCGTTCATAGTAGTGGCCGCACTATCTGATACTAACCGGCTTATGACAGGCGACCGCCAATGCCCAAGAGTCTATTGATTGGGGAACTAAGATTGTGGGTGGTGTCAAGCCTGGGGTGGAAGGCGAGCATCTCGGCCTGCCAATCTTTCCGTCTGTTCGAGAAGTGAGTGTGTACACGTTTCTCTTCTTGAATGATGTCGATTAACCAATGTTCGACTTTAGGCAAAAGAGAAAACAAATCCGGATGCATCTGCCATCTATGTGCCCGGAGACCAAACGGCCAAAGCAATCGAAGAAGCGATAGAGTCAGAAATTCCCCTCGTCGTGGTCGTTGCCGAACATGTTCCTGTCCATGACATGTTGCGAGTAGGTGCACCCGTCTTGAATACTTAGGTTCGTTATTAAGTTGAATATCAGATCCACTCCATACTCAAAACACAGTCCAAAACGAGACTGGTGGGAGCCAACTGCCCTGGCATTGTATCTGCAGTAGGCAAGTGCCGCATAGGCTTCCAACCATTACCTTGTTTTTCCCCCGGCAGGATCGGAATTGTCAACAAGTCGGGTACCCTGAGTTACGAAGCGTTTGCTTCCACGACTAGAGCTGGGCTGGGTCAAAGTCTATGCATTAGCATGGGAGGAGACGTCTTGGCCGGGACGACTTTTGTAGATGCGTTAAAAGTCTTCGAGAATG
Organism: Talaromyces sp. R2412; assembly: GCA_023626135.1. Taxonomy (NCBI): domain Eukaryota; kingdom Fungi; phylum Ascomycota; class Eurotiomycetes; order Eurotiales; family Trichocomaceae; genus Talaromyces; species Talaromyces sp. R2412. The sequence continues at coordinate 369,142 of JAMAGK010000004.1, forward strand.
ATCCCGACACAGATGGAATTATTCTGATTGGCGAGGTTGGAGGGGTGGCCGAATTGGATGCTGCTGAATGGATCAAGGATTACCACCAGCGGACATCAAACCCGAAGTGAGCAGACGCCCCTTGTACTGAAAGCCCTTCTTACTAACATCCACAAAGACCGATAATGGCATTGGTTGGCGGTTTAGAAGCTCCTGCGGGCCGAGTTATGGGACACGCCGGTGCGTGGGCAGCCCCTGGAGAGCCCAGCGCCAAGGTCAAGTACCAAGCACTCGAGAAAGCCGGAGTGACCATGGTGTCACATCCCGAAAAGTTTGGGGAAAGGATGAAGACCCTTTTGGAAAACTGGGGGATTCAATCAAAAGCCTCTGTATGTGATGAATGTCAGGTCTCTGAAGGGCAACTCGCTGATTTGTATGAACAGACAATTTCCCGATCAGCCGGCCAGCAGAGGGGATTTCACACCATGAGACAATTCAAGAGCCCTTCGATGTTCCAAGCTCCTAAAACACAACAACGACGCTCCCTTTATATCAAACAGCACCAAGCCTTTAGCATTCTTGAGAAAGAGCATGTCAAGACTCAGGAAAAGGCCGTTTCTTCCGAAGACATCAACCTTGCGATGGCCATCGATAGGACATCTTTGTCTCCATGTATCACTGTATCCGCCGCAAATTCATCCGAAGGATCATGTTTGAGAATTCCTTTTGACTACGACCGAAATCATTCCAAAATTATTCAGCAGGCGGATCCGATTGCAAGAGAAATCGTTTCCTTCTGTGGGCTGCCGTCAGAACGTCATGCGCCCTTGCAGAACTACATCCGCAAACTCTGGCCCATTTTCAGCAAAAAGGAAGCTTTTCTTCTGAGCACAAGAATCTCTTTCACTGATGAGGATGTTGTTGTGCATGAGGCAAGTTTTGGGTTTGACGATGCAGCTTTCAGAAGCGCGGGCCGACAGAAAGAAGTGCATGCTCTGCGTGATATCGGCGATGAGGTCCCAGAGGAAGTAAAAGCGGAGAAACAGGGGGCTATCTATGTCAAGTATGATTTTCATTTCTGCTAATGTTGGTGTGACTAATTTCTCGGTAGGCTTGACGGAGAGGGAAGTATCGGGACTTTGGGTAAGCATTTACAAGTTAAAAAGTAAGTAGAACTTGCCGTTAACTTGGGTTGATAGTCAACGGCGCTGGACTTGCGATGAACACAGTCGACTCTCTAATACTGAAAGGCGGCCATCCAGCCAACTTTCTCGACACCGGCGGCAAAGCAACTTCAGAGACTATCGAGGGATCATTCCGCATTCTGTGCATGGACCGGCGCATCAAGGCAATCTTTGTCAATATCTTTGGCGGATTGACCAAATGTGATATGATTGCCCGGGGAATCATCAACGCTTTCAAGAATCTGAACATGACGGTGCCGGTAGTTGTGCGACTACGGGGGACAAACGAGGAAAAGGGACAAGAAATGGTAAGCTTTGATTGTTTCTACATTTTATGAAAACAAGAGCTAATTGATAATACTTAGATTGCTCAAAGTGGGCTGCCGCTACATTCCTTTGACAGTTTCGACGAAGCAGCAGACAAGGTCATTAGCCTTGCAAAAGAGGTGAAAAAGAAATAGATTTGCATATACACTGTAGATAGATAGATTTTTGTGATGACCAATGTACATACTAGTATATGCTCGGGAGTCGGGACTCAAGAGCTTTGACCCTGTTGAGAACGTGGCCCATTTGTTGACATTTGCAAATTTAGCATTATGAAATCCGCCACCTTGAATTTATGCAATATAATGAGAACATTAGAAGATTAAAAAGCGTCAGCGTTCTGTTTTGGGATACGTGCCCCGAAGTACTTCCAGCTGTCCGAAAGGAAACTAGTGAAGCATGTACGTACGTAACAGGTCTGGAAGAAAATTTACATTCAAACGGCGAAATCCGTCATGCTCTGTACAATGGAGCTGAAAACATGATTATTTTCAAACATAACACAGCGCAATGCGTATTAATAATAATGCAGTGTATGTCTAGACCATGGGTCGGCTTCTATCGGGCCTCGGCAGCCGCGCCGGCCTTTTTACTCGATGCGGCCCTGAATCTTCAATCCTCCACTGCAGCCTGTCGTTCTCCAGCGAATTACTGGCGGGCTTGCTGACGGACGAAAGACGCCGACTATTTTTTTAAGATTGTTTATCAATTGCTACCAACAGTCTTTTTCGCATGGTTCCCACTGCGATTGTGCGGGCAGTGCCCGTCGTCCGGGCTACTACAAAAGGCCTGTATCCCGCTGTCGGACGCCGAGTTGTGTTGCGACTCGCCAGGCCACGTCTATACTCAACAGGTAGAATATTCATTTATTTATTTCTAGGTGAATCAGACTAACACCTTGGCGTGACGCAGCAACCCCCCCTCAAACACCATCTAAGCCCGCCTCAAAACTACGCCGTGCTCTCGGCTTCACCTCGCTCGCCATTGTTTCGTTTTTCGCCGGCCTATCTGTCGCCCCATTCCAAGCCGCCAACCAAATCATGGCCATAGGAGTGCCTACCGACGAGGAGACGCTGGCCCTCTTCCAGCCCGTCGACGAGCTCTCGCAGCGCATCGACGAGCATATCAAGACACACGCGCTGGCCCAGCAGCTGCGAAGCCAGGCCGACTTTGTCGAGTCGCGGCCGCATCTCAAAGTGCCTGAGACCCTGCGAGACCGTAACCTGACCGCGGGCACGCTGGCTGGGCCCGACCGTATTGTTGTGCCGCCGTACGTCTGGTCTGAGAAGTCAGGCAAGGAAATGGTTTTGATTTCGTATCTGGGCTCTGCGCTGAGCGGACATCCCGGTATTGTGCATGGAGGACTGTTGGCGACGTTGTTGGACGAAGGGCTTGCGCGTTGCTGTTTCCCCGCGTTGCCGAATGGTATTGGCGTGACTGCGAATCTCAATATTGATTATCGAAAGCCGGTCAAGGCGGACAATTATATTGTGCTCCGGGCGAAGACGGTCAAGGTTGAAGGGCGCAAGGCCTGGGTGGAAGGTCGTCTGGAGACGCTGCCTGAGGGTGATGAGGAGCCTGTGGTGCTGGTCGAGGCCAAGGCTCTGTTTATAGAGCCCAAGTTTGCGGCGGTACGTTTTCCTTTTTGTTTTCGCTTTACAAGGACATGATATACTGACTGCGTTAGAAACTACGTCCCCTAAGTCAGTATGTGAGCTAGATCGCATACGGCTGGCGTTTGGGTATAGAACTGGCTGTATATAGCACTTGATAGAGTTGTAATTATTAGAAATTGATTTGTTTATTCAGGCTGCATAGTATTTGACTATATAAAGAGAGATGCTTATATGAAAGTCAACATCTATAAAAACAGCCTGGTGTCGTGACACCGGAGAGACCTAATACTAGTGGAGCCGCCAATCGCAGGCCCGACTTCTGCCCGCAGCTCCCAAGCTCCAGGAACGTCACACTCCCGACACTGGACAGCACCCCCGACCAGACCTTTTCGACGTGATACATACCTTGTGCCCGCCGGTTGAGCGTGGCAGCAGGGTTTTATTCTCTTGGACGGTTTATTGAGAGAAAAAAGAGAAAAAAAAGACGAACAACATGGCCAAGAACATCAGATACCAGCTGCTCTCGCTCCCCACCACCATCGTCCCGTCCCACCACCACGATGACGCCCTGGAGACTATCTCCTCGACCGTCGGCCCCGACGGCGCAGTCTCCTCGTTCCCGATCCCCGAGTTCAAGATAGGCACGCTGGACGCTCTCGTGCAGCAGGCCGAGGAGCTGGGCAAGCTGGAGAGCGTGTGCCAGGCCGTGGTCGGCAAGGTGGGCGATGCGCTCAAGGGCATCCTCGACGGCGACGAGGATCAGATACAGCGGATGAAGACGGTGAATGACAGTGTGTAAAATACTTTGTATTGGGTGTTTTGGGTGCTGACTGACCTGTCGCTAGAACCCGTGGATCAGTATTTGCGAACGTTTCAGTGGAATAAAGTCAAGTATCGGGCGGATAGGTCGATTGGCGAGTTGATTGATTTGCTGCACAAGGTGTGTGTAACTTTCATGATTGCTAGGATACTTGCTGACAGCGGAATTCTAGGAAGCTGCTAGTATTGACAACGATATCCGAACCAAATACTCCCAGTACAACCAGATCAAAAACACGCTGACGGGACTCCAGCGCAAGCAGACGTAGGCAGCTATCTGACTTGTGAGACTAGAGCAGGGTTAATGTGTTTAGTGGAAACCTATCGACAAAATCACTCGCCTCCATTGTCGACCCGCGACAACTTGTGCACGAATCCGAATACCTGGAATCGCACCTCCTGGCAATCCCCGCCCAGCAAGTGAAAGAATTCTTCAAGGAGTACGAGATGGTAGCGCCCATGGTTGTGCCGCGCTCTGCGAACCTGATCGCCTCGGACGACGAGTTCAGTCTTTTTGCCGTGACGACATTCAAGAAGCACAGCCAGGAATTTGTGCACAAAGCGCGAGAGCACAAATGGATACCGCGAGATTTTAAATACTCCGAGGGCGGCCGCGAGGCAGAGGCCAAGGAAGTCGAACGAGTTGGAGGTGATGAACGCAAATTGTGGGGAGAGACTCTGCGGTTAGGTCGAACTGGCTGGAGCGAGGCGGTCATGGTGTGGATTCATGTTCTTGTATTGAGAGTTTTTGTCGAGACTGTGCTGCGGTATGGATTGCCTTTGGACTTTGTGTCTGCTATTGTTCGGGTATGTTTGCTTTCCCTTTTTTTTTTTTTTTCTTCTGCATGACTAACAACTGTAGGGAACGTCGAGAGGCGCTGAGCGCGCAAAGAAAAACCTGGACGATAAATACAGCTATCTCGCCGGCAATGCCTTTGGCCGCGACAAGAAAGGCCGGGTCAAAAAGGACGACCCCAACGAGATGCAAGCGGCCGGAGAGGGCGCCGGGGCGGAATACACGGCGTACGTGTATTATGAATTTGAATTCGAGTGATATACCATCTGAATACTTTCGCCGTTCTTTACTTGGCATTATGAAAGAATCCTACATTGTATATCTCTATCTGCAGATGAATATGATATATACTGCTATCAATGTATGACTTTGAATGTCTATATTTACTGATTCGCACTATGAACCGATATACACGAAACTTATTTTTTAGGAGGCAGGTATCCCTTGGAGTCCAGGTAGGCGATGATCTGAGCAACAGCCTCCGTCACGGGCACCTCGTGGTTTTTGATGTGAACCTCCGGGTTGACCGGAGCCTCGTAGGGGGCGCTGATACCCGTAAACTCCTTGATCACGCCCTCCCTAGCCTTCTTGTACAAACCCTTGGGGTCTCGCTGCTCAGCAACCTCGACGGGGACATCAACATACACCTCCACAAACGGCAACCCCGTCTCCTCGCCGGGTGTCGGCACCTCGTGCAACTTGCGCGCAGTGTCGCGGTCAGCACGGTACGGCGAGATGAACGAGGTAATCGCAATCGAGGCACTGTCCGCAAACAATTTCGCCACCTCGGCGATACGGCGGATGTTCTCGTTGCGGTCCTTTTCGCTGAATCCCAAGTCCTTGTTGAGCCCGAAACGCACGTTGTCGCCGTCCAGGCGGTAGGCGTGCACCCCGCGCTGTGCGAGAAGCTGGTGCTCGAGTTCCACGGCAATGGTCGATTTGCCGGATGCTGACAGGCCGGTGAGCCAGATGGTGAGGCCGTTTTGTTTGAGGAGGTTGCTGCGCTCGGCGCGTGTCAGGGCGGCGGCGTGGAAGGTGATGTTTCTGTCGTGGTGGTTGGTTAGCTTTTGCGATGAGATGAGAGAGAGGGCTGCGGGGGAGGTCGAAGTAGAGGAGGGGCACTCACGTAGCCATTTTTCCCCGTCTTTTTATCAATTCGTGAGAAGATCCAGGAATTGACAGTAATCCGGTAACAGAAAAGGGTGACAAGGGTATCGAGATTGAATTGAAAAAGGAGAGTGGAAAAGAGGGACAGAGAGTACGTATACCGAGAGTGGGGGCACGCCAGTTGCAGCGGGACGGCTCTCGGGGTGGATCTCGCCAGGGCCATGCTAGGGTTTCACTTGTGCAGAGATAAGCACATCAGTTGAATTGGGATTGAATTGGGATCTGCACGGTGGTAGTAATTGGTAGGCGAGTTTTGTTGACGATTTTCTTCGGTTTTGTAGTACGTAGTATATTGGACCCGGGGGAGCGCATCAATTGATCAACTAGTATTGATACAAGTGGATGATTTTGTAGAATACGGAGAATGTACATATGCATATGTATTGCATATAGTATTCTGCAGTAACACTCTTATTCATAGAACATTGATTAGACAAGGCTAATAAAGGACGAGCTTTCATATCCATCTTCCAACTGTCTCTGCTTTTGTACAATTTCAATTTCTCAAGATATATCAGAATATAGGAATGAAAGGTCATATTGGCATATAAGTAGTCAATCTGCTAGTACTTGTTACATGTACGCTCGATATGGTGCTAATTACTAATATGCCAGGTCATATAATTGCGGTCAAAGCCGCAGGATATACTTCTGGGAAAACTGGCGAATCCTGCGTCCGAAGATGAACATAGGGATTCCCAGAGCAGCAAGGACTCCACACGCAATGGCATAAGCATTGGCACTTCCGTTGTATCCGAGCTTGGTCAGAGCTGGCAGGATGGAATAGCCAAGCCCGAATGAGATGAAGCCTCTGCCCGAGCAGATGACGACCAACAGGGAGCCCCTCCGCATGGGAAAACTATCAACGGCGTATGTCAATCCGACGATGTTGCATCCGAGGAAAGCAAAGAAAACAGCATAAAAAGTAACCGCGATAGAAACCCAACTGCTATTCTCGGGGTTGGTTGCCACCTTGCCATACACAATGATACAGGCCACTCCAACCGCCGCGGGTATAAGGAGTGTAACAATGCGATACTCAGGCTCATACGTGCCTCCCCGGGACTTGCTGAGCAGCTTAATAAAAAGGTCGCCACCGTAACCCAACAGAGGCAAAAATACCACGATAACAATGATCTGGCAGGCCTGCACATAGCCCAAATCGAAGGTGTCGAAATTGTAAGGGCTAGCCTCGAGGATGGTGCCAAAGGTAGATGCCTGGAATACGTACGCTCCTATATGGAACAGGAAATACGTGTTAGAAAAAATATTGGGAGGAGGAGCAGCAGCGGACTTACCCAGGAAGCCTCCATTCAACAGCAGTAGCCAGAACATGGAAGGGACACAGATGCCTTGGAGAAGGTGTTTGTAGAACATAAGGCTATTTTCCCACCGAGGCTTATGGTTGAAGAGTCTCAGATCATCTCGCCAGGTCCGAGAAGTAGTAGGCACTGTCGACAGACGACGAGCTTGCCCATCATCACCCTCGTCCAGATCCGGTTTATATTCTTCTTCCCTACTGAGTTCTCCGCCCTTGGATATGTCAGCTGCCGAGTCGAAGTCGTCGTCGTCGTCTTCCGGCCGGATGAAATCTGTTTCGTATACGAAGAAAATTGAAATAATTAGGACAATACCATTGACGATAACGATCAGGCCGTACAACCAGCGCCGTCCTTTGACAGGACAGCAATGAGCGATGTTGTTGCCAAGAGCAGTAGGCAGCTGCCTAAGGCCTGGATAGCGATCAACCATCCCAGCATCCGGCCGCGCTCGTGGAGGTAGCAAATTTCCGAGATCATCATAGGGGCTAGGGCCTCAGCCTGGCCTGCAGCCATAGACATGATATTGCGCCCAGCAATATGGCTCCGCAGCGACTGCGAGAAAGTGCACCACACGCCTGCAGCGAGCATGATGACTAGTACAGCCAGGAACACTGGTCGGCGTCCCACGGTGACCGCGAGCGGCATGGCGATGAGGTTCCCAATGCCCATCATGATGGTGGGGAAAGTGTTGAGATCGTTGGCTAGGGCCTCCTGGCCGGGGTACGCCTTCAGTATCGTGGGCCAGACGGCGCCCATGCCCGTGGTAAGCAGGTTTGCCAGGCCGCAGAAATTGCCGACAGCGAAGACAAAGATCCATTTCTGCCATGCCGGTCTCGTTAGTGGATCTAGAAGAAAGTTAGAGATACGAGACCTTTGCAAGACATAAAAGGAAGAGGGGCAAAAGGTCCCGCGCGCACCTTTTGGATCATCGGTGGGTTTAGGGATGAGAATGATGCCATTGCGGTCCATGATTCGGACCGTGCCTACGGTCTTCTTCGTCTTCTCGGGGAGTTCAGCCATCTCAATGCCGTGGCCTGGATAAAAGGCTTTCTAGCCAATGAATACCTGTATCAACAAACAAGGTTACCAGATAGCAGATAGCTACACCTGTGGGCCTGGGGCATGGTGATTTCATGGTACCGAACACCTGGTATCTGCAGTAGTATATATACCCACCGTGGACGAGATCTATTTTGCAGGGGGGTGGGGATATACAAAGATCTAAAATCTGGAGAATCTGGGGGTGCCGATGGGGAATTCCGGCGTAATACTTAGCACTCCATATGATTTGTGTACTGAGAACACCGGCTCGGAAGGCGGGGTTGTCATGTGGCCCATGTTTAGTGTCAAGTTTACCGGACAAACCAATTATTATCCAAATCCCATAGTGGTTCCCTTTTTGGCGTCGTGGTGGTTTGTTTGCAGGTGGGGAGGCCGAAGCGCGGTTGATAAGTTGATAACAGCGATTCAGGTGCCCCCTAATAAGAACTCCCTGTGTATGCCTTGGATGCAAAGGTGGCTGCCAATGGAATGGTGGATAGAAGCTATCTTTGAATATTTGAATGCATATGTAACAGCTATATCGTCTGTACATAGCAAGGGCCAATGGTTTTAACAAAGCATTCTATCACTGCAGTTCTTTCACCTGTTCTCATCCACACAGCTTTGAACAACTAGACAAGCTATCTTTGTAGACACATATCAATGTATATCCACAAAGGAGTTGACAACGAAAACAAAAAGGCCTTGTCCATCAAACAACATGAAACAAACAACCTCAAAGCAGACAAAAGACGCCTCTAAAACTATCGGATTGTTCAAAAAAATGTACAATAAAATCATGGCAAAACTGTTGGCTTATAAGAACTGGTTCACTCACCCTGGGTCCATGTTCTTCGAACCTCATTTTAGACACGATAAAAACCAGTTGAACTGAACTGTGACCGTCTTCGATACTCCTTGACTCAAATATTTTCATTTGTTGGAAACTATTCAGCATCTGTCAGTCCTAGTATACACCCTAATAATGGGGTTCTTAAAATGTATCTGCGATACCTTGAGAGGTGATCAACATAGACAGAGCATGTCTCTTTATTTTTCGTTTTTAACATTGAACCATCAGCTAACATTCATGAACAGAACGTTCCGGAGCCGATAAACCAAAACGAGGGCCTGTTGTTAATCACTTATCGAGCCGGAAGCCAATTTCCACACACGCGGCTATTGGGTCGCAGTTGGGTTTGGGCAAACGTCAAACGGTTTTCAGCACTGTATTAAATGCCTTCAGTGATTTGAAAACCAAAAAGCAAGATGAGCACAATGTTATTGCCGGTGAAGCCGCCGGCCAAAACGTCAAGGAGACGGAGCCGGAGCCGGAGCCGGAAAGCCAGACTTTGGGGGAGATTAACCATGATACTGGAAAGAAGAAAGCACATTGGACCTGGTTAGCAGACGGCAGCGAAGATCCTATCCCAGATGAATATCGTTCTAAAGAGTGGACCAGGCATGCTTCAGAAGAATATGATACGGGAGAATGGGAAGTACAGTATAACTGGTTAGCAAACGGCAGCGAAGATCCTATCCCGGATGAATACCGTTCTGAAGAATGGACCAGGGATGCTCAAGGAGAAGAAGAGGAAGAGAAAGAGAGCGCTCCTATTTCAGATGGATTTGGAAATCTGACCGAGTTAATCGAGAACTTCGGCCGCTTGAGAATTGAATCCTCTGTGTACCAAGAGACAAGTGAACACGCTGCCCACAACAGCAACGATCCTCCCCCGGACAACGACAATCCTGAAACCGGGGACATTATCCACCGCTATACAAGTGCCACTTCTGGGGGAAATCCTTCGAGAATACCCTCAGGACCCCATGCATTCTATCGAAACCCGCTTCATCCAATACCCGACGCTAATTCATGCCTGGACTATTTTGGTTTGAATGTTGACTGCCCCGATGCCTGTGCCGACTGCGAGGTTTGGGTGTGCGAAGTGACCAGAGCAAAGGCCAGGGTGAGTGCCTGGTTCGATGAGCATTTCACACTTAAAGACGTATGGGCGGCGAACATGAACCGTGACTGTCCGCCCACTGGGCCAATACCGAGTTTTGTTGATACTTCGGACCCCGAAGATTACATTGACCAACTAAACGGGGCCACGGACTATGGCAATTTCCCGCATTTCGAAAAGCTATACTTGCGGGCTGAGGAGGAACATCGTGGGTATACGACAGAGACGGATGTGATGGAGAATATGCTGAATGGGGAGTATGAGCCCTGGGCGTTTTTGCCTTATTATCACGGAACGCGGTATAACGCCATTGTGGCCGAGTACGAGCCGCGATATATCCCGCACGATGGTCATTGGGCATATGATAGAGACAAGCCGATCTGGGAGGCACGAGGGTTTGTTGGGCCTGGGCAAGAAGAGGATAGTTGGCAGCACTGTATGCGGGTAGAGTACGACCGGCAGTGGGCAATGTATCACTTGCAAGACGATGCTCGGCGGCAGTATATTGCACAGGTTATGAGTAATGCTGCGTGGCAATATTATTATTTGTTTAGTTCACAACGGCAGTAGTGAGACGATATTTCTGCTGTCTGCTGTTTGGCGGGTTGATTGGGCTTGAGGGTTTGCTGGCTCACGTGAAGGACTTCCTATTCTGGTAATAAACATTGCACTCGACACAGACATGTTTATTTGTTCAGTCGCTACTTTGAGTAGCATTCGATCCGTTGATCGGCCTGGTTGTAGTACGTAATTGGCTACAGCTGGCAATCTGCGTTACTATTAATAAATATAGAAATACGTATCATTATGTCCATCTTAAACTATAAACAGTGTACCAGCCTGCCAGCACAGAAAGGAATCAAAGTTACCATCAAGACGTTAATGGCGCATAGCTAGTCAACAGACACGAGTCAGTCGATGAATATCTAGTAAAAGTCGCGCAGCCCCTTTCTTCTTTCTCACCCCAAGACTAGCATGAGTAATTAAGTCGTACGTACTAAGAATACCAAGCAACTTAGATGGCACCTTGTTAAGTAATCGCTAGGCTCCCGAGTCTATGGAGTCGCGCGGGAGCGGATGCAACGTTCCCCAGGTTAGTTGAGCGTAGCTTGACAGGTCGGGGGTTTACCCAATTACCCCTGAACGAAGATTTGCGAGTACGGAGTACGTACCACGTAGTAACGTAAGTACGACGGAGAGTGGAGGTCCACGTGAGAGCTGACAGTTGACTGACAGTTGACAAAATTGATAGCAAAGTACGGGGTGTTATCTACCCCATTCTCCGCACTCATCGGGGCAGATCACTGCACTTGCAGAGATTTACCAGAAAACTCTGCAAGCAATTCCGAGAAAAACAAGTCGTACGCGTGTTCGTGCATATCAGCTTTGCTAGCGCGCATTGGCTTCGGCCCTAGCTCCGACCTAGGGCGACGCCATTGGAGCATCCTGCCTAATGGTAAGTGATCGGTGATCACCCCCGGATGTCGATCATCCAGCCAGTCGAGGCGAAAAGCGCCTCCGACGCCATTCCCTATATTTTTGCCCCATTATGCCGGCTAGGGTTAAGCGACCAGTTTGTGCTAGCTGTGTTGGGGAGCTGGCCTTATAAAACAAGTATGAGCCTGTTGGATTTCAGCCCCGAATCGATTTCTGTAGTATTTCGTAATAGTTGATACGAAAGAATGTACGAGGCGACAGTAAACCTTTGGGGACTAGAGACAAGGTATTTTAAATAACGTTTTGACGTTGTACGCGAAACATTGCTGGATCAGTGGACAGGAAGCGAACTGACGGTAATTTTAATCTGCGAAAAGGATCGACGCCGTCGGCCTTGGCTTGGCATAGCATGGCATGCCATAACTTATAAGTCGTAATAAAATATAATAGTAACAAAAGAAGAAAATCGAGGTAATTTGGACGTACGAAGCAAGATGAATAATCGCGCAGTGCGAGATTTATGCATGGGTGCCTGTATCACCAGGAATCTGTAATCCGTCAGTGTCAACTGCAGTCCAACTGCTAGTGGTACCCTGTTAGTGGACTGACAGTGGACTGACTGACAGCGATTAGCCCTGGGATCGGCTGCGACTAGAAGCACAAGAAAATTCTTTCCTCTTCCTCGACTGGTGGATCGGGAGGAATAACAGATCATAGCAGGATGAAACGAGTGGCATGGTGCGGCATTTCTCGACCCTTCTGCGCTGTCACGAATGTCCGGACATTGATCGCTCCACACTCAATAACAGATCGTCGCCACGCGAAAGACCCAGCCAGACATTACTGTATTTTCAGATTTTGGCATCGAATTCCGGATTAAGCTTTGAGCCATGAGATGTTTTGCAGAATGAGCAAGGGATGATGCCGACACCCTTGCGCCGGACACGATCACCGAACAAAAGCGCTGAGCTAGGGGAAGACCACGGATAACAGGAAAAATCACAAGAAGTCACAGATGATAATATTGAATACAGCCGTGGTTGAGCGGGGGAGAGAGAGTCACGAGAAACTTTTAATTATTACTGCACCTTCCCCGTGGGTTCTCCATACTCGAGTCCCAGACGGTGTTACTGTTTCGGTATGTCCGACCGTAATACCGCTAGTACGGTAAACAAAAAAAACCAAAAAAACCAAAACCAAAAACAAGAAACAAGAAACAAGAAACGGCTAGCGTGGCCCTGGGGCCTGCAGGCTGGAGGCTGGAGGCTGGGGTCGCCCGGAGAACGCCCACGGCGTATTTACGATTACTCGATGCCAATGGAAAAAAAAAGTGTATAAAGAATTTCCTGTGAAACAATTAATATTGATTCTTGATTCTCATGGAAACAATCACTATGCACCAGTACATACTACGTAGTAACGAGTCAGTACTGAGTCCTGACTATGACGTCTGTTTTTGCTTTGGTGGCGCCGCTGCTCACGAACTGCCCGAAGTCGGTCTCAACCGCTTTTCGGCAGCATATAATTAATTGTTAATAACACAGGATGCTATAGTATTTTACTATATACGTACAGGAAATCTCGAAATAACCGGATAGTGAAACACAGTGAAAAATCTGCAGTGGGCCTCTCGGCGCCACGCGAGCCCTGGGCAGGGCACACCGCGCGCGGTCCCTGGAGCCCATGCCGTCATAGTTGCCGAGTCGCTTCGGGCTGCCGAGCCTTGAGTTACCGTGTCACTGCGCGGCGCATGCCGATATTGCCTGACGGTCTGCTCTTTCACAATTGTTAATGGCCTAGTCGGGACAACCCCATTTGACCCTCGTTTTCAAAATCCCCAGGACTGCGCATAGTGTAGCATATGTAGTGTGTAGTGTGTAGTATGCAATATGTAGATACGTAGTGACATTGTGTAGTCCTAAAAGCCGCGTTCGGACAGTGTCACCGATCCGCACTCACCGGGCCCAATGCGGCGTGATTTTCCGTCCGAAAGAAAACTGCTCCGTACGAACCTGTATCATGTATGGGCCCTGACGCCGGTGGGGCATCCCAGCCAATGGCCACGCCCGCAGCCGTACCTGGACACCTGGATACGCGCCCGTAACGGGGTGGTAATTACGCCCCCAGTGAAAGGATGCGCTGCGTGGTTAGACTTTGCAGACTGGGGCCCCGGCCCTCCCTAGAACTACTAATAATTACTACTACTAGAAGCAAAAGCTAACTGCAGCGAGCAATGAAGCGCATGCGGCCAGCGACGTTATATGAGCCGCTCCACCCCCGCCTGCTGCTCTTTTTTCTTTCCATCACTCTTCTTTCTTCTGCCACTCTTCTTCCTTTCTTTCCTTGACTGCGTCCGACTGTCTTCTCCAAGCAGCCGGGCTGTTTGTTTGAGCTTAGCGTCGTTGCCCTGCGCGCCTTCCCGTTTGGTACTGTAAGTGGACAGCTTCCCCAGCCTGGCCTGGCACCTTCCCTGCTCAGCACCTTCCCTGCACATGCCCAGCACCTGGCCGGCACCTTCCCTGTCTGCCACCACTTTCCTCTCACCGGGCGTTCCCACCAATTCCCACTTTTCTCCCACTCTCCCCTCTTTTTTCCCTCTCTCTACTCTCTACTCTGCGTACTCTGCGTACTCTGCATACTCTGCATACTCTGCATACTCTTGTGTACTCACTGTACTCTCTGCACTCACTGTACTCTCCACTCCACTGTACTCTCCACTCACTGTACTCTCCACTCACTGTACTCTCCACTCATCAGCTTCGTATTTTTCTGTTTCGTCTGCTCTGTATGCTGACTTGTCCAAGACGCTCTTCAATTCTTTGACCCCACACTTCTTTCTGCTTCCTGTTTCCCAGTAGCAGCATCCACCATGGCTGCCGAGTCTGAGGTCGATCAGACCAAGGTCGCCGCTCCTGTGATCGACGCCGAAAAGGTCCAGGACTCCGAATCGTCGTCCGCTACTCACGAAGTCAGCGCTCTCCCCACCCAGCCGGCCGAGAAGACTGCTCGTCATGCTCACTGGAACGGTGCAACCGAGACTCACCAGCTTGAGCCCACCGCCACCCAGGACAAGCAGGAGCTGACCGAAGACGAGTGCTATGACCAGCTGGGATACGCGTTCCCGGAGTGGAAGAAGTGGATGATCTTGACCGTTATTTTCCTGGTGCAGATTTCCATGAACTTCAACACCAGTCTGTACTCCAATGCTCTCGATGGTATCACCGAAGAATTCGGTGTCTCTGCCCAAGCTGCTCGTTGTGGTGCCATGATTTTCTTGGTCTTGTATGCCTTTGGTTGTGAATTGTGGGCCCCCTGGAGTGAGGAGCTTGGCCGAAAGCCTATTCTCCAAGCCTCCCTCCTCCTTGTCAACATCTGGCAAATCCCCGTCGGTCTGTCCAAGAACTTTGCTACCATCATGGTCGGCCGTGCTCTTGGTGGTCTGTCTTCTGCCGGTGGCTCCGTTACTCTCGGCATGATTGCCGATATGTGGGAAGCCGATACCCAGCAGTACGCCGTCGCCTTTGTTGTCTTCTCTTCCGTCGGTGGCTCTGTCTTGGGCCCTGTCGTCGGTGGCTTCTGCCAGCAATACCTTCACTGGCGCTGGTGCATCTGGATCCAGCTCATCTTCGGCGGTGCCGTCCAGCTTATGCACTTGGTCATGGTCCCTGAGACTCGTTCCACTGTCATGATGGACAACATTGCCAAGAAAATGCGTAAGAGCGGCCAGAACCCCAATATCTACGGTCCCAACGAACTCGTCCCCTTCCGCGAACGTTTCTCCGCGAAGGAAATTGTCTTGACCTGGATCCGTCCTTTCCGTATGTTCTTGACTGAGCCTATTGTCTTGACTTTGTCTCTTCTCAGTGGTTTCAGTGATGCCCTGATTTTCATGTTTATCCAATCCATGTCTCTTGTGTATGCTCAGTGGGGCTTCAATTCCTGGGAGATGGGTCTTTCTTTCATCCCCATTCTCGTTGGCTACTTTATCGCCTGGTTCTCTTTCTTCCCTGCCATCAAGCGTAACATCCGAGAACGCCGCGAGAAACCAGACTCTGAGACCGCACAGTACGAGTCTCGTTTGTGGTGGCTGCTTTACACTGCTCCTTGCCTGCCCATTGGTCTGATTGGTTTTGCCTGGACTTCTCAAGGTCCCCCAATCCACTGGATTGGCTCTATGATTTTCTCTGCGATCATTGGTATCGCCAACTATGCCATCTACATGGCCACTATCGACTATATGATTTGCGCCTACGGTCCTTACTCTGCCTCTGCAACTGGTGGCAACGGTTGGTCTCGTGATTTCCTGGCTGGTGTCCTGACCATTCCAGCCACTCCGTTCTTCGAAAACATTGGTGGAAGATATCACATTCAATATGCAGTCACTATCCTTTGTAAGTTACACCTCTTCTTTCTTGGAAATATACACTAACAGGCAACAGTCGCCATCTCCTTCTGTCTCGTGATCGCTGTCTATGTCATTTACTGGAAGGGACCAACCCTCCGCAAGCGATCGCCATTCGCCCAGCAACTGTCGGATGCCCGTGCTGAAATCGATGGAACTGGCCGCCGTTTGTCTCATGTGACAGGCTCGCGTGCTAACTCCATTGTCCGCACCCAGCAGAACCTCCGCTTGCGCCAGACCATGGGCAGCCGCCAGGGCTCTCGCGTCAACTCCCGTGCCAACTCGCGTGCCAACTCTCGCCGTAACTCTTTGGTTACTGAGGAGGTTTAGAGCTGGTCGATGGTTCTCAAAAACTCTGGGTTCGCTACAAATTTCTCACCTCATCGCGAGGCTGTACAACCAGAATTCGATTCCGCTTGTCCCATGTTTCATGGACTACCACTACTATGTAGGCTCATTCATGGGGTTACCATCAGTGTGTTGATACCCATTTTTTATGTTTCTTTAGTAATACATGCTTAGCCGATCTCTCCACATTCTATGCATGGAGATAAGCTTGTAGCCTGATAATGCCGGGTTTGCTGTGCGCGCATTTACCATACACGGTGCGGCGTTAGTTAACATTCGTCTTCCATGTATTTTATTTTTCTTTTCTTTAATTTGTTGTCAGTAAAGAGCCAAGATAGCTAATAATAAACCGATAAATCTGAATCTGTGCATATCCAGTGGAGATGATCGTAGATCGATCTCGTGTTAATCTTGCATGTCAACCGCGTGCGGAAGACCTGTGTATGCAAGGACGTTGGAATGTGGAATGTGGATCTCTGAGGAATCTCCACCCTGTCGATGCTACCTAGTTTCTTATCTAGAGTATACGGAATGCATGTAAATTACATGTACTTTGTTGGCCGGATTTTGCTCTCTCCTGGTCTAGTCTTTCATAGACTCTCTGTGGATACTATCCACAGCACACCTCCTTGTTGAGCACATGGGCCGGGTTAATTCTACACCTAGTACTACTAGCAATGAATATACGGCTAATTTTATTATTTGAAGGTTTAAAACATCTTTATAATCCGAATAATTAGATGGATTGTACAGATCGGTGCTCATTTTATGTTGAATGGTGGTTAAGACAAGACTATCTAACAAGTTCAAAGAAATCGCTTGAAAGCAAACCATTTAGCTCAAAAAAATCAACCAGGTCGATGGAATTTACTCGCCACCCACGGCATCGGCGTCACCGTGGCCTTGCGCACTTTGTTACGCACAAGAACCTCCACCTCGGTACCCTTTTTATGAAACCCATTCTTGATATACGCCATGGCAATGTTAGTACCGCCGAGCGAGGGGCTCGGGAGACCAGAGGTGACGACGCCGATTTGCGTCTTTTTGGAGCTGTCAGCAGGATCAATGATCACGGCACCTTCGCGCGCGGGCGAGCCCTTTTCAATTGTAAGTCCGATGCGTCGCTGTGCCAGTGTTTTTGCGGGCGAGGCGAGCTGTGGCAGAATCACGCTGGCGCCGTTGAAGTGCGAGGCTGGCGACTCTGGGTCGCGGCGGTTGCGTCCGACGACCCAGCCCAGGGCTGCCGTGGGCGGGGTCTGCGCGGTGGAAAGGTCGTGGCCGTATAGGCACATGCCGGCTTCGAGGCGGAGCGAGTCGCGCGCGGCGAGCCCTGCGAGACGCACTTTGTCGGGCTGTGAGAGGAGCAGCTCGGTGACCTGGGTGGGTAAGGAAGACGAGGAGGAGCCCGGGGTGGTGGGGATGGAGATTTCGAAGCCGTCTTCGCCTGTGTATCCCGTGCGCGAGATGAGTAGTCTGTGAGCGGACTTGGAGCCATCGGCTAGAGTGAGATAGAGCTCGCGGGACTGGCCAAAGTATAGAGTGTTGAGGTCGGTCAGGGCGGGGTCTTCGCCCTCGGTGTAGATGAAGGACTGCAGTACCGATGCTGCCAACGGGCCCTGCAGAGCCACCAGGGCCCGGTCGCTGAGGATTTCCCACTTGATGCTGTCGGCGCCGTGTTCCTTGCGGTACGCGTCGATTTCGGCGCTCAGGAAGACTAGGTCTTCATCGCGTCGTCCCGCATTGGTGACAAAGTAGAACGATTCGTCTGCTAGTCGGGTAATGACGGTGTCGTCAATGATACCACCCGTTCCATCTTCTAAAAGACACGACAGTGTCGATTGGTTTTTTTCCAGTGTGTCAAGTGCCGAGGGGGTGACTTTCATCAACAGTGGCAGAGCTCCGGGGCCTGTCAGGCGATGCTGAACCCTGGACGAATGTTAGCTGTAGAAAAGGCAGAAAGAAGAAATATGTCTTACATGTGGCTGACATCAAACAAACTGGCCTTCTCTCTAGTCCAGTGGTGGCTCTCCACATGCGACAGATCGCTGTATTGCAGCGGCATATCGTAACCCGCAAAGGGCACCATTTTGGCTCCATGTGCGACATGGAGATCATACAGCTGTGTTTTCTTCAGGCCTGCTTGAGAAGAAGCAGACCGGATACTTGTCGGCTGGCCTTTGGCATAGTATGCTGGACGATAAGCTCGGCGCACAGTCTGCCTGGAAGAACATGAGGAAATACCTCGGGCGCCTTTAACGGTCCCCGTCATCGGACGAAGTAATAGTAGGGCTGGCTGCTGGGCGCCATTGACCACGGCTGAGGGCAAATGACGAGTCGCGCCAAGGGACCTGAGTCCTCGATAGGAATATCTCACTGCTCCTGACATTTTTATTTTCTCCAGTGTGTTGTACAAGAGGAAAAAAAGGAAAGAAAAAGAAAACACGATCGGATTGTCGATGCGGAGGCGGGCAATTGCGGTGGGTCCCCGCGCGTGATAACGGAAAAGTCACGTGGAGATAACGTTTTCCGACATCAAGCCCTAACTCGCGGGAAAGTGTATACCCTTATTATTATCTTGTGTGGTTAGAATGAACAGAGATACGAATTAAGACACGCGTCAATTTCTAGTAAAATGTAGTGCACGAAGAAAGTAAAAAGGATCGAAAAGCCCGACGCAAGAAAAACAAATTTTAAATCCTTAGTCAAATGAGAGTATCATCGATGATCTAAGATTTCTAGGAGCCAGCCAAGATTCGAAAAGATTATAAGCCATTGTCAGCGCAGGAGAATGGGTCGCCGAATGTGCCGGCATCGTAGTCGATAATGACACTCTTGACAGATGCCTAGAAGGTTCATTAGAGGTTGCACGGAATAAGGAAAAAGAGCTGTCGTGACTTACATAAGTACCTGCAGTCAAGAAGTAAAAACCGACCAGGATGAAAAACACGTTGACGATGAAGCCAATCCAGCCGCGAATACCACGGGTCTTGTAGAAGTCGGGACCATGATCGGCACTCCGCATGCGGATGTAAGCGACACCCCAGAAGATGAATCCAAAGAAGGAGTCAAACAGGGAGCTCATGATGGAGAGCAGATCAGAGAAGAAGGGAATGACCTCGGCCACGACAAAGGCGAGAGCCCACAGCACAGCCAGAATCCCGGCCCATGAACTCCATCCAAGAACGGTGTGGCTCGACTTGTGACGAGTGCCGTCGAACAAGCGCAAGAAGACGAAACGGGCAGAGACCGAGGCGTAAAGGACACCGAGGAAAATCAAGGTGGGAATCATGAACGAGAAAGCGACCTTCTTGTAAACGACATTTCCGAGAGAACCAAAGGCGGGGGCAGTCATGTATTGGTTTCCGATGTAGGCGTAGCAGACGGCACCAACGATGCTGAAGACAAAGACCTCAGCGATGGTGACGGCGACGACGGATTTCCAAAAGTCTCGGGGTTCCTTCATCTCGGCAATGAAACTGGGCAACGTGATCTGTCCGATGAAGGTGTAGCTGATGTTCAAGAAAGCACTCATAGCGCTCACGTAGGTGGTTCCCTTGACAGGAAAGGCGGTGACCAGGGGCTCACCCAGGGTGGCTGAGTCGTAACCGGTTGGGTGCGCCTCAATTGCCGCGAAGATAGTGGCGAGCAGGACAGAAATGAACGTGAAGAAAGCCGAGATAGTAGCCATCTTGGACAGACCATCAAAAGTTCGCGGCAACGAAGCAAAGAAGGAGACCACGCCGGTGACGACGGAAAATACGATGGTACAGGTGGCATGCCCGGTCATGGTGTTCAGGTACTTGGCACCGGTCAAAATGTGCAGACCCTACCAATTGGTCAGCGCGCGATTCAATGCAATGAGCTATTAAAAGTCTTTCTTACTTGAATAAAGGTGTTGTTGAGCAAGAACATGACCGCTGTGGCCCACCAGGCGATCTTGGAGTCCCAGAAGAGGTATTGGCCGATGTCGCACACGTCGCGGATCTCGGGGTGACGCAAACAAAATTGCCTATGTACGGGTTAGCATACGACATGTCGCGCTGCATAGGCCGATTGGGCAGGCTTACCAAAGAACAATCGAGGTGTACAGAACCACAGCAGCGACGAAGACAGTCAAAATGAGGGCGGGAACCAGACCCAACACCGAGTACGACCAGGGAAACGACATGATGGCGAGACAGATGTACTCGGAGAATAGCAAGGCGGCGGTCTATTTTTCCATCCATCATGAGCAATTGTTCAGCGGGCGCGGCGGTTGCGAATGAAATTTTACCTTCTGCCAGCTGCAAGTACGATACTTGATCGCATCTTCGGCCTCCAATTCAAGCTGCTTTCCAATGGTCGCGCGGTCCTCGTCGTGCACGCTGGCTACACGACTGCCTCTACGAATAGCCCCTTCTTCATCGTAGTCAGGAGGAAATTCGGACTCCTTGGCGCCCTTTTCGACGATCGGGGAATTCAACGCCATTTTATCTGGCGGATATACTCCTTTTGCAGGAGCGAGGCAAAGACTGAGGACAAGGAACGGGTAAGGCGACCTTTCGGATGCATGTAACTCTTTTCTCTGCTGGTGTTGACGGTTAAGAAAGAGGTTCGATGGGAACTGCGCAACGGTAAGCACAGGTAGACGAGTCGACAAAACACCGAGTCGCGTGGATAGTGGTTGAAAAACAGGAACAGAAAAAAAATAGCAGAGGGGAGCAGGATCTAATAATTAATTCAGCGACGAGACAGGGAGCAGACACGTACTAGGCCGACTCGGTGCTCGGATGGTCCGTGGTAATAGGTGGAGGACTATAGAGGGTCAGCATCAACAGCATAAGGAGTTTAAAGAGTGGAGCAGCATCGCATACGGCGGGCTCTGTGAATCCAATGCGACAATAATTACTAGCACAATAATAATATTATTAATTGTGACTGCTCTCGCAAAGAATGATAAGGCTGGCGAGGCGTTCCGGGCGCAGAAGAGCGTGGGTGAATCAGTGACAACTTACAAGACTCCGCCAATGGAGGTGAATCACGCAATAATGGATGAGACTGAACTGACGAGATTGAAGTTTTTTGGATTGTTATTTTTTGCTAGTTTGACTTTTGAGGGTTCCCTGTTTTCTTCTAGAAGGCAGAGCTGGCGAAAGGGGACGGAGCTGTATGGACTGTTGATGACGTGCTGGGGGCGATGGATGAGAAATAGGGAGGAAGAATAATAATAACCACTGTATTCCATCGGGGCCGCCGGGGCCAGCGCTGCCGCACCGCACGTAATCGCGGTACGCGGCGCTAGCGCTAGATGGGGCTAGCGCAGGCCGGCGCACGTTTTCGGCGAGACGACGAAATCCTTCTAGAAAGAACAGAATGCGCACTTAGTACTTAGTAGTACTTAGTACTATCGCTGCGACATGCGACGAGGAATCGCATCCCTATCGCATATCGCATATCGCACATGGCGTAGCATGTTGCGCATTTCTATAGTGAACGCAGTACAGGTGCATGAGCAAGGCTCTCATCAGTGCACCACATCTATTAGTATTGCCAAGCGCCACGCGTGTGGGGAGAGCTGCAAGCGGCTGCCCAGTGCCTCGTAGCGTCTAGGCCTACGACGTACTGGGTTAGCGAGCTCAGAGTCTGTCGAGCAGCCTTGCACACTGGGTCAGGGCACTCCACTGCCCCGCTACGGCCAGTGGGCCACTTGGCTGGAGTTGCATTGGCTTCCCAGATTGACCCCCGTCGGAACCTGTTGCCCAGCAAATGGCAACGCGGCCGTCTACGACCGGATCGCGCTGTGTTGGATCGGAATTGCAGGCATATGAGCACTCTGATAGTATTATTCTTGTTACTACGTATTATGGTAGTTGCTCTTACGGCGTACTCCGTACCCCGTCTTAGATATCGCAATCAACCAATTGTCAGATCGCTAAAAGAATCCAGTGCCGTCTGTGGCCGCTTGGTGGGCCCACTTTTGGCAGCGCCACCACGATGGCCCGCGCTGATAGGGCAGCCACAAGCCCGCCCCAGCCGCCGTCTGCAAACTGCTGCCAACTTTCAACTGCTGCAAACAGGAGTGCGATCTCACTGTGCTAGCTTTTTGTGGATGCTGAGTTTTTTTGTAGCCGCATTGTGTTATATCCATTACATAAAAACATTGGTATTTCGGCAGACTCCGAGCGCAGTTCATCTGGAAAAGCCAGATGGCAGGCGCGGCGTGACGTCAATCCATGTGCTGCATCTTATCTCTTATCGCTTATCGATAACCTAACATGGTACCACGTGACTTTTGACAATTGGGGCAACTACCCCTTCCTCTGTACATGCGAACACTACTACTACCACTACATCTGTCCATCATCTTCATCCGCCAGCAATGCTGCGTAGTCGTCCGCCGAAGCGAAAGTAGGCAAGTGCCGCAACTTGCGCTTCTTCTTCCGGCTGCCCTTGGCATCCTTGTCTGTCGGAGACAAAGGCACCTCCACGCCGCCCACCTCGAAGTCTGACGGCACGTCTTCATCGCTGTCGAGGAATGCTTCCTCGTCCGATACATCCATGTCAAAGGCATCCTCGTCGTCGTCATCATCATCGGATGCTTTAGTCTTGGCCGTCTTGAACTCTGCTGCCTCGTCTTCTTCATCGGAGGCAGCGTCGTCCATCTCGTCCTCGTCATCAGAGGCATCGTTGAAGATCACTCCACCGTCATCTTCCTCGTCATCCCCATCGTCATCATAAGCGGACTCAAGATCATCCATGTCCAGATCATCATCGTCATCATCGCCCTCCAATTCAGGCCGCGACTCCACCAATGCTTGCCAGATCTCCGACTCATTGTCGCTCCCATCTTCGTCCCCATCGGCGCCAGCTTTGTCCGATTTCTTGGTCTTCTTGACATTCTTGTCCTTGCCCAACCGGTTGAAGTATTCATGGAAAAAGACATCTTCGGCTGCAACTTCTTCGGCCTGCTTCCGCCAGAATGCTTCCGAGTTGAGTGGCTCGCTGCGCGCCCGGCTTGACAAACTGCTGGCATTGACCAGGAGATCGTGGCTGTCTGACCCTGCAAGAGGTTGCATAATCGACGAACCACGCAGACCCACTGACGCCTTGGCATTGCGGTAGATGAACCGGTCCAAGAAATGGGTGAGAGTGTGTATGGTCAGGTCGGGCTTGCCAGTCAATGGCTCATGACTGAGAAGGTGATCCGCCGAGACTGAGACTGAAGGATGAAAATGCGCCAGATACGGAATCTAACGGTCGTCAGTAAGAACTGAATTTCCTGAGTGCTATGCAATTCGGCACTTACCATTTCCCACAGACAACTCTTGTCGGCATTGCTATGTTGCGGGTCCCTCTTGCGAGCATCGTAGCCATTCTCCGCCTTAGGGGTTTTTGTCTCAATTACCGGCTGCTTTTCATCATCCTCATCAGGCACATCTCTGAATATTTCCTCGTCGTCACTATCGTCGGCCTCGGGTTGGTCAAACAACGATGACAAGCTAGCATAACTCTTTTCCAATTCCCGGATAAGAAAGAAAACGCCGCAGATGAAGGCTGGTTGGTGCAGACCGAGAACCTGGACGATTCGCTTCACAAATGCCTTGATTCGCTTCACACTTGTATCATTCTTCAGTGCTTTGTACAAAAGGTTGAGATAGAGTGATTGCTTGGAAGACGTGGCAACTCGCGGGTCAAGCAAAGACTCGTAAAGAGTCCGGTAAAAGCGGTCCGTTGCAATCTGGTGGGAGGCGCTCAGCTGCTGGATAAGCATCAAAGCTTGAATGCTGGTGTTGAAGTTGGACGAGTGAGTAATCCGGAACAAAGTATCAATGTGTTTGGATACACTGCCATTGATTGTTATTAGTAAAGATCTGTTTTACTGAGAGAAAAGTGTCTACATACCGGTCATTGTCTGAGGTAGTGAATGGGTAAGCTCTGTTGACGCCGGATAACACCGCCGATACCAATTTCTCTTTAAATTGGTCATCGTTTTCAGTTTGCTCCTCCTTGGTGGCCTTGTCGCGCTTTTTCTGCTTTGTCTTCTCACTAGGCTTCAAAAGCGTCACGAAGAGGGAGAAGTAAATGTCCAGCAGTTGTAGAGCGACACTCTCCTCCTTTGCACTGAGAATAGTCTGATTCAGGGTGATGATAGCGTAATATTTGGCTTGCTGCCCTTGACCAGGCCGGAACAGAAACTCCTCCACGCCCTTGATCAGCGTAGGCTTCATCAATGGGTGTGCTTGGCCAAGTTGCAGCAGTAGAAATGACGCCCTAGACGCAATCTTCTTTCCAGGATCACCCAGTTTATTAACCAAGAGACGCAGCAGATTCGCCTCCTGCTCTGGCTTCTCCTTGAGCAATTCGTAGACGTAACTGACAGCCCTAGTGCGTGAAAATTCAATTTCATCATTACACCAAGTCTCCAAGACCTTCAAGACCTCGAAGAATTGCTCCTTAAGATAGTCCTCAAAGGCCCAGAATATCAAATGCGCCGGATGCAAGCCACCGGGGAGAGGGTCATTTTCAGTCCATGAACTTGCGTCGTTTTGAAATGCTTGCACAAGACTGCCATGGTTGGCGAACGCTTTGAGCTTCCGGTTGCCAGGCAAAAGGGTGCCCTGTGCGAACAAGTCTTTGAGAGAGCGCAAAACATCCACGGCTTGAGCTCGGCTTCGTTTTTTGGACAGGGCCACCAAGTTCTCTAGAGACTTGACGCTGTGGATGGGCGATTCCTGCACGGCCAGCGTAAGCGCTGATATCTTGTCGCTGAGCGTTCCCGAGTTCATGATAGTCGAGTAGAACTTGTGAGAGGATGAGGAGGATTTTTGCTGGATTTGCGCGTATAGTTCATTTTCCTTCTCGAGTAGCGAGACTGCATGCTTCTTGATCCGTTCTAGAAGAAATCTCGGGAGTCCATCGGCTTTGGAATGAGCGATCGAAGGCAACTCGGCGTTGTACCAGTCTGACCTGGGCATGATAGTCTGTGTTTTTGTTTTGTTAGTAGAATTGGAAAAATTAGACTTATAGACGACATACCAATCGCGAGTACTCCTTGGGAAAGGTATTTTGCTGTGGCTCGACAATGCTATTCTTACTAGCATGTCCGACGGCCGAATCTACGTCTGAAGCTGACTCATTTTGTTCCTCTGCCTCGCTTTCCTCCTCCTTATCTTCCTCTTCACCCGAGGCTTCTTCGTCATCTTCGTCGTCATCTTCTTCCTCTTCTTCAGAGACTTGGTCGTCAGGAATCTCAGCCTGGTATTGACCGGCGCCCTTCAAAAGCTTAGAAAGCTCTTTCCTCAAAGCATCCTCATTTGACGCAGATTTTGTCTGCGCAGATTCTTCGACCTCCTCATCCGAAACAACGCCAGCCAAAAGGTCAAAGTCCTCTTTGCTGCCGCCCAATGCTAGGATTTCTTTTCGGAGAACGTCGTCTTCGCCGCCAGCGTCGTCGTCTGGGGAGTCCGTCTTCTGGGCACTTCCGGCCTTCTGTACCCTCTCTTTCTTTTCTGTCTTCTCAATCACAGAGCCATTGCGATCCCGCTTCTTGCCTTGGAACGATTTCTGATCGGGACGGCGGTTTTCCACAGGTTTGTCTGCTTTTCCTTTTCCGTATTGTTTCGACGCAGGCGACTTGGATGCCTTGGTGCCCTTCCTATCCGAAGCACTGTTGCTGCCTTTGTTGTTCTTGTTGTTGTCTCCTTTCAATCTTGCCTCGATATTTTTGGTAAGACTGGCGAGAGTGCCGGCATCGAATGAGATGAAATTTTCGTCAGAGCCATCTTTGGATTTACTGCTCGTTTGAACCCCTGAAGAGGTCCCTTTTTTGCTTTTCGCCATGGTCAATCTGCCGTGACCACAAAAAGGCGAGCAATTTGATTTGGTGCTCTTGGTGCAACTATTAAATTTATTTTTTTCTGCCGGATAAATCAAAAAATCACTGGCGATGCCGCCGGAGAATCGTTTCTGCGGTTGGCGGCCCCATATCGATAGGAGCTCGGGTCACCAGCAACAATGCTCAATCAACTTCTTGGCGTCTCAACTTCTTGTGATCAAACAACAACACAAACATCAACAAAGGCAATAATGTTGACATGACCCAATAACTCCGACGAGTTTAAATGTTCTCGAAATTTGGGCTTCTTCGAAGTCCGAGCACTGGCTTGCTGCTTTTGCGCAATGCATATCGACAACATGGCTCCGTAACTTTCGTGAGCCAGCTTCATGTATGTTCCTTAAAGTCAATTCGTCTGTGTGAGCAATCTTCTTACTCAGTGCCTAGAATGATGGACGTACCCGAACGTCTAATTTCTGGTTTCCCACTGGCGGAATTGAAAGAAAAGCTGCCGAGACTGAAAAAGGTATGTAAATGATATACTCTCTCTTTGTATCTACTTTCTAACATTGATACAGAAGATGGAAACGACCTCTTGATCAGAGCGGGTTTCCTCCGGCAGGCATACTCGGGCATTTTTCACATGCTTCCTTTAGGTCTGCGCGTGCAGGACAAACTGGGAAGACTGATTGATACGCACATGCAGTCTGTGGGTATGCTGTCTTTTTCACTTGGTAGCCATTAGCTAGAATTCTCACGCTGCTATAGGCGCATCAAAGGTGTCTCTGTCCTCGTTATCGTCACAAGAGCTGTGGGAAAAAACCGGTCGTTTAAAAGGCGGGTCAGAGGTAGGCCAGACATGCATTGAGACTATGGTGGTCGAGAAGAAAAACTAATCATCCTTTACTGATAGTTTTTTAAACTTCATGATAGGAAAGATTCTCGATTTCTTCTTACCCCAACTCACGAAGAAGAAATCACATCTTTAGTAGCCGGTCTGGTAACGTCGTTCAAGGAACTGCCCTTGAGGGTCTATCAGATTTGTAAGCTGCCACCACACTAATATCTTTACTGTCATGCTGATATTTGTAAAAGCGAGAAAATATCGAGATGAAGCGAGGCCGCGCCAAGGCCTTTTGCGTGGACGAGAATTCGTCATGAAAGACTTGTACACTTTTGATTACAATACCGAGGATGCGCTCATCACCTACAATACAGTACGTGAAGCTTATAAGCGTATTTTTGATGCGCTCAAGGTACCTTATTTAATTGCCGCTGCCGATTCGGGCAACATGGGTGGCAGCCTCAGTCATGAATTTCATCTTCTCAGTGCCAAGGGCGAGGATACCCTCGTCAGCTGTTCTGGATGTGATCACGTCTATAACGAGGAAGTTTCAGACGGTCGTGACATGACCAGAAACAAAGCAATCCGACTTAACCCGGCAGAGCCATCCAGCACTGGCGTTGGTACTCATGACCCCCAACCTATAGCAACAGGACTCTGGACTGCCATCTCACATGATAAAAAGACCTTGGTCAGAGCCTGGTACCCCAAATATTCAGTTCAGAAGAAGTCCGATAGTGGGCCGGAACAACCTGACTCGGACCCTGTCGAAAGAGAAATCAATTCCCATGTCGTGAAAGCATTGGCCAAGGCGGCTGGAATCGACTTGAACACCAGTATAGAAAACGCGGCTCACGTGTGGTACCGTGATGTGACGAATACCACACCCAGTGACTCACAACCCAAGCATGCCATCTTGGACCTATTTGATTCCCAGGTTGTCTCATACGGCCACCCGCCTTTGAGTGGCTTGCCCGAGGCATCCGAGCCTTTCACACACCCCGTCCTCTTTTCAAAGCTCGATAGCTTCCCTGGAACATCAGACGGTCTCGACCTCACACGAACTGTCGATGGCGACAAATGTCCCAAGTGTACTGAGGGAGTGCTGCGCACGCACAACGCGATCGAGATGGGCCATACATTCCATCTAGGAACCCGATACAGCAAAATCCTTGGAGCCAACGTCCCAGTGGACCCATCGAGAACAGAAAAGAATCCACAAACTGACAAACCCGAGAAAAAATCCCATGTGGTACCGATGCAAATGGGCTGCCATGGGATCGGCGTATCACGCATGATTTCCGCCGTAGCAGACACACGCGCCGACACGCAGGGCCTCAACTGGCCCAAGGTCATTGCGCCATACGAAATCATCGTCATCCCCACCAAGGGCCTTGACTCGGAAGCTGAGGAAATCTACGATCTTCTCAAGTCGACTGCAGACACTGGAGATGTCATCCTCGATGACCGCGCGAAGCCAGTCGGATGGAAACTCAAGGACGCAGAACTGATTGGGTTTCCCGTTGTCATTGTTGTTGGAAAAGCGTGGAAAGCAAATCAAGAAGTTGAAGTGCACTGTCGACAATTAAACGATTTGCGCGAGAATGTCAAGATGGCGACGTTAGGGGGGTATCTCCAATCATTGCTGCAAAAGCTGTGATTTGTGTATTATATTATAGAAACCTGTCCATATTCTTGTGCAATTAACACACTGCATTCTATCGAAGCCTCCTCATTCAATAAAATTAAATATCACGTAAAAAATAAAACAAAGCATTTCCTCTCCTTAGAGTCAGTTGGTATCTATGTACAGTGATTTGTACGGCGGTTCCCCACTCCCACATGCGCCAAGTCAAAAACAACTCCAACGCCGTCAACGACCATCTTCACGCACAGCAACAGCAATCGATTACGACCCAATCTCGAAAGATCGACCACAAATAACCAAACAGTTTGTTACTCGTTTCGCGAGCAACACATACTTATTGGAGCCCACTGTCAATCACCCCGCGGCCGCCAGCAACAACCGCAGAAAACAAAATGGCATCCCCCGCATCATCCTCTGGAGGTGCTCCGCCAGGCTCTGGTAATCACTTCCTCTCTACAAGCCTTACTTTTAAAAAAAAAGGCTCATCTACTAACTCCATTCTCTCAATCCAGTCGACGTAAACACCCTATCCGTGCCCCAACTTCGCAATCTGCAAACCCGCCTCAGCTCCGAACTCGAACACCTCACCAACTCGCACGCAAAACTGCGCTCTGCACAGTCCAAGTTCCGGGACTGCGTCCGGACAATTGGCAATGGAGTCACGGGTAGGAAAGATGCGCCTGGTGCTGGCGGTGATAATATCCTGGTGCCGTTGACGAGTTCGTTGTATGTCAAGGGGAAATTGGCGGATCGGGAAAAAGTGATTGTGGATGTTGGGACTGGGTTTTATGTTGAAAAGGTATGCTTATCCCAACTGTACTCTTCTGCTGAATGTTTTCATCAAGCTGATTTTCTAACAATTTTCCATCAGACTACTGCCAAAGCCACCGAATTTTATGATGCCAAGGTCAAAGACCTGGAAGCGAATTTGACAGACTTGGAAAAGATTTTGCAAGGAAAGAGTGGCAATCTACGAGTCATTGAAGACGGTACGTTACCTATCAAACTCTTTTTACTCACATGAGAATGGTGATTGCTGACAATCTGGCCAGCGCTTCGACAAAAAGTCATGAGCGGCGAAGCTGTCCCTACTTCTGCTGGATAATCTATAATAATATACGCTTTCAAAAACGCCAAAAGCCCTCATCAGCTCTCATACTCCAATGCTTTCGTGAAAGCTATTTAGGAATTACTACGCCCTTCGATTATTCGAATCATCCGGGGTTTTTAGGATTGCCGAATGGGGGACAGCTCAAGTGTGAATATAATACTCGAGCTTTGCATGCGAATGAGTAATGACACATTATGGAAACCGTGGACAGCCAATTCTGTCTTGAATATTGAATGGTATTCACCTCGCCTAAGTCTCGAAATACAAATAGCAAAATATCGAAATAAAAGACAGCTCAAGCAAGCGATGTTGATGTAAAACTAGTAACTTCAAACGAATTCAAATAAGCGAATCTTTGGGCATTGATGCCATTTCTTCGTATTCCCGTGCCTACTGTACTCTTTCCAAACGCTGCATGTCTCAGAGTAAGGACGTTTGAGCTTGGTCGTCCAGAGGCGGACGCTCCAGGGCCTCTTCGTCGTGACCCAGAACCCACGCGACTTCCTTGACAACATTGACAAAGCCCTGAAAACCAGCCTTGCTCCCATCTTCGATTTTCTGGCTGAAGAAGGGATCAAGAACAGAGTTAAATCCCATTTGCTGCACTTCTTTAGCCCCAGCAAGACTTGCCAGGTTCTCTTCCCAATTCACTCCATAAACAGTCATTCCCCAAGAGGACGAAGGTGGTCCAAAGCTCATGTTTGAATTCCCTGTATTGGGCTGTTTGGTGTAAATGTCAAAGCGAGCTATCTCCAGAACGTACTCTGTGCCTTTGATGGGGTACTGAACGGCTGCCTTTTCGATAAGACGCGTGACAGGGAATCCATCGGGCAACATTGCGCGGCGCTTTGGATCAGCAAACAGCGACTCTTTCATGACACCATCCCTGAACCGAATGTGATGGTCAAATTCGTCCATAGCTTGACTTTTTTGTAGTGCACTGAGGACTTTTCGTTCTTTGATTTCAAATTTCCAGTCGAACCTGTGGTTAATTAGTACACATTCTTGAAGTATGGGGGTTGGCTTGTACTTGTCGGCGCCGAGCATAATGGCTTGCAACATCGGTGTGTTTTCAGCAAATTTCCCTTTGACTTGGGAATGTATCCAGCGAGACTTCGTTCTCTCGTGTCGCCCACTTACGGCCTTGAATCCCACTTCCAGTCGCAAGAATTCGTTGTTGATGGAATCGAATTCCACGCTCACCATGTGGCTCAACGATTTGCCTGAGAGAGATACAGTAGACCTCTCTTCTAAGTCAAACAGATGACTTGCACCAGAGATCCTACGAATAATCATGCCTAAATCAATCTCGAGTCTACCGTAGTTTGGCCATTGTCAGCGGTTTGCATCTTTGGTTGTAGACTTGTACTATCTGTAGTTTTTAACTCACCCAGGAACAAATTGGCCCTTGGCCCTCTCATTTGAAATCATCTCTCTAAACTCCTCAGTTGAATATCCCTTTTGTTCGTCGTCGGGCATACGGTAGTTGGTGAACATAAACGACCCAAAGCAAACACGCATGGTTAAAGCCCCCTGGATCAATGGTACACAGCAGAGAGATCTCTTCACCGCCGATAGTAAACGAGGCTCGTTTTCTGATCGTGGTGATTTATCCCAGAGCCCTTGATAAAAAAATTTGCCTTCATTCGGTGAGTTCAAATGGAAGCATGGCCTGGCAAGTTCTTTAATTGTCTTCATTGAAATCGTTCTCACCGTTCTGTCACCGATTGGCAAGTCAAGAAGGTATAACTTGCTTTTGATTGCGGAGGAGGTAATGAGCTCATGCCATTTTGTCTCCAAATGGGTGATTGCTTGTTGGAGGGTCTCTTGCTCCGAACCAGAAACACAAATAACATCTTCGCTTTCTTCTGATAGATGTATGAAGCATTTGTACTGCAAACGTAGGAAGTCAAGCGCTTCAAGCTCAACACCGAGGACCTGGCGGATGGATATCTCGCTGTCGGGCCAAAGAAATACCATCTCCCACGGTGTTAATTACAACATCGTACCAGAGAACGTGAGTGTCTGTAACTTACTTGATGGTTAACAGTAGCATCGGAACCCACAATTGGGGGCCTCCTGAGCATATAAATGAGAGACTCATTCTTCTGCTGCTGGGATGTAGACGCATTTTGGACATTGACGGAATTGACTTGCATCTGGGCGTACGACTGAGTCGCCTTACCGGCGTTTATAGTGGCCACCGCGCCACAATGCTCAAATAGGCTCGACAGTAAGTTTTTCGCTATTTGCACAGGCTGGGGATCGCCCCATATAAAGATTCTCTAAGATAAAGTTAGCCAATGGCAGCTATAGAGGCGAATCCTTTACTAGCCTTCTCATAGTACGGCGGCTTTTGCACAAAGGTGTTGCTCCTCTTGGAAATCGCCTTGAAAACTTCAAGGTCCCCTTCGGACCACTCCACTTTCAGGAAAGACTTCCCTTCCTTCAATACCCTACAATAAAAGTCAGACACTCTATAGTTATCCCCCAAAAAAAACTCTACTTACTTTTCTCGATAAGTTCCATACGCATCCGACAGTTTGAAAAAACCTGAGAGAGTCAAAAAAGAAAAACAAAAGTAAATCACGACGCTTACCATCAGGTGGTGACTTTTTCTTCCACATATGTGTTGACTTCGCACCTCGAAAAGGAGGGCCAGAAGAAATCGAGTTCTTGTCATCTTTAGGGCCTTTGGTGCGGCCCGGATGGCTTCGAGGTATCGAAGATACCTTATCATTAGTGAGGGGGTCGGCGGCTTTTACAAGGGCAGGGCGGATTTCTCCCTTCGCAGCGCTAGCATAAGAGAGGTTCTCGCTGGTGAGCTGGTGCTGCGATGGTTGCAGTACGGGCTTTGCCTCGGGCGTGGACGGGATCTCCCATTCTATGTCCCAGGTCAGTTGTCGATGAAGTGACAAGTACCATCCCTGTCAGCTAGACGTACCTGCTGCTGATGACTGTTCGTAGCTACTTCAGATCAGCGAGGAACATCAAGCTGCTGGAAACAAGGGGTCTTACTCCATTTAGCTTTGTAGTGAGGAGAACGCTTCTCGGCTCAGATTCACCCGCTTTATGCTGTTGATGTAGACAAGAATCAGAAGTTGAGAGGACAAATCTTGCTAGATATCAAGCATTGCTTGGGTGCATGGAGAGGAAGGGCAAGTGAGGTTGAAGTAGAAGTGAAAGTGAAAGTAAAAGAAGAGGAAGGATACAACTTGTAGAGCAGGAGGAAGGCACGCGGTGTCAGGTGGGCTGGGCAAACGGAGCATTAAGGAAACAACTAAATCCTGCCACCGGCAAAGCCCATCACACCGGCGGTGACGTCTGTTATTGGAGGTGCAAATACAAATGGCGCCCGGAAGCTAACAAGCAGCACAAAGAGGTAATTCATGCTGATTAAATACAATAAAGAGAGAGAATGGCCTTCAGTCTTAACAATAGTAGGATGGTGGTTCCCTCAGGACAGTCTCAGTTAGCAGCTGGGAAAGTACTCAATTGAGCCCTTTATTCTTTTCATATCTGTGACAAAGCAATTAAAAATTTACTACTTGTTTGTTTGGAATTGTTTTGGTTTGCTTCTTTGCCTGTTGCATCATGAACAAAGAAGCATCCAACTACAATGTTCCTAATTTGGACTAGCGCCATGAGGACGCCCAGACTGGCGCTAACTACTTTTGGCGTCAACACTAGAACGCGTCGCGAAAACACGCGTCAGTGATCGAAAGAGGCAAAATTGGTTTTTTGTGCCTGGACCCTGCACTACCAATTAATATCTGCTCTGTACTCGTCGGCCACCTCGATCACCGCCGATGAACACTCAACAGCGACAACGACCAACCACAATGGATCCTCCGAATCGTCGCTCGACGTCTCGGGGCGCCCAGGACAACAGAGAGAAAGCCAAGCAATGGCTCACCAAAGGGGCCCTCGTCCGTGAGGACTCTGACGATGAGTTGGGATACGACGACCACCCTTGGGAGTGGATATACGAGGATGAAGCAAACGATAAGGAGAATGCAGATGCTGGACAACAAGCAGACCAAGATGATCAAGACGCTCAGACTCCCCGACGACGATCGTCGCGGCCGGCCAGCAAAAAAAGGCGAATTGTCGCAGCCCGGATGGGCAACTTCGAGTGCAGATTGGGCCATGTCGTCTTGCTGAAATCACCAGAGGCAGGCAAAGACTGGGTTGGAATTATAACCGAATTTGTGGAAGAAGAAGACGAAGATGACGAAGACGAAATAGTCAAGTCGGTCAATATCATGTGGTTCGCCTCGCCCGAAGAATTCCTGTCAACCAAAAACAAAAAGCGAGCCGATGCTTTGCCCAACGAACAATATTTGACCGTGGATTTCAACATCAACCCTCTGACTTCGATTAATGGACGAGGCAAGGTCATGTCAAAAGAAGCCTTTTTTGCAAAATATCCGAACGGAACACCTCCAAAAAATAGAACCGAATTGTCCGAATATCACAAATGCATCGTCTGCCGAAGAGGCGTCAATCAACTCCAAGGAAAATATACCGAGGAATTTCTGTGGGAGGAAATATATAAAGAAGATGAAGAGAGCGTGTTCAAGCTTGTTGAATTGATCAAAACGGGTCTGAAGGCGGCTAAAAAGCGCAAAGCTGTGGATGACGATGTGAGTATTGTCGAAAACCGAGCATTGTCTAGACTCTAACTTGGATTTTACAAAGTATGTCGATACGAAAGACGATCAAAAAGCGCCCATTACGCCAAGAAAAAGGCAACGCATGACTGCACTTAACGTTACTCCCCAATCCAGACGGAAAATTCTCACAACCCCTACTAGCAAACGGTACGAGCTTCTTAGCTAAAACGATAAAACAAGTCTAACATCTGCTGCTTAC
The DNA here is from genome assembly GCA_023626135.1 of Talaromyces sp. R2412. NCBI lineage: Eukaryota > Fungi > Ascomycota > Eurotiomycetes > Eurotiales > Trichocomaceae > Talaromyces > Talaromyces sp. R2412. The sequence continues at coordinate 403,839 of JAMAGK010000004.1, forward strand.
AGAATTGTCGTGAAGAAGCCACTCGAGTTTACACCCTTGGGAACCCGTGTTCTCGATCCATCACATTTCATCTCGTCTCCTTATCGTCAAGCACGAGCTTTACTGCATGTCTCCAGCGTGCCGACTTCGCTACCATGCCGCAACGGGGAATTCGAAACGGTATACGCTCACCTAAGCGCTGCAATCAGTGAGGGCACCGGCGCTTGCATCTACATCTCTGGAACTCCTGGCACTGGCAAGACAGCTACCGTGAGGGAAGTTGTGGCTCAGTTGAACAACTCAGTGCTTGCCGAAGAAATGGACGATTTTATCTTTGTTGAGATCAACGGCATGAAAGTGACTGATCCGCATCAGTCTTATTCTTTGCTCTGGGAAGCCTTGAAGGGTGACCGCGTTTCTCCATCTCATGCCCTCGATCTTTTAGAAAGAGAGTTTACTCATCCTTCTCCACGTCGAGTACCTTGTGTCGTCTTGATGGACGAACTCGATCAATTGGTAACGAAAAACCAATCGGTCATGTACAACTTTTTCAATTGGCCTGCGCTTCGCCATTCCCGTCTCATTGTCCTGGCAGTTGCTAACACTATGGACCTTCCGGAAAGAACCTTGAGCAACAAAATCTCAAGTCGTTTAGGTCTCACGCGTATCACATTTCCAGGTTATAAACATACCGACTTGATGGAAATTATTTCCTCGCGACTTGCCAATGTCCCAGGAAATATCGTCGACCCGGATGCTATTCAATTTGCAAGCCGCAAGGTAGCAGCTGTCAGTGGAGATGCTCGACGAGCACTCGATATCTGCCGTCGAGCTGTTGAAATTGCCGAGCAGGAGAGCGAGTCTGCCGCGAAAACCAATGCTTCGAATGGTGTGAATTTTGATGATAATGATTCCCTTCCTCCGACCCCAAGCAAAAACAGTGCTCGCCGAGAGCGAAATCAGAAAAAAGATACTAAGCCCAAGGTGACCATCGAAAGTCCGCAGAAAAAGCCGGCCCCCTCGAATCCACGAGTTACAATTGCCACCATCAAACAAGCTATCCAGGAAGCCACTTCAACCCCGCTACAGCAATCACTCCGCTGCCTTCCTTTGTCTGGAAAACTGTTTCTCGCTGCACTGCTGGCCCGTGTTCGTCGAACGGGTATATCAGAATCTACATTGGGCGATGTCCTCGACGAAGCGCGACGGATCGCTGATGCGGCGGTAGCTATTGCGGGTGTTGCAGGCTCAAGCATTAAAGAATACCTGCTCGGAAGTAATCCTGGTGCTAGAGTGCGTGCCATGAGCTTTGCTGCCATGGAGCTCATGAACTCGGGTGTCGTTGCTCTTGAAATTGGAGTCAGCATGAAGGCTCGAGGGGATCGAAGCAGCAAAATCAGGCTGCGAATAGCCGCGGACGAAGTCAAGTCCGCGTTTAGGGATGATTCTGAAGCAAAGGGGCTGGGTTTGGGGTTTGATCAATGAGTCATGCGTTCAAAGAAATATCATGTCTGGAGTTGGGGGCGTTCTTGGATACCCTTATTAAATACATGTACACGTACCACTTAACATTCAGCATTTAATTAAGCATTTTGACGATAGGAAGTATTGGTCTTGGAAAGTACAGAGTACATGTATACATAATATTGCTTTTTGCTAGACCTTTATAGTCACAAGAGGTATCAGTTACAAAATCCCCGGGTACGACGCGCAAATCTAAAGCCTCATAAACGCCGAGAACTCCCAAATCATGCATGAATAAACCACACCGTCAGTCCTCGACTGCCAGATCAATATCTCTGTCTGCCTAAAGTCGGCTTCCAATCCAAGGGATGCGACTCTGGCGTTGCTTCGTCATCCGGCTTCCAAATCTTGATCGTCTTGTCGGCCTCGCCAACAATCAAACGCAGACCGGTACGGTCAAAAGTGGACGACATGATGCCAGCCTCTGCATCCAGCGATCCAGGCTGGGCCGTGGTATCAAGAGACTGGAATCGGTGACCAGTCTTCCAATCCCAGAAGCACATGCTTCCGTTATCTCCTCCCGAGAACAACACATTGTCTTCGTTCACTGCGATAGAGTTGATGACAGAGTTCTGTCCTTCAAAGTTCTGCATAAATGCACCTTCTGGGCACTTCCACTGTTTGATGCTTCCAGTACTGGCGCTTGCAAAGGTGAATTCCTTAGGATGAACAGCGAGACCTCTGACACCCTTCTTGTGGTGTGTAAGAACTCCCATGGATTTCCCCGCTGCAAGATCCCAAAGACGCACTGTCGAGTCAAGGGACCCAGTGATAATTTGGGGGTCGGCTTCCTGGCATTTAACATCGGCAACTGTTCCCTTATGGCCGGATAACACATGAATGTTGCTGCGTGTTCGCATATCCCATACTCGCGCAACACCGTCACGACCTCCTGTAACTAGAATATCCAAGTTGGGGTGCAGAGCGAGAGTGTAAACGCCACTTAAATGGCCATGATAGTGTCGAATGACCTTGTTTGCTTCCAAATCCCAGCACTTCACCATCTTGTCCTCTCCACACGAAAAGAGATATGGATGACGGGACGAGACAGCCAGGCCCCGGACCGTAGATATGTGGCCAGTCAGCGTGAGACGAAGGGAACCTGTCGCTAAATTCCAAATTTTGATGGTCCGATCTCCAGCACCGCTGGCGAACCACTCATTATTAGGCTCAACAGCCAGAGCTCGAACCCAGCCCAAGTGTCCAGATATAACCCTCATCAGCTTCCATGGCGCATGCCACTCAGGCCTCTGCTGCGGCGTCGCTGACGGGCGTGAAACAAGACTTTTGCTGTGGCCTTCTGTCGACGGTCCTCCCGATGACCCCTTGACCAAGGCCGTTGATGTGCCACTTGTTCTCTCTTGGCCCTGCGCTGGCATCTTTGGTCGTTTCGTACGCGACGCTGCGGCCTGTGCCTGTTTCTCTGCTAGAGCCGGGGGAAGTTCTATTACATCTTCGTATTCGGCTTTTCTTCGGTACGAGACGCCGATTGAGCCATCGCCTGAAACCGAGGGCGTGGCTAGGAGGTAATCAGACCCGAAGAGCTCGATGGTTCTTTTGGCTGATTTGCGCACAGCCTGGTCTGCTGGCAACTGCGACGGTAGAAAGTCCATCTTCTCGCGGGGTGGACCTGCGGCCGCGTTGATGCGACTAATCGTTTCAATCAAAGGAAAGTCGTTGTTGGGTCTGAGAAAGGTCGTATTCTCTATTTCTAAAAAAAAAATGCGCGCTTCGCGAGGGCTCGTGGATGAACGCAGGTCGCAGGCGATTGATGTTGTCGGGCTAAATGTCAAAGTCGACGGCCGCGCGAACTTTTGAAGAAGCTCGGGCCACCTTCTCACTAGGCCCATGCGATTGCCTAGTTTACACCTACCTACGCTCCCCTCACCACTCACTTGGTTATCAGTGGACTGATCTGCTTGCGAGCAAACCTCACCATGGACACCGATAAGAATGCAAAGTTCTTGATACACGAGGCTTCTCGTGAGGGGAAAAGTTTGTCAAATTCCTTCAAGAAGACGTGGACTGCTGACTAACCGCCTCCAAAGCCCCGCTGGTGGAATCACTATTGAACGTGAGCAGTTCATTCTCAAATGGCTATATCTTGGGCAGTCTGTTCTAACGTCGGTTGAAAAGGCGAATCCAAAGCTTGCCTCTCTTAAGGACGAGGACGAACGCTTACCGATACACTGGGCCGCGGCATATAACCGGCTACCGATTGTTGAACTATTGGTTACAAATAAATATTTCGATCCAGATGTCACGGTCAGTTTGGGCTTTTGCTATGATGTGAACTACTCTGACAGTTTTGTATCGCAGGATGGATCAGGATGGACTCCGCTTATGATTGCAGCCAGCTTGAAAAATGCAGAAGGCGACCCGATCATTGATTTGCTGTTGCGAAAGGAGGCCGATGTCAATATAAAGACCATCTCTGGACAGGTGAGCTTGCCAAAATCACAGAACGTCTTGGAACGCTCAAGATAGTCATCTGACCAACTTCTCCGATTTAACAGAATGCTCTGCACTTCGCCGCTTCCAAATCCAATCTTTCTACCGTCAAAACCCTCATCGCCCACAAGTGTAGTGCGCGAGTCAAGGACAAACGGGGTCAACTAGCGCTTCACCGTGCTGCGGCTGTTGGCTCTATTCCTATACTAAAGCTTCTACTTGAACAAGGGAAAAGTCCTATCAATGCAACCGATGTGGACAGTTTGACAGCATTGCATCATGCCATCTCTGAAGGCCATGGAGACGCAGCAATATTACTGATGAAAGCGGGAGCAGATCTTGAGAAAAGGGATGCTGATGGACGTTTAGCGATAGATTTAGCACCAGATACAAAGGTAAGCAGTTCTTTGTGCAAACTTGATCATACTTTCATACTAAGTGTCATCAAGGTTCGAAAGTATATCCTTCAAACTGCAGAGCGAGAAGGGATAGAGTTGCCATAAAAAACATTAGTTGATACCCAAATTCTAATGAACTCCGTTTTGAAACCCCTGTACACACAGAAAGGTTCCTCTACTTCGGTGTTTGCGGAATGAATCAATTGGTATATTTACACAATATGCAAAAACAAATTATGACTCTCGACCCGACAAAGGCCGCGCGCCCCTCTGTATCACTTCATTGTACTATCGACCAGCTCGCGATATATCTTCTTGAGATCGGCGATATCTGCCTGGAGCTCTTCCACCTGTTCGCTTTTTTCACCGAGAAGTTCGAGAGTGGTTTCATACCGCGCATCTAGTTGAGTGACTTGCGCCTCCAATTCTTCGACACGCCCGTCTCGCTTGCGCTTCTCCTCTATCTCACGTATGAGTTCAACGACCTCTTGTCTGGCGTCGTCGCGTTGAGATGTGATGCGTTCTAATTCATCCTTGGTGGCTGCACGCTCGCTCTCAAGACGCCGTACTGTTGCACTCATACGTTCGACCAACTGTACGGAAGGGCCAGCTCCAGCAGTTGAAACGGATATGATTTCGTTGATTCCATTTCCACGAGAAGCATTTGCTCCGTACGCCGATGGAGTAACTGGAGAAGCATTGTAGTATTCGTCTGGCTCTAGAGAATGGATTGGCGGTGCACCCAATAAGTTAGGGTTAGGAAGACCATTGGACGCGTGCGGAGAGCCAATTCCTTGGAACGATGGGAATGAATTTGTCCGCGTAGGAGTTAGAATGTCAGCATGAGCTGGAAGGGTGGAGGAACGACGGCTCAACGGGCGGCTTTCGGTCACGAGAGGGTCAAGACCGCCGGATAGACCAGTCGATCTACGACTGGAAGCCACAGGCGACGCTGTTCGAGGCTCCTGAAGAAAAGGTGGGGGAGATGCGACCTGCTCTCGCCATCTAGATCGTTCCTCTTCCAGCTTTTGTGACCAATTTGCCTCGATGGATTTTTCTTTGGCTGCTGCGTCTTTTCGAAATGAATCAAACTCCTCTTCTGACTTTTGCACTCGTTCTCGCAGTTTCTGCACCTGTTGTCGCGTTTCCTGGAGAGTGCGCTCTAGCTCATCGATGGTTTCCCTGGCAGTTTCGAGCTCTTCGTCTGCCTTCTTGGCTTTTATATTCTAATCAGACAAGTCATTAGTTGGTTTACTAAAGTATATGGATAATAGACTTACCACTTCTCGGGCTTTCCGCCGTAGATCTGCCTCCTTGCGGGCAATTTCATCCCGATCTTTCTCCACACCGGCGAGTCTGGATAGCAGGGAGCTCTCGATTCCTTGCCAATTCTCACTAGCAACGGCATACTGTGTCTGTAGCGTCTCTATTTGGCGAAGCAATTTCGCCTGCGCGTCGCCCGCGGCACTTGAGGAAACCTCTTCAGCTCGTGAGCGCAAACTTTCCATTTTGCTTTCCAGAACAGACTGTTCTCCTTTGAGCTCAGCTTCCAAGACACGGGCACTTTCTTTCTCTCTTTCTAGACTATCCTTGAGACTTCGAATCTCTCTCTTTAGTTTTTCCTCGCTCAGCTCCTTTTCTATCTTCGCACTGGATAGATCACCCTCTAAATCAGCCACTCGCCGGTTTGATTTCTCCAAAGCTTCGGCTTGGGCTTTGGATTCCGCAGCCTCGGCGCGAGCAAGGGCTCTATCAAGTTGACCTCTGAGTTCATCCACTGTCGCAGCCAAAGTTTGTCTTTCCGAGGTCACTACTTCAAGCTCCCTAGAAACTTTTGATTGTGAGTTCAGTAGTTCCTGGGTCCTTTTTTCCGATGCCTCTGCTCGTTTTGCCTTGGACTCTGCATTTGCTAAGTCTCGTTCGAGTTTGGTTGTACGCCGCTTTGTATCAGTCTCTTGCTTGTTGCTATCCGCAATTTGCTGCCGTAATTTCTTGATGATGGCCCGATTCTCCATCTCTGTTTTTGCAAGTTTCTGGCCTTCTTCGAGTAAGAGTGCAATGCGTTCATCCTTTTCCGACATTTGCTTCTGGGCACTGCCCGGTGTTGCCGCCGAAGCTGCTTCTCGAGCCGAATCAGCAGCTTCTTTAGCTAGATAGTTTAACTTTGATTGCAAAGCATCAATCTTCTCAATATAGTCATGTGTTTCCTCCTGCCACCGGGTTTCGGCAGCCTTATGTTCGGCTCGTAATTCTTCTAGTTCCGGATTCTGTATCTCATTGGTTTCGACTGTATCATCGGCCTCACTCTCAACCACATCTATCGATATCGAGGGCTCAAGGCTCTCTGGTATTTTTTCGGTTAGGGTATCTTTTGCTTCTTGTTCTTTGTTGTCCTCACCAGCAGCCAAGTCCTTGGAAATCTGGGATCGTATATCTGAGTCATGACTGCTTCTCGGAGTGCCATGTGAGGCATCATTCTCTATGCGCAAACTCGGTGTAGTTTCATCCAAGCTAATTCGTGTGCTATCCAGGCTAGCACGCTTTTCGCTTCCGAGTAAAGGAGTGGACGAACGAGAGGCAACCTCAACGGAGGATCGGGGGCTCTGAGATTTGACCATGGCCCTTGCCAGGCGCTCTTGTAGGCGATCATTATTTTTGCGGGAATTGGAGGAACTCCGGGATACTTTCAAAAACAAGTTAGCCGGTTGATTTGTGAAGGTAAGGTAAAGGCGTCATCGCATACCTTGGACACTTTGTTTAGCAGCAGCAGTGGTAACATGTCCCTGCGAAGCTGTATCTTCGTCCTTGGCGACCTTGGTACTCGAAGGCGCGTCTTCGTCGTTCGCCAGGATGACATCCAGACGAGACTCCACGCCCGATACAGCTTGTTGCAAAAAGGAGCCCACGCCCCATTTAGTCTTCCCCTGTGGCGCATTGGACGGCATTTTGGTTACGGCGAGCAACTATGAGCGGCCGTCGATATAGGAGCGATCGGATTTGAGAAACCATAGGCGTCGCGCGGTCGTTGAGGGACTTGTTTAGGCAACAATCGGTCTGTGAATCGTCACACGGGGCTAGGCCGGACAAGAGAGGCCATCCATTCCAGACCGCCAGGAACGAGGTAGCAGAAGGCCGGGCTTGCACAGGCAAGGCGGCAGTGGCACGTCGTGGTCGTGAGATGCCAGATTAAACGGGGGTCGGAGAATCAGAAACGAGGTGATTGCATACTCCGGAGGGCCATTCATTAATTTTAGATGCGGCTGAGCCACTTGCCCAACGGCATGGGCACGCGTGGCACTAACTCACGGGAATCGCGGCTAGACTCGCCTGGGCTTAGCAGCGCCCGCACGCTAGGGCGAGCTATCACCACGACATCATCACCACCACTAAACTGTTTCTCGGTCTCTGTACCAGACTTTTTGCTTGACGCGCTCTGTCTATTAGCCCCCCCCCCCCCCCCCTGGTCGACCGACGCAATGTCGCTCGAACCGCCCACCTACCTCAGCTCTCTGCAGAACAACATCCGCGCCCGGCCCATCCCCTGGGAAGGCGCCGTGCGGGCTGGGAACATCACCGACGACCATTTGCGCAAGATCAAAGCCGTTGACAAGGTCCGGAAGGAACAGCGCCAGCAAACTGTCGAGGCCGATGTGAAAGGGTACACGGCGCTCCTTGCGGGCAGTTCAGATTCGAAGAGTGTGTTGGAACTGGCGTCCAAACGCACTGATATTGTACAATACATTCTGGTCCTATCCGCCGACCTCATCGGAGGTGAGAGCTACTCTTGTGCAAAATGTGTTTGGTTTACTTGTGTCGCACCATTGCTGACGTTCTTTTCTTTTCCCTCTAGATGTCCCAGCACTCGCATCGGCTCTCATTGCGCACCCCCAACCTTACAAGCCATTCCTACCCCTCCTACGCCATTCCAATAACCCAGAGGATCCTATACCTCTCCTCACATCCTCGTTCTTGACGAGCTTAGTCTCGACGGCACTTTCTACATCATCTCAAGCTTCTGCCCAAGAGGAAGAAGCCTTGCCACAACTGTATTCGTATCTGTCAGTCCTGGCGAAGAATCAGGACAGCGGACTCCAGGACATCGGGGTGCAAGGGTTCTCGGCACTACTTTGTAACAAAAGGGCGAGGGAACTCTTTTGGAAGCAGCGTCAAGAAACAGTGGACACGCTTATGGAAGTCCTACGTACTGCTGCGGTAGGGAAAGACACTGCTTCATCTACGCTGGCCGGCTCGACGGCCACGAACAGCGCTCGCACCGCCGACATAAGTGTTGGCGGCGGCGTTGGCCTGCAGCTTTTGTACCATGTTCTGTTGGTCATCTGGCAACTAAGCTTTGAGGGCAGCCTTGTCGGCGAGGAGCTGCACTCGTATGTAAACCCCGGTCTCTAATCGGCCTCGCGAATGCTTTTAGCTAACAACGACAGGGAGCATGACATTATCGAGTTATACACACAGCTTTTGCGACTCTCTCCCAAGGAGAAGACTACTCGGCTTCTTCTCGCCACACTGAACAACCTCCTCACTGCTAACCGCACCACACTCTTGCCAGTCGCAGTGATTGTCCGACTTCCTGCCTTGCTTTCGAACCTAAGCGGGCGCCACCTTACCGATCCCGACCTGTTGGAAGACCTCAATTCGCTATCGGATATGCTGGACGAATATACAAAGACACAAACTACGTTCGACGAATACGCTGCCGAGGTTCAATCCGGTCATCTGCGTTGGTCCCCGCCACATCGTAACCCTACTTTCTGGCGTGAAAACGCTCGTCGCATCCTGGAAGAGGAGCGCGGAGCTTTGCCGAGGAAACTGGCTGAGATCTTGTCGAAGAGCTGGGATAGCGACAAGCAGGTGCTGGCCATTGCATGCAATGACGTTGGCTGTCTTGTCAAGGAGGTCCCCGAGCGCAGAAGCCAATTAGAGAAGCTGGGCTTGAAAGTCAGAGTCATGGAGCTGATGACTGACCGGGACGAGGCGGTGCGATGGGAAAGTTTGCGGGCTGTGGGCGAATGGCTGCGGTACTCGTTTGACCAATGAACAAAGCACAACGTCTTGATAAGTTTTTTGTAGTTGCATATACCATCCTATATGGCTCGTTGCCTTGACTTGTTTTACTATTTTATTCTCTTCTGTTGTGAGCTGTAAAAACCCTACATGTTCGGTACGGGAAGAATTCAACGTGCATCAATACCGACCCACCGACACGACAAAGATGCTTCCCAGGGGCCAGCACCAGTTTCAGCACCAGTTTACACGTGCTTTGACTGGGTTAATTTATTTTTGTCTGCCCCCTTTGTTCCTGAAATTTGGGCTCCTAACCGGGGATCGATGCGAACCTTAAAAAAAAAGTAATACGTATACTAATAACCTTGGAACAGTTGCCCGGCCGATTGGCCCAATTACCGAGCGCCGGGCTTGTTCCATTATGAAGATGCGTCCGAGCCACGCATATCGTTACGTATGTAGTATGTACGGTGTAACCCGGAAGTGATCGTAATTATAATCAGGTGCAGTTGTCAATGCTAGACATTTCGGTGGCGAACAGTGGCCGCTTACGACTTTATAGTTACGGCTGAATTTTTTTTTTTTTGATATCAGCCCTAGCTCGGCATATGTATCGGGATATGGCCAAGTACATATGTACTACCACACACGTATGTAGGGCACAAAAGATTCTGACAGATACGTATTAAGCATATGCACATGTCCCCACCGCTTATGTCTCCACCGGGTGCCGTCAGTTCCAGAAAACTGCTTCTTCTCACGAAATGTCTCAAAAAAGGCCTCACGAAGAAAAATCTTATTGGTGGCGTCATGCATCGAAATTTTTTGCAGATACAGCTACAGAGTACTTATACATAAATCCCCAAGTTGGTTAAGGCGCTAGACTTGGTGCATAATTTGTTGCCTCTTCATTCTCTCTTTTGCTAACCACATGTGTAGAGGTCACTTTGTCGAAGGGAGACCAATTCCAGTACGTATCGTAAGAAATCGAGGTTTAGTACCTCCACACAATAGTTTCTTCTCAGGGGGCCGTCGGATTGATAGGGATTCCCAAATTAATTCATGGCAACTAAAGTCTAAATTCTATAATTAAATTCTTATTTGCATGGTACGTACTTTAAAAACAATTCGCGCAGTAATGAATTGTTCGCAGATCGCCAGACGCCGAAAGTGGGGCAGCCTGGCAGGCTTCTAGGCATTTCGGCGTGGGCACTAAACGCTTTTAGGACTAGATCTCCTTCGTCCCTCCTCTATAGTTAAATCATCCTTTTGCATGACGACCCCTCCTCTCGTCGCTCACTTTTTTTTTAACAGAGCAATAATAAACCTACTATTTTATTTGAACACCAGTCCCCTGTGATATATTTCTCGGCATACAATCTTCTGTTCTTGCCTGGAGTCCAGCACGCCCTATCGCCCCACAACATTTATCGCGGTCCCGGTCTGGCGACTCGGATATCCTCGGCTTGCGTGCATCGATAATTTTTCTCCCCAGCCATTTCGTCTTCAACATTGTCTTCTAGCCCAGAACAACATTTTCAAATGTCGCGATCTTTCACAGGCTGCAAGAGATGCAAAGCACGGAGGCAAAAGTGTGACGAGCAACATCCTGAATGTAAGCAAAGGTTGGGCAAGATTGACTGCTACTATCCGCACTAATACAGGCAGGCGGCCGATGCAAGGCGGCCGGCGCACAATGTCGATATGCAATGCAGCTGCAATGGGGAGGCCGGGCATTCTCGCGATCGAGATTCGGCGCTTGTGTCGGGCCTGGAGGGATGCAAAGATTAGGTTCGTATTAAGAATCTTGTATTGGAGTGGGCATTGGAAAATAAAAAGATTGACGATTTCGCTCCCTTGCAGAGTACTCCCCCGGTGAATTCGTTTACACCACCGTGAAAAATGATACAATGTCACCTTTGGAGTCGGTGACTCCAGTATCGTCACCCTCTTCTTCGTCTTCGCCCGATATGCCCCTGGTTCGACAGATAGACCCGTTGTCGTCGTTACCGCCTACTCAAAAAACGCTGTTGCAACATTTCATCCGAGACGCATCACATGTCACATCATGCCATCCCGGAATGCAGCAGGAAATCTGCAAGATGATTGTTCCCATGGCTCTGCAAACTCCCTCCCTTCTATACGCAACAATGTCGCTGTCCGCCATTCACCTCGAAGCACTCAACAATCATTCTGATATGGTCAAAACGGCACCGGATATAGCTAGGCTGATGGCTCGAAGCTTAGAACATTTCCGGGTCGAACTTCAGGACCCAGCACGTAAAGGCTCGGATGCGCTGTTGGCGACGGCGCGCACCCTCTGCCTGGCTGAAATTCACTCGGGTGCCATTCAACCCAATACATGGAGAGCGCATGTAGAAGGGGCCAGGGCTTTGATGACTACCACGCAAAAGACGCCAACTCTGAACACTGCCTTCCGCAAGTACCTCGACCGGTGGTATCGATCCATCGTGGCTCTGTCTGCTCTGAATGGCAATGGGCCGCCTATTGGTGCGAGCTCTGTCGACTCAGAGCAAAGAGACGACTGGATAACCAATGACCCGGACTATTTGGATGATTATTGGGGGTTTACCGTTCGTTTAGCAGATATTTTCCGCGAGATTGGGATCATTGCTTGGAAGCGGCATCAAAATAACGACGCAGCGCCAGAATTGCAGAGCGAAGATGCAGAATTTGAAGAGCGCGCAGCGACACTGGAAAAACACGTTCTCGGCCTGATAGACCGGTACTCTGGTGGCAACCAGCCGGCGTTTTATCCAGGCGTGGTGGAGAGACTTTCGGAAGACGCTATCCGAGAATTCATGCTGTGTAACGAAGCCTTCCAACACACGGCTCTGATTCACATTCACCGCCGAATTCGCAAGGTCCCCGTCTCGTCACCTGAAGTGCAGTACTCGGTCAAGCAAATACTCGCATGTACATCACAAATTGTGCCTAGGAGTGGCCTTAGCCCGTGGGTGATGCTCACGACGCCACTGTTCACTGCAGGCTGTGAAGCTTTGGGTGACGACCGCGAGGCATTCAAGCAGCTGTTTCTTTCGTTGCATGACACAACACGCATTCCAAATGTTCTGCAGTCTTTGAACTTTCTCGAGGTCTATTGGGCCGATGATGATAAAAAGGATGACGAGGATTGGAGCCATTATCTGGGTATGTTGATAATCCAAGGTCCTTTTCTTGCGGGCATCGTACTGACATCCAAATAGACAAAATGAATTTCGACTTTATACCTTATTGATTTCGGGTTTATGAATCATACACGACATGCATAGCATTTTATTTGGAGTTCAATTGGCGAAAAACCGGATAATGCTGGAGGGTTTTGGTAATTTGTGTATAGTATGGGTACATTTTTATAGTTTTATGTCGGGATCTATACCCCTTTTCCCCGTCAATGTATATTTGTTTTTCAAATGTGTACGTTACAATGTCGTAGAGGAGACATGGAGATTTAATATAAAAACCACTTGCAGTGTTGAAATCTTGACGTTCAGCAGGAAGGACTGACATCACACGCATTGCACATGTGATAAGAATATATGTATTGATGTCTTCAATGTGCATGTGACAAATTAAATTAAGTCTTGCCATGGAGGATTAAAATGACCAATCAGTTAATAACCGCCAAGGTCCCTTGTGTCAGAATACGACAATACGGTTATACGGACGGTTCAAAGTATTTCCTAATCAGGCAATGTGAGCTGCCATCAAGCGGGAGTGTTTGCCTTACGTCAAGAGTAGTGGTACGTACTACTACAGAGTACGGAGTATAAAAATGGGTGTTATAATATGCACCCCACACTACTGAGAACATTTGTCATTTAAAGCATGCTAATAATAATGTCATTGTTTATGTACAAGGGCCTTAGGCCCAGAAGTGGCCTGTTTAATTAGATACACCTTGGACATGGGTACGAAAAGAGGAGGAATAATTAGGTCAATTCATGATTTGATAGCACGTATCACAAAGCCGTTTCGATAATTGATGGAGACTTCACTCGATATGCTATGAGCAGCCAGTAATCTGTTAACTGTCTCGCACCTTGCTGGAACGTTGATTTTGCGTGCCTCCTGAGTCAACGGCCGTTGCGCTGCTTTCTTTTTCCAGACGAAGGAGTCGGTGTGTTAGTTCAATGTCAATGCGTGGCCGGCTCGACCTACAGCATATTGTTTGCGCCTATTTTACTTTTATGCTATTCATAGTTCTAGGTTCAGTAGTGTCTTCCAGCGTACTCCATCGTCCATATGGAGTATACGTACTCCGTATATACGGAGTACCTTATCACTTAACAGCCTCTGATATTGGACTAGCCACTGTCGGCTAGTCTGCGTTGTTTACTGTCCCGCATACAACCACTGAGGTATACTTGGTATACAACTCTGCACGCACTTCGTAAAAAAGACGATGCATTCCTGGTTTGCAGTGTTTAAATTTACGAGAGCATGGCCATATACTCCGTACATTATTATGCTTGATCGACCGGTGAACTCTCCAGGGGCAGACCCCACTAGGACGACTAATTAACACTAACACTTAACAGGGGCTTGCGTATGCCTCAGGCTAGCCATCCTGGATCGCTGCCCGATCCGGCTAGTGCGCTCGCTAGCCCGCCATTTGGTTTGCCGCTTAAGCGCCGCACACGGCCTAGTGCTCCTAGTAGCGAGCCGCCATTGGCTGTATATGCCGCGCTAGCCCGTCTGGGGCTTCGCTTGGCCCGCTGAGCCAAGCAGGCGCCCTCCCGAAAGGAGCTAGCGCAGTTGCACAGTGCGCGGCGGGAAATAACATCCTCGCAGCAGCCCCTGAAACCTCGGATTTCCCAGCCAGCCCACTTTCGACGACTCGCTCCAGTGACTCCAGTCTCTCCTGCGCTGGCGCCGTGGCTGATCGAGGTCGACCGGGCCCAGAGCCCCGCGTTCGTCGTGGCTCGTCCAATCATTCTATATTATTGCAATTATCCGGCCTTCAAATGATATCTTTACCTACTATCTCTGGAACGTCGTGGGCCGTTTGTTCGTCTCGGTGCTCGTTTCATCCCGGCCATCCCGGGCCGACTATTGGCATCCCTCACAGCCGATCAGTTCGATATCGACTCTCTCTGCTGGTGCTCGGCCGCGGGCGAAAAATGTATACGGAGTACATGGTATCGCATACAGTTCGCTGCACCAGACGTTGTAACTCCCCGCCGGGGGGCCAGCCAGTCCTAGTCATGCATGTCGGGTTGAGGGCGCTGTGGTTGCAGTTCGCAGTGAGCACTACTATTCCGGAGTAACTGTGCGCGCGGTTTGCTGTGCCACCAGGGGTAGCCTAGACACTATACTATGTCTGTTCTGTGAACATGCAGTGTGGCAGGCTCGAATATCCACTGCGACTGGTCCGTTTCGGCGAGCAGCCAGCGCCAAAGAGGGATGGGCGCTGATCGTCTCCTGGGGCCCTGGCCAGCCATTTGCCAGCCTCCCTGGCCGCGCAAAAACCCTGGGTTCTCGCCTCAACTAAGAGGACTAGCTGCTTGCCTGTGCCGCTGGCGCTCCACCGAGCCCAAATGGTTAATGGCCGCTCCCACCCTCCCTCCGAAAAAGAGCTTACTCGAACCACGTTGGCGTCTGGTCCCTGCAACCTCTAGTCGCGCTCTCCTTTTTTCTGTTTCGCCTGCTCAAACCGCTCGCTTCTACTTGGCGCGTGTTCGCCTCGCCCGTGCTCGACGACAATCAATGACATGCCGATCCTCCCAACCTGATTAATTAGTTCGCCCGTCTGAAGAAGGTTGCAGCGGCGCCGTGCGTGATCTCTGTCTGTCCGCGTTCCTTGTTGATCGATATCCTCCTAAGCATAATTTGCTATCTTTCGCAAACTAAACAGCATGGCGAGCGCCAGTCCACCGCCAATCGCTGCTGCTTCCGGTGGCTTCTCCTCCTCCTTTCTCCGCCGTCAAAGAAGCAGCTTCGATTATCCCCAGCCTTTGGCCAATAGCACGCCTCCTGACACCGCGCGCCCATCTGCTGTCCGCAGGAAGCCACTGCCCATCAATGCTTCTCCTGTGATCACCCCAAAACACTCTCCGGCTCCCTCTCAAACCTCTTTATCCCAATTCAGTACCGGCCAACTTGATTCCCCCCGACATCTCGAAACCGTCGACGAGAACCTCCCCTTTCTCCCCAGGGACCTTGACCAGTAAGGGCAACCGCCTTTTCTTTTATCTCCTTTGACCTCCCCTCCTCCTCTCCCTCCTCCTCCCCCCTCCCTCTATCCCCTCCTCGTTCTTTATCCTTGCCATCGTGAAACAGATGGTAGGGCCTGACATCAAAGGAGCCCTCTTTTTCGCCCGGCCCCGTGGTTGGTTTACCATCGCGCTAATGTACTCTGACCTAGATATCCCCGGGGCCAATCTCAATTCATACCATTTCCCATTGACACCTCACGAACCTACCGTGATCTCGAATTAGAAACAGACGAAGAAACGGACTACTATCTGCCGCATGGCACGCCGATTCATTCTCGTCTTGCTAGTGAACCGATCATCCCGGTGCTGAGGTCCCCGCCGCCTGTGAACAATAAGAGGCCTGAGACTATGGCATTACAGCCACCTGAGAGCAGGCCTCCTCCTCTACATCTCGATGCCCTCCCACCAAGTATGCCCCACGGTGCAGCAGATAAACAACCCAAGACCCCTGGAAATAAGATCACATCCTTCTTCGGGTGGAAGACAGCGGCTGCCTCCCCCGGGGCCGAGTCATCCAGCACCGAAATCAGCGATGCTGGTCGGTCTCCATTGGTGTCTCCATTGCCGCAGCCTTTCAGCGGCTCCCCATATGGCAAGAATGCCGTCCCTATAACTGATCAAAATATGCATGGCTTTCCCATGCCCCCTGTCCGGAATGGTTCCCTTGGTGGACTGTCGTCCGGCAACAGTACTGACCTCATGAACAAGGTTTCCGAGCTGGAAGCCGAGTTGCGTGAGATTAGTTCTGAGCTGGCCGGATCTATTCGACGAGAAATGGAACTGGAGGACTTGGTGGAGAGGTTTCAACTCGAATCCCATACAGACGCCAACCGAAGGACAAGTGATTACTTCTCCGACTCCGGCACCAGCTCGATCCGGACTGGGACAGACGGAGGCAAGATCGAAGATATTGACCGAATCAAACGTGCCGCTGAACAGGAACGAGCTCAGCTGAAAGTTGAACTAACCCAGAGATGGCAAGAAGAGAGATCTAAGCGGACTGCGTGCGAATCCCATGTACAGATTCTGGAGAACCAAGTGCAACAGGTAAGTGATATTTGCACCTGCATCGCGGGAGCTTTACTCTAACGCAGTGTAGTTCCGTTCACAGCGGGTTGATGTTTCGAACGCAGCCTCCAAAAACAAGGAGCTCGAGGTGACATTGGAGGACACTCGACGGAAACTTCTCGAAGAGAGGCAGCTAAAAGATAACTTCGAAGATTTGCTTACTGCCATGCGAGTCGAGCTCGAGCAACTCCGAAATGAGCGTGATCACCTCCGCGATGAAGTGATTCCCTCCATGCAATCCCAGAAGGGTGGTAGAATCCAGGCCATCTATGAAGAGAACGGTTTCAACTCGAAACGGAATTCGATGGTCGGCTTATCTAGGTCGAATTCTCTGGCTCGCTTGCCGAATAAGAGATCAAGCTATGCTCAATCAGGCGGCACATCGGGCGAATCTCGCGAGTCCCTGGTTGACCGCGTCAAGGATACCGAAGCTCAGCGTGATGCTCTACACAAGGCTTTGAAGAGTCTCCTTGAGCGACAAGCACACCAAGCCCGCGAGAACGAGAAACGGATCAAGATCCTAGAGTTTGAATTGCACAAGGCTGAAGAGGTCAACTCCCCGCGCAAACTTGGATACCAAAGAGAAGTGCGGAACCTGAGAGAAGAAATCAACCACCTCCGTCGTCGAGCCGACGAAGCCCTGGAGCAGAAATGGCAGTGCGAAAAGGGCCTTGGTGGCCTCAAGATGGACTTGGACCGTGCTGAGCAGGAGACCAGTTCATTGCGTATGCTGCTGCAGGAGCACGATATTGCTCTGCCGGAAGAGCTTGCAGCCTCCAAGGACGGGCTACATCACGTACAGGCCACTTCCTCTTCCCTAGAGGCCGCTTACCAACAACTGCAAGCCGACATGGAGTATGCCGAGGCAAACGCCCCGCAATCTCCGGAAGAAGAGCAGAGACTTTCTGCATCGGTCAACCGCACGGAGGGACTTGCTGGCCAGGTTCGACACCAGCTTGATACCAACAACGCTCTGCGTCGACGCCTCGCAGACGCTATCGCTCAGGGAGAGCGAGAACAAAAAATGTCT
Organism: Talaromyces sp. R2412; assembly: GCA_023626135.1. Lineage (NCBI taxonomy): Eukaryota > Fungi > Ascomycota > Eurotiomycetes > Eurotiales > Trichocomaceae > Talaromyces > Talaromyces sp. R2412. Next base: position 421,550 of record JAMAGK010000004.1, read on the forward strand.
GCCCATCGCATTAATGACATGCAGAGCAAGCTGAAGAACTTGGAAGACACCCTGATGGACGCTCAGCACCAGTCTGAGGATGCGATGGCCAAGCATGAGGAGGAAATTCGCTCCCTCAAAGACAGCCACAACGCCCAGCTCATGCGGGCTAAGATGGGAATCAAGAGCCCAGTATCTTTGTCTCCGAGACCACCGGCTACTCCGTTTTCGAGATCGCGATCCCCTCGCCTTGACGTTACCACCTCTGGAGAGGGAGTCCCACTGAGCCAGGTCATTCAAGCCGAGCACCTCGAGCTCAGAGTTAAAGAACTGGAGAAGGCCTTGCGCGATGCCGACTTTGAAATGGAAGAAGTTGTCCAGCGCATGAACAAGGCACAAATTGGAGTGGCTGAGCTCCAATCAGACAGGTTAGATTTTTTTTCCTATGACTATTAATTCACCAGCACTAACCGTATTGCAGAGACGAAGCTCTCCGTCAAACTCGCCGGCTCGAAGCCGAGATCACGGCTGAACGCGAAAAAGTGAAAAGCCTCATGGGTTAAATGAATCATTGATTCTGTACACTATATACACCGTCGGTTCTATATACATATACGTGTGATGCATCTTTCTGCATTAATGGCACCGGACCTGTCATTCAATCGGCGTTTACTTCTTTTTTGGATATACTAATTCTTGTCCACCTTTTTCTTTTTGGCATTTTTTTGACATTTGCCCGGGTTTATTTTACTCCCGGGCTGTTTTCTGAGTTTGAATACCCATTTGCGCGATTTGACTCGGGTCATTTGAAAAGCAGCTGCAGTTTATTTATTCTCTCACGCAGCTAATGTCACGGCAGTTTGTATATATTGGAGTTTTTCCTACTTCTTCTTTCTTGGGCGAGGATATTTTCATGGGAGGAATTTGTCATGTGTACATATACGAACATTTAAGCATTATTTACGCCTCACATTCTGGGAGTTGATATTGACTAATCTAATTCCAATGGAATTTTTGAATCAAGCATGTTTTCACATCTTATTCTTGCGAACTGATATGACTGTTACATATATAGGTACTTATCTATTTTGGGGAGTGACATTCAAATTGTTGGATGCCAAGTGTACTTCTATTTTATTCTATGAATAAGATACAAAGAAACCGTGCATCGATTATATTGAGACTAAACGCCTCCATCTTCGACGGTGCCAAGAGGCAAGCGGTTGCCTGTTTAGGCACCACCGGGCAACACAGGAGGTTTGGGGTTTCACCAAACGTCATTCTTGCAGTTTCACTCTATATATACGGGAAAACTCTTTTTTTTTTTCACACTTCCACAATCCGTCGATAATTCATTATTCTACCACTCACTCTCGGACGAAACCAGCAGACAAAAGACAAAATGTCACACATCGAGCGTCTTTCTGAGCTGATCTGCACTCAGCAGAGCAAGACATCGTTCACTTGTGGTGGCAGTATTGCTGTCCGCGCTGACAAGAATGATCTAGATGTCTCCTGGGTTGCGAATCCTACTGAGCCAATTTAGTCTCGTCCTATCAATGTCTTCTGGGCGTCGAAGAACAAAGCTGATGTGACCAAGGTGACCCTCCCAATCGAGGGTGATGATGAGTCGGATCAAATGTCCAAGCTGAAAAAGTTGGTTGGCGACTGCTCTCCAGCCTCATTTGGAAGAGGCCAAGAAGACGTTCTTGATGAGACGTACCGGCGAGCGGGAAAAATGGACCTGGAAGATTTTGCCTCAAGCTTTCACCCAGCGGATTTTGGTCTAATCCAGCATATTGAACAAACCTTGCTTCCAAGTGTTCTCTCCGATAGGTAAAACGCTTTTCAGGCCAAAGGATTGATTGCTGAGTTGTACAAGCTTAATGTATGACAACCGGATATCTGATCGGAAGTTTGAGTGTCGATGCTGATGGTTGAATAGGTCTATTCAGGCCCATCCGGCTATTTTAAGGCCCATGTCGACACACCCAGGTCTGGGTCCCAGATTGGATCTCTCGTGGTTAGCCTTCCATCAAAGTTCAGCGGCGGTAGCCTGGTAGTGCGCCATGGTGCAGAGCAAGTTGACTTTGACTGGGCCCCCAACAGCGGATCGCTTGTTCAATGGGCTGCTTTCTATAGCGACTGTGAGCATGAAATCACAGAAGTAACAGATGGCCACCGTATCACTCTCACCTACAATCTTCATGCTGTCGATTTAGTCGGAGGGGCTCTACTAGCAAATCCAGCCATCGATCCCAAAAGTCTCCCGGTCTATGGACTAATTGAGTCACTTATGAAGTCATCTGGCATAGCCAAAGGTTTGTCCTTGTCAATCGATATACTTCATTTCATGTTTTATGTTTGATACTTCAATTTTCTTTTACGCTAATACCATCTCATAAAGGACACAGGATTGGCATCTATTGTTCCCACGCCTACGCACACACCTCCAACACCGCTAGAAAGCGCCTTCCTCGCCACCTCAAGGGCTCCGATCTTATTCTCTATGCTATTTTCAAGTACCTCGGCTATTCAGTCTCCGTCCTTCCTGTATTGGACTACGATCCAGGTTTCGACCTTGTAGGCACAGCGCTCCATCCACACAAAAATATTAATAATGAGCTTGGCGAAGATGATTCTGGAGACATGGACTTGAAAGAGGTAACGCCCTAAGATTACCACTATTTGCTGAACTGGGTGCATATACTAAATTTCATCTTGTTGGAGTATTACTGGGACCACCGACAGATATCCGACATTACTTGGTTGAACAGGCCCAAACATAAGGAAGCAGCGATCAACTATGCGGCCTACGGAAATGAGCCATCGCTCGGGTGGATGTATTCACATGCGGCCATTGTTGTGAGTGTTGATGACGATATTATGTCCGATGACGAAGAAGAGACTGCATCTGAGGCAGAGATTGGTTCTGGAAAAGAATTTGGTTCCGAGGAAGAGATCGGTTTTGGGGAAGACATTGATTTTGAGAAATATTCCAAGAAAAAGACTGGTACCAAGGAAGAGAGTAGCTCTGAGGAATAGAGTAACTCTGACGACGATTAGAACATTGAAGGAGCAAGGATCAAACCAACGGAGGACTGATCAGGGGAAACACACATTGCTGATGCACATGTGTCGATCGAGAACTCGCTATTTTTAGATTCAAGTCTTGCTCTACAGGAACAGAAGGCCAAGTTTTAGCAGTTTCTTTACAGCCTACTCTGTAGAAGATTAGCAAAAACATTCATCACCTAATTTAGGACCGTTTAGTACACGCCCAGCTTGCTTGTCCAAGATAGTTTAAACAATTCTGCAGATGACATCCAAGGACGAGCAGGTTGACAGGATTACAATACGCTGTCACAATACGCTGTCAATTCCCACCACTTTTTTATGACTAAATTCTTTGGGTCAATGCACGATCACGTACATAGAGGCTTGTTCTCATATAATGATATACTAGGCTTAAACTACCACGCACAGTCAAGCCGCAAATAGGATGATCAGGAGACTGATCACCATACCTTACACACAGGTTCCTTGTTCTTGTTCGGACAGTTGAACGCCTCATTAAACTCCTTTAAATTGGACCACATGATCTGCTTAAGTTCAGTAAATATGCTCAGATAAGGACGTGAGGAAAGCTGGAAAACTAACTTGGTTAGAAGCTCGGTTTGAAAAGGCCAAACTTATAATTACTCTATAAAGTATCGTTCTTTAGCTATCAAAATTCTATAGATGTACATATATCAATCGCGATAAGATTAGACGTTGTCCCGGCTTGGCGGCGACTGATAAACCCGAAGTTACTGTGAACACCAGTCGATGCTCAATTCCGCCGTCTACTTTTATCCCACCCACGACTTATACCACTTGACAAGGGGGTATCCAAATTCGTTATCCCTCAACAATAACCAGAAGGGCCAAAGGGTCCCTTTTGTCTTATCCGTCATCGTGTTTGTGTCTTATCGCACCAGCTGGCGTTTGTACGGCACGCGTCACCGGGTGATCGCCGTTTTTTGGCTCTTCAATACGTATAAGAAACAGTCCTAGGCTTCAGCAGAAAGCCGTTTCATTGTATCTGAATTATTCAGATCAATCTCCCATCTCGAAAGTTACTATCCATACAGCACCGCCCACAAAATGGCGTACTTACAAGGTAAGCGCGAGCTGTTTTACCTCAGGGAACAAGTTTGTTTTCTGAGCTAACAATAACAAATAAACAGAAACCCTCCTCCCATACTTTCGCGACTACTCCAGCACCATCATGCGCAAGACATTTACTTCGACCGTCCCACAATCAACGATAAACCAGCTATCCAGCATGCGCACCGACATTGTCGAGCCGTACATAATGCGGCCGCTCGCGGGCCTCATCGCCTTCTCCACGACAGATTTCACGTCGTTTTTCATCATGATCATTACACTGTACATTTCGCTGCGAATACTCGATTATGCGCGGAGGCTGGTGATGTTTTGGGTCACGCTGGTGTTCAAACTGGCCTTTTGGGCGAGCGTGGTCGGGGTCGGGTTTTACGTGTACAATGTCGGGGTAGCCAAAGCTGTGGCTGAGGCTGGATGGCTCTTTGGAATTGTGCAAGGGTTTATCGAGGATTTTATGGCTAGGGCTGAGAGCAACAGGCAGATGAGCAATTCGGCGGCTGCGGGTGGTAGGACTCAATACGGTGGACAAGCGGTGTGGTAGGACATGAAGGACAAGGCGTTTACATTGAAGATGGGATGGATGACTACGCGTGACGATTCATATCAAAATATTATTAGGTTTTATTTCAGCAGGATTTATCTCATTAGATGATAGCGTTGTTCAGTCCATGCAGCAGGTTTCTTGATAGCGAATGCCATTTGGTTGCTTCACTTTCTCAAGATGTGATATGAACGTAGTATAACACTGTATGTGTCGATCGCCAAAGAGGATTGCTTCGGATCGACGCCGTGCTTTTTTCTTTTACAGAGCGGGGCTCTGCCAATGGATCTGGCCGCATTCTGTGTTGCGGCTATCGGTCTCTATTCAGAGATTGTGTACTCTGTCAATCCCTGCCAGGTTCGACTGCATACTAAGCGGAGGTCCTATTTGAAGATTATATGTCACTGCAATCTCAAATGTCTGGGTCCTCCCAGTCCACTTCCTGCGCGTCGTTTGGCTCACGCGGCTCCTGGGCTTCGTGAAATTGGGTTGCGTCGTCAATATGGCTCAGGATTGCGCCGACGCTGTCTTCATCCTGTGCGTCAAGCTGTAGAAAAGAGACCATGCTGAAGTCGTCAATCAGTTGACCAACAGCTTTGTTCAACCGATTGAACGAGCCACCGCTCATCAGCGCATCTTTCGATAGCGGGTCCTTGCTGGGATCTTCGGACTCTCTGTGTTCGTCCTCTTGACTAGGATCATCGTGGAGCAGCTGCACATCGACATTGGTGAACCTCTTCAGCTGGCGGCGACCAACCATGTCCTTTATCTGGTCCATTTTGCTGAGAATATTAATGTGTGGCATCTCCAGCAGGATCATGGCGGACATGGCACTCAGGGTGCCGGAAAAGAACTTAGCCTTGTCAATGACAAAGGTGCTTTCGAGCAGGTATGTGGCGCACAGCGAGATGTTCAGCGGGCCCTGGCGACTGAGAAAGTTGGTCAGGGTCGGGAGGAGAGGGATGTGGGTGTACAGCTCGATCTGGCCGGGCATATCGAAGATAATCAGGTACTCGTCGCTAAGAGGTTCCAGGGCCTCGGTGAGAAAGTCGAGATTCTGCATTAGGAACTCGAAGCAGTAGATGAGGCCGCCGTTGGGGCCCAGCTCCAGCTCTTCCATGGCATCTTCGAGGGTGATCAGCTCGCGAATGTCGAGATCGGGCTCGTACTGGAAGCTCTCGGCGGCCGGATCCAGGTTGACGTAGAAGCAGCTGCGGCGAGTGCTTTGCAGATGCTGGATAATGGCGTTGCAAAAGGTCGTCTTGCCCGCGCCGGCGGGGCCCATCACCAAGACTCCAAACTTCGACATGGTCCCAGTTCCAGTTCAAGATCAGCCGTTGGACAACGTTGAGGTCCGGCGTGTGGGAGCCTTGAAGGCACAGATGTGGGGCGTGGGGTCAGGTCAGGTCAGATCACCGGTCACCACGACGAGAGAAGGGCCGATTCATGGGGAATTAGTACGGTAGCAGTAGTAGCAGTAGCTGTAGTGTAGATTAATTGACCAGGCGTGAGAAGTAGTGAGGGATCAATGTGTTTGTTGGTTTTAGAGAGAGAGAGAGAGAGAGAGGCGGCGGGGAGGAAGGAAAAGAAAAAAAAAAAAAAAAAAAAAAAAAACTGCGCCGGGGAAAGAGCGCGACGCGGCCAGTCACGGGACGCAGGTCCGCCGCGTTTGGCTCTCGCCACTGCTTATTTGCCAGGGCACTTTGTCGATGATGAGCGGAAGAGCATACAGACAGACAGACAGATGAGTATAATTGCCCGTAATCATCGTACTGACAGGCGCATTGCAGTGCAGCGCTGGAGAGAGGCAGTGCGGGGCATCGGCCGGAGACCAGTGGATGGCGCCATACCTTCGGACTCCGTGCTCGGAGAATGCGCAGCGATAAAATCCCAGCCCACTTTCCTCCTTCTTCCTCTTCCTCCCCCCCCATCTCTGTTGATCATAATCATTCAATCATTCACTCCGCCTGTCTATCTATCCGTTAATTAATTCTCCTCTTCTCTTTTTTCTCCCTTCTTCTTCCCTACTTCCCTACCACAGTCACAATGGGCAGCACCAACGGTACCAAGTCGGGGACTTTCCTCTTCACCTCCGAGTCGGTGGGCGAGGGTCACCCAGACAAGATGGCGTGAGTTTTGGACATTGCCAGCGCTTGAAATCACTCCCAGACTGATCAATCGGATAGTGACCAGATCTCCGATGCCGTTCTCGACGCCTGCTTGGCCGAGGACCCTCTGTCCAAGGTAAGAACTGTCGCCACATTGAAATTTTTATCGATAGGCGTTAATCAGCGCTCCCCGTGTAGGTTGCCTGTGAAACCGCAACCAAGACTGGTAAGTGGCCATGGATATCCATTCTCTGTTGTAAAGTCTCACATCCTCTCTTAGGTATGGTCATGGTCTTCGGCGAAATCACCACCAAGGCCCGCCTGGACTACCAGAAGATTATCCGTGATGCCGTCAAGGACATCGGATACGACGACTCCGAGAAGGGTTTCGACTACAAGACCTGCAACGTGCTGGTCGCCATTGAGCAGCAGTCCCCAGACATTGCCCAGGGTCTGCACTACGACGAGGCCCTTGAGAAGCTCGGTGCCGGTGACCAGGGTATCATGTTCGGCTATGCCACCGACGAGACCCCTGAGCTCCTCCCCCTCACTCTTCTTCTTTCTCACAAGCTCAACCGCGCCCTGAAGCAGGGCCGTCTCGATGGAACCGTCCCCTGGGTCCGTCCTGACACCAAGACCCAGGTTACCATCGAGTATGCCCACGACAACGGTGCCGTCAAGCCTCTCCGTGTCGACACCGTCGTCATCTCTGCCCAGCACAGCCCCGACGTCACCACCGAGACTGTCCGCAAGGAGCTCCTCGAGAAGATCATCAAGAAGACCATCCCCGCCGAGCTCTTGGACGACAAGACCGTCTACCACCTCCAGCCTTCTGGTCTCTTCATCATCGGTGGTCCCCAGGGTGACGCCGGTCTGACCGGACGTAAGATCATTGTCGACACCTACGTAAGTTTTATCACTTTCTCTCCCTTTTGGACACCTTTGCTAACTCAAGATTAGGGTGGTTGGGGTGCCCACGGTGGTGGTGCTTTCTCTGGAAAGGACTACTCCAAGGTCGACCGATCGGCCGCCTACGTTGCCCGCTGGATCGCCAAGTCCCTCGTCAACGCCAAGCTGGCTCGCCGTGCTCTTGTCCAGCTGTCGTACGCCATTGGTGTCGCCGAGCCCCTCTCCATGTTTGTCGAGACCTACGGCACCTCCGACAAGACTTCGGACGAGCTCGTCGAGATCATCAAGGCCAACTTCGACCTTCGTCCTGGTGTCATTGTGCGCGAGCTCGACCTCGCCAAGCCCATCTACTTCCAGACTGCCAAGAACGGTCACTTCACCAACCAGAGCTTCTCCTGGGAGCAGCCCAAGACTCTCAAGTTCTAAGCACTGGCTTAACGACTATTTTCTCGTGATGATCTGATGACACGCTTTGTTTTCAACAACTCAAAGCACCCTTTCTTGTAATAGACATAAAAAAAGCTCTCATACTGTTTTCCTTGATTAATTGAATGCGGGTTGGCGGCGAAAATTCAACATGTGATACCACTTCATCATTGGCATATATGGAAGAACGGCGTTTTTTTGAGAGGCAGAAGTCTCAACATTTTTGCTTCGGTTTCTGGGTTAGAAATTACTAGCTAATACATACTTGTGTGATACATTTTCCCAATTGTAAAAATAAAATGCCACATGCGCATCAAAAAGGTAAGTAATTAGTAGTTGTAAATTGCTAGTAATTAAATAACGAGGAGCGCGGGGAAGCCAGCCGGGCCGAAGGGCAACGCGCCTCAGCTTGATTGCGCATACTGCGACGCGCGACGCCACTTTAACACTTCAATGTTGATCCCGGACAACGACAAAACGACAAGTGCTGCCACACACACAACCCACGCGAACAAGTTGCATGCAAAGTGCATGCCTTCTGTTTATAACGCCAGCGCACGCTCACAATGCCCCGTCTGATGTCGCGTTAAATGGCTTCACGGGGATTTTCGGGCGTTCTCGAATCGACGAGTCTGACCTCGCTGAATGCGATCCATGGTATCCCCCCGCAGCCCAGAAAACGCAAAATCGCCCAGATTGACGCTGATGGGCCGGTGGAGACGATAATATCCATCAAGGTTTGTCTGAAAACTGCTCCTGTTTTCTTTCTCCTGACTAAGAAACAATAAAAAAAAAAGGGCCATGCGTCGTCGCTATCGGACAGCGAGTTCAATCTAGCACCAATCGAACTCCTCCCTCGCTCCGAATTGCCCTTTACATGGCTCGATTCCACGACGGCGATACAGTCTGGGAATATATTCATCAGCAACAATGAGCATCTGGAGGACATCTTCTCTGGCACCGGCGGCGGGGAAGAACCGCTCGTGCTGGCGGCCCGGCTTGCTTCGAGCGGCGCGCTTTACGTGGTAGAACAGATCAAGAAGCGTATATACGCGCTGACAAAGCTGCAGTCTCATATAGATGAGGGTGAGTTTAGGGTTACTGCGAAGAGAGCCCGGTCTTGGAACTCGGTTGCGCGTCCGGCACAGGGGGCTGCGGACTGGAGAGAGGCGGCAAGGGTGCAAGATTCCGGCGACGATAATCACGGTGCATTCGTGAAGAAGACAAAGCTAAATGTCTGTGTCTCGTTTGGAACTACTAGTGGAAGTGATCATGCGAATGCTCAAAGCCAGAAGGAACCCGTACAGCCGGCGGATGACCATTTGTTCGTTTCCGAGTTGCAGGCATATGTCCACGCGCCGCCAGAAGACCATATTCAACTACCAGTGCCCGAGGGCGGAGCGGCGCTCTCTGCTGAAGCTATTCTGGACAATCTGAGGGTGCAGTATTTGGAGGCACTTTATATCTCCAAGGTTTGTTACGAAGTTCTAAACGTCAAGAAAAGCTTCTATCTAACTACTTGTATAGACCTCAGTTGCATACTTTGCCAAAGGCCCTTTGACCAGAACCCGAAATACATTTCAAAACTCTAGTCCAGAAGGCAGTGGCTGTTCCGATCTTTTAGCCTTCTACAGAGAATCTATTCTCCCGGTAAAGAAGATGGATTTGAAATACCGAGAGGGCTTACCAACAATTCTTCAAAACATACTCCTCGTTCTTTCAGATGATGAACGTCCCAAGAAACGCAGGAGCAGAAAGAAAAAATTGGGCAAAAACGGGCTATACCCCGGAGAAGACGAGTTTATCAAAAAGTGCTGGAAGTCTCGGCAGTTGATAGAAAGAGGAGGGGGACATCAAGCAGAACTGTCCAAGGACGAAGAAATCAAACGACATGTGTCGGAATTACGGCTTCGGGAAACACAACTTCAGATCCTGCTTATTCTAGAAGCTATCTTCCTAAAAAACACAAACCAGGATGACAACACAAATGATGAAATCGCCTCTGGGACCAAACGAGAGAAATCAACCAAAAAGGGAGAAGATTTAAACGTGCTTCTTGAGCTCCTTCTAGACCGCCTGTGTATCTGGCACGCTGTAAGCGCAGCAGAGAGTGTTGTTTCCGAATCCATTGGGGACACGGCCGACAATCATCTGTCTGGGAAAAAGATTGAAAGCGATGCTCTACGAGATTTCTGCAACGAGGTCATCATCCCATTCTACGCCTCGCGTCTACCGGAGCAATGCAAAGCTATCAAGAAAAAACTAGGCGGTGCCATTGAACGATCTCCCTCGCATCCGACTCCAGAGTCCAAGAGCTCTTCCAAAACACAACAGACCGGAGCAAGTGATAAACGAACACAGGCGCTGAAACAACCACGACGCACGCTACAGCGAGTCTTGACCGACGAACAGGCCGCCGCGGCGTCTCAGCGATCACGCCACCCATCGCTGAGGCGATCCAGCACGACTCCGGCCCTGCAAGAAACCCAAGCCGATTCAATGGAGCCGTCGCTTCCCTCGCTGGGAGGTAGTGTGCGAGGCGGTATCCAGGCAGCTCGACGGGTCGACAAGCGAGAAGTCGACCTCAACGCAGTCGCCAAACAACATGAAACCAAAATCAAGAAAATAGGCATGCTGATGGAGCAAAAGAGGGAGCTGGATGCCGCCATCAGCGCATTGCGCAAACCCAACCGCGAGCTTGTCGCAAAAGAACTCGCCGAGCAAGCCGAGAAGCGAACAACGACGACAACAGGGAGCGCACGAAAATCAAAAAATCCTGTTCGCAATCCGTACGGACAAGGCGTGCAGGTCATGGCCACGCCGAAAGCGTCGAGGAAAAGGGACGTCAACAACGCGACCTTTCTTCCGCCTCCGCGAGGATTATCCTCGTCGCGGCGCTCTGGTGGGAAAGATCTGGGGACGTCGCCGGCCCTAGGGAGCGACGTATCTCTAATTCCTCAGTCAAGTGCAGTGCGCTCTACGATATCGAGGTCTGTGGCTAGACGTGAGGTCAACGCGATAGACGAGACTCCATCTCGAGGTACTTCAAAGCTATCAGACCCGCTGGGTGACATGGCGATCGAGACGCCAAACACTACACAATACTCAAGAACGCTCTTTAAAGTCCCTACTCTCCCACCAGCTTCTACAACAGCAGCAACAACGACAATTGAAACAACAACACAATCAGTCTACGACCAAGACCATGAAATATCCACCCCCGTGCCCAAGCGCAAATCTATGAATATGATATACAACAACAAAAACGACGACCTGCGAATGCCCGACGCGGCAATCCACGAAACCCCGCCCAGATCTGCCATGATACCCTCTTCTTCTCCGGTGGGGGCACCGCTTGTTGACGATACCCCGGTCAAGCGAGGCGTAGCGCGCCGCGAGATTGTTCAGAGGACTCCTGAGAAATCTATTTATGAACAATTGGGTTGGGATGATGATGACCTAGCTTTGTGATGTGATGATTATGACGATTTTTTTTAGATATATTTGCTGTATATGTGGATGCATAGAGTGGCGTTTATTGTTATTGTTTTTTGATTTTATGTGTTGCTAGTCGACTAAATGGTATCGCTATCATGTTTGATTCAATAATGTTTGTTCACTACAAGTCAAACTTTGCCACTGGACTCTGCATTTACTCAGCAACTTAACTCATATGCGCGATGACTTTTCACCGATCGTATCGCTCGTTAAACCACTACCTCTCGTACAAACCATCATTCTCAAATAAAACCGTTGACGTACACTTTGTGTGCCACCAAGCCCAAAACCCTAGTCAACCCAAGAATAGTAGACGACGGAAACTTGGTCCTATTTCAAATTGTTCATGCACAATGCCGCATGACTTGCACACCACCCCCTCAAGGGTCTACTGTCGCACAGAACCCGCCAAGCCTCAAGGGCTTAAAAACGAAAAGAAGCTGTTCTTACGAGTTGATTGGTGTGTCACTTTACTCGCGCCCAGTCATTAATAGGAAGTAACTATAGCATTAGTCTCCATCTCTGGAATGCCGGCATAAATCAGACATTTTGGCTATCGTGAGCGTGTCGGCGAATCATATGGCTAGCATGCCGTATTCACATGGGGTGTCAGCCTGTCAGGTGAACAACCTAGATATCGTCCGGCCAGTCGCGTTAGCGGCGGCATCAAGGGCTGGATTCTTTGCTCGGTTCTTTGTTCCGTCGTGTCATTCCAGTCTGGACAAGAACTTGTCCATGGCTTGGGGCATTTTCGACGACAGCAGTAGTAGTAGTAGCCAGGTATAGGCTGCTTTATCTGATCCAAGACCTCATGCGGGACGAGTGCGCGAGATGTCACCCTGCTGATAGAAGAAGTGATTCAAACACTGGAGTGCATGAGGGCGGCAAGCGTAGGTAGAAAAGCCTGTTGCTGGGAACCTTATGCCGAATGCTAAGGGTCTGGGTTTGGTCTCTGTGAGATCATTCTAATAAATATTCCGACATGGGCCCTTTGCCTTTTCTTTGATCATTATTATCACTTCCAGATGGATTGCATAACCTGCCAGGGCCGAATCTCATCACATCTCGCCCCAAAATCGGCACTTTTTTCTCGTCCTGACATATCCAGCCTGAAAGTGTTTTAAGTCGTCTTGGAAAAACAGGTCCGAGAGCCGTCATGAGCAGCGGGAGGAGATGATGCGCCAGATTAAGACAGGCGTCTGACTAGCAACGACAAAAGAAAGACCCAATAATGAGACAAGTGACGCTTGTGACCCTTTTTCCTTAGAGTCGGTTATTTGTTTCGCAGACGCGAGTCTGGACAAAGCAACTCCCCATGGAAAAGAATTACGGGATCGGCAGCGGCGATGATACGATAATCATTCCAGTGAGGACGATAACAACAATAATAATGGCGCTTGATGTCTTTTCTTTCAAGTTTAAGTGAATAATACGTACTCTGTACGCGATGACTGGGTGAAAGGCGGGTCTCGGCTGCAATGGTCGATTTAATGCTGATTCGCTCGGAGGAGAGTCAGGCCAGGCTTGATTCAGCAATAGTGTGCTGCAAGGTCGACATGAGTCGATCACGAGGATGGGACGTCAAGGAGAGGGCATGCGCGGCGCGGATTGGCGGGAATTAATATTGGGGCGGTGTTTGGTCGGACAATCAGCCGTTTTCTTGTCCCTCCATCAACGGCGAGGGCAGAGGTGTAGTAGAGAAGGATGGTTCCGAGAGAGAGAGCAAGGGTGATCGCCGTGATGCTCGGCTAGCGATGAGTGTATCTGGAGGATTAACAATTAAGGTTGACGGTGGTGGGTGAAGCTGAGATGGAGTATGTATTAGTTAAGAAGGGAAGGCGCTGCCAGAGATCAATTGGTCGATCAGGCAGGCGCGGCTGGGGCAGGAGCGACCGGGAAGTAGAGTAGGTACATGTATAGAGTCTATAGACAGACTATAGACTATAGAACAGATTCATTCAGCTTAATGTGTAACCCCCCGACAAAAGACGCTGCACGCCTCGAAAAGCTCACTACTACTGAGTATCTCCGAGTCCATCTAGGAATACTGTTATCATTTAATAGTGTCTGCCTTGAGGTAATCTTGTCTCAGGTCGCTACTTCCCAAAACGGCAATAATGCAAAAGTCTATACTACTGCAGTGTTATTACTCGTTTCGACTGTAAATGTGTCATCATCATCGACACTGATAGTACGTACTCTTAGAAACAGAAGAATGCACGGCTGGATGGTGAGACAGAGAAAGACGACTGGAGGGGTAGCGAGATCTCGTGATGAACCCCGCCCGCATTCCACATACTATGACCGACTACATGTCTAGTCGGCAAAATAGGTCTGGCCCTAGAAAGAAGTGCTGTAAATGGTTACTATTGATAATGATAATACATAATAGTATAATACCATGGTTAATATATTTGTTGTTGTTGCTGCTGCTGCTGCTGTTGTTGTACTGTTTGTGACAAGAGGATATAGACCACAGGCAAGCCTCATCCGGCTAGCGGATCAGCACGGCGTGCACAGGCCAACCCGTGCGGATCGGCCAATGGGCGGTGCTAGATGTGAACGCCGACTGCGACGTCAGTGTATAGTTAGCAAGAAGACACTGTAAAGACATGTAATGCTATGTATTAATGTATATACGCGGCTGTCTCGCGCGGGGAATTTGTTCGTCATGATTCTGATACTAGTTGACTAGCTCGGCAAACCCAGGATTGTAAATAGTAAATACTCAATGTATGCACTAATTAGCGTCTTGCCGGCCGCGTCGATCCCAGGCAGCCAGCCCAAAATAGGGAATTTCCCAAAGATTGCTGTGAGTCTTCTGAGAACGGGGCCGTTTCTTGTATTATTTCTTGTATTATGATTGCATGCATTTTGTATGTACGTAATACTATTTATGCAGTATTTTATCAGAAGGAATAATAATACCAGGCTAAAGCCTAAAGAAGTTGCGTTATCGATATCAACCGCGTGGAGGCGATCTGCCGTTGCTGATTTTCTTCAAATGAAAAGTCCCCTCTTGTTTCCGTTTCGTTTCCGTTTACGTTTGGGTTTCCGTCTCTGTCTCCTGCTGTCTGGATACACAGCAGCACAGCACTTTCTGGCTGACTTATCTTGCTGGCATCTATTGTCCTATCCATCGCATCTTATCGATTTATCAGCGCGACAAACTTTCTCGCCGCTCCTTCCGGATCGGCCGGGGCTTGCCCAATCACGCAGCCGTGGCGCTCCGCCTCCCGTCGCGAGAAGCCCGCGCTGGAACCGTGGGTGCTTCCTTCCTTCCCTGCAGTGCTGCAGACTCCAGAGCAGTTACCAAGAGTACACCCCTCGCTCCTTCCATTCTTATCACAGCTGCCAGTTGGTTCCTTCCCTTTCTCAGTCTTTTTACCCCAGGAAGGAACGCCCTTGCTGTTGCTCTTGCTCTTGCCCTTGCCCTTGCCCTTGTTGTTGTTGTTGTTGTTGTTGCTGGCTGTTCTCTTCTCTTGGCCGCGCGTCGTCAACGGTCACGGGCTTCTGCCTCAAAACAAATCCGTCCCCCACTCCCTCCTCCTCCTCCACCGCTCCTCAGTGCCTGCATCATCCATCCAATCCACCGGCCGGCCAACTGCCAACTGCCAACTCACCCAGCTCCATCTCAATCAGCCCTGCCCTGCTCTGTCTGCCCTACCCGCAGTACTGCGTCTGTGCCCGCCTGGTCCCGTCTCGTCTCGTCTCGTCTCGTCGCGACTCCGACTGGGTCTTGCTCCCAACTTCCAAAGGGACTTCGAGCGCCAGCCAGCCTCCTGTGGCGGTGCGGCTCTCGGCTCCTGCGCCACAACTGCGCCACGCCTCCTCCCAGCCCCGCCCCTCTTTGAGAAAGGTTAACGCAACCGCGCCAGCTATCGTCGTCGTGTCTTCCCCCTTCGCTCGCTCGTCCCATCAGCCTGCATGCCACGCCAGCAGCTGCTCCTTGAACTGCCAGCTCCGTCGCGATCTTTTCGTTTTCGCTGCCGGTCCTTCGGGTCCTGTTTAACTCTCTGCTGACTGCCTGTCTGCCTGTCGCGCCGGCCCTTTGTCTGGTCCGACCGCTGCCAACCGCGTCGCTGAACGCGAGCCCTGCGCGGCCCTCGCCAACAGCCCCCATCCCAATCAATCCACAAGAACACTCGCCATGTACAGCGCATCGCATCCTGTGTCTGCGCCGCTCAATGGCATTGGCGGCGAGGTCATAGATGGCTCGGGCACCATCAACCCAGCAGCCCTCAACTCAACCGGTACGTTATTATCACATTGCCTCGTTCTGCCATCCTTCTCCATCGTCATGTATCCACGGCACATTGCGCCTTTGAATTTGCGCGATATTGTCTACAAATAATTGTGTTTTTTCCTTCAGTGATTTCGTATTCTTGTTGTGCGACGCGTCTCTTTTTCTCTCTTTTGTCGCTTTTTTCACCTTTTCTTACTAATATTCCACTCTAATAGCGACACTTCCAGCCGGCGCAGTTGCGCAAGCTAACACCAGTCCCCGTGGAACCAAACGAAGTCGCTCGCCCGATCAGTACGCTGAAGGAGGTCCAGATGGTGATCGAGATGACGGTATGTGAAACGAAACCTTTTTCTTGCGCCCAGAAAACGTGACTGACAAGAAATGCCTGTAGATGAACAAAACCGTCGAAAGCGCGGCCGACCGCCAAAGACTCCTCGTGCGCCTAATACCATCGCCCCTCCTGGAACATATATACCTAACCACCCAGTCCCAGCCGCTCAAGGTCCGATTCACACCCCCCGGATGCCGCCACACAATCTCCCAAATCAAAACCCCATCTCTCCGCCGCAAGCATCGCCGCCGGCGAAGACTACACCGACAAAAAACTTGGTCAAAGCTCTGCCGACGGTACGCGATCATACCACCGACACGCTGAACGAAGGCCACGACGAGTACCTCCCCAAAGAGTGGGATGACGCTGGCGAAAAGAAAGTCAACCAATTGGGCTATCTGCAAGACTCGCGCGAGTACCGCTGCCGCACTTTCCGCGTTCCTGGTCGCGGGGAAAAGCTATTTATGCTGGCAACTGAATGCGCTCGTGTGCTCGGATACCGCGATTCTTATCTGCTATTCAACAAGAACAGATCACTCCACAAAATTATTGCCAGCCAACTCGAAAAAGATGACCTGATTCAGCAAGATATTCTGCCCTATTCCTACCGATCTCGCCAGATAGCCATCGTTACCGCGCGATCCATGTTCCGGCAGTTTGGTAGCCGTGTTATCGTAAATGGCCGACGCGTCCGCGACGATTATTGGGAGAGCAAGGCAATCAAGCAGGGTTTCACTGAAGAAGATCTTGCAGGTGAAAAACGGCCAGGTGCTGCAAAAGCCCGCGATGCCGCCGCCGCCGAAGCCGCAGCCAATGCAGGAGCAGGTCTTCCCGGGCTCGGGCATGGCGATATTGTCTACAGCACTGCGATTGAGGGCATGCCGCATCTGCCTCCCGGCATCAGTCCATCTGCATCGTTGGCGCCGCTGCCTATGATACACCTGGCACCTACTACAGAGGACCCTCGACTTCGCGAGTACAGTTCCATGCCGCGTCCGAGACAGGAATTGACGGGCCAAGTGTACCAAGACCGAACTCAGACTAGCACAGCGGCCGAGATCAACAATCAAGCGACACACACAGCAGAGTTTAACAAAGTTCTTAACTCGCAGCGAGCCTTCCGGCAGAAAGGGTTGGATGAGTTTTATACCACTCCACGCGAAGTCCCAACCACGTCACCGCACATGGGACACGGAGATGTCGCTGCTCCTGTTTCTCAGCCAATGCAGTCGCCCCAAATGGCATCTTCGGCTGGCATGATGAGTCAAGTACATCACCCGCAGCATCGCGGTGTGCTCAGCCAGCAGGGCTCCATGATGGCGCCGTCACAGCCCGGCTATAGTCAACAAGCACAGCCTCATGTCGCTCAGTCCCCACTCGCCAATTCTGCGCAGGGCATGCGGCCGGATGCATTGCATTCTCGAGCAACGAACCCGGCGCTCTCGTCACAAGTCTCGTCGCAAGCCGCTACTTTTGGCTACCAGGCGCAGACGCAGCAGATGTGGGGACATCCTCCTCCACAACCACAGCAATCCCCCATGGCAGCGTCTCCGCATATGGGGATGCCACAGTACGCCGGGCAGTTACCACAGCAAAGCCCATCTCCTTTGCCCCATGGTCAACAACCACATCCGTCACAATCTCCGCATAACCAGACCCGGCCTACACAAGCAATGCCGCAAGGCCTGCAAATGCCACAACAAGTGGCTGGCATGCCTTCTATGGGATACCAGGGTGGGGTCGCTTACTCCAATGTCCCCAACCCAAGAGCCATGTATGCGCAAGCGCAGAACCCCGGGCAACAGTATATGCCGGGGCAAGCAGCTGGCATGGGCATGAACATGGGTGCAGGTGTTGGCATGCCAGGCTGGCCATCTCCGGCCGGCGGACACATGCAGCCTGGTCAATCACAGCAAGGCCAGTCAGGAAGTCCTCTCGGCGGATGGTCCAGCTATTAACCTGTTGACTTTTTTTTTATAAGTTATGTTTCCTGATCCGCATAGTGTTTGTTTGTTTCTTTCTATTTTCTATATACCCCTGATTTGGTCTCATGGTTGGTAATCAGTAATGGTGATTTGCCTTGATCTGATTGATTTGTTTTTACTGGGCTCGGTACAGGCAGACGCATGAGAACGGAGGCATCTTGCATAGAGGTTGGCGATACGGTCCAAGTGTTTCCAAGTTGTCTATATAACACCACTCTTGTTTACTTCTTGTGCATATTATGATTATTACTATTGTTTGATTTTTATTTTTCTTCTTTTTTGTTTCAGTTAGTCTGAGTTGTCGTTCGTTGTATTACGACCGATCCACGAGTGAAATTGATTTGATGATTAGCCACGATGAGCACATTCACGTTGAGCACTTGCGTACTGTCTATCTATCCCTATCTGTGTAGAGCTACTAGAGTAAACCTACTGACAAGCACCCGTGGCAACCAAAGGCGTCGTCACCGGGCTCGCCGACGACGGACACACACAACCCGCCGTGCCCGACGCAACCGGCGGCACCGTACAATGCGGACTGACCTCCCAAGGCAGCACCGTCGTCGTTGGCCGGTTCATTTCCTCGGACCTGACCAATACGGGAATAACAGCACCAGTACTCAAACTAAACACACGATGACCCAGAACTCGCAGAATCGACGAAATCTCACCAGAGTGACTGGTAATCGACACAAACCATTGTTTCTTGTTGTCGGTCAACGACCAGATCTGGTTGAGCGCGCGTAGCGAACGCGCATCTTGGCTGGAGCTGCTCTCGCCAGTGACGCCGTTCCACTGCTCGTCGCACTCGGTGAAACCGGACTCGATACGGAAATCGGGCCAGGCAGCGTGGATCGCGGACTTGTTTGCGCGGTGGTCGCAGGTATGAATCGAGATACCTTCGCGCAGGTTCTCGAGGACAAGTGGAGTTTTGCTTGTGGGTTCAAAGAGGTCGTGGAAGGTCGTGTTGTAGGTCTGGAGGCAGCGTGTCAATGGGCTTACAAAGTACGCGTCGGGCGCGTGGATGCGTTGGATAGCATGGCGAGATTGCCAAAAGTCATGCGCGATCTGGGCTTGGTGGATGCCGTTGGTGGTGAGGCGTGCGTCGGACCAGCTGGCTGTGCTGTTGCCGTTCAGTTCGGCCCAGTAGCACTAATATCATTCTTGTCAGTCAGTTCGAAACAAGGGAAAGGAGATATATTAAGTACATACATTCCAAGCAGGCGTGCCGTAGTAAGTCTCGGCAGCGTTATGCCACCCTTCGCCATGACGTCCCATGAAGAGTACCTTGTACTCGACTCCATCCTTTCGCCCGTGCTCGTTCAAGCGCTCGACTTCGCGGTAGAAGCGCTCCCACTGGGTCAGCTTGGCGATGGACGCCGGCGTGTCGGACGGGTAAGTGCGGTTGATCAGGCCAAAGTTGACCGCCGTCTGTGAGGTATTTCGTTAGCGACTGAGTCAATTGATGTTTCAGTTGAGAAAGTTGTAATTATGTACGTAGTCAAAAGTGGACGGGTTGGTGTCTGGCTCGTCCTGAAGGAAGTAGCCAGTCACGGCCGAGTAGTTCACATAAGGTTGTGGGGCCGCCATGCCATTGGCTGCTGCTGCTGTTGTCAGCGAGCACACACCAAGGGCCAGTACGACAGTCTGCAGACGAGGCATGATGGGCAATTGTCTTTTTTTCTCTTGCGAATTGCTTTGGAAAAAAAGAAAAGCAAAAAGAAAAGAAAAGAAAAAGAGAAGAAAAAAAAGGCGCGGAAGAAATTATAGTCGGGTCACGAGCGTTACCACGCTGTCACGTAATTAATGGCAATCTAGGTTTAGCCAACCAACTCACCCACGTGGCTCGCATGCTCCACACAACAAAACCCCGGTAACGCAAATACATTAATTACGGTACTACTCGATTTATCGCTACGGGAAGTCAAGATTGATGGATTAGATACATTGGGTCGTATATTATTAAGTAGTAGTATAACTCTGCCATCCTGGATCAATTTCAGGCAGTCTCGGATGACACGCATCCACGAATCGTATTTGCAAGGAAAGCCAACATGACAATAGCCCCGACCCTTTGCCCGGGTCCGCGAATTTCCATATAAAGGGTATGTCCAAAAAAAAGCAGAGAAAAGAAAAAGAAAAAGAAATAAAAGAGAATATCCAGACAAATCATCCAAAACAAAGTGTAGAATGAACGCAAAATATGTGATAGAGCTCGTATGGAACACGTGATGAGTCTTGTGAGAAGTAGTATATGTATGCACTTCCGTACAGGCAAGAAGTAACAGCAGCGAAAAAAAATGTAGTATAGAATGAGTGTACATCGTCGGTCAATATTATTAAAAATTACCATTAAACTGTGTCGGAGAATTGAAGTTGCTTGGAGTTTGGTTGGAGAACGTGTAGTTTTTCGGCTTCTGAGACGGCATCTGCAGAGCCACGGACCGGTGCGCTTCTTGTTGCTCGGGAAACTCCTGGATGTGAAATTGTGTCATGCTCGTTTCGTCGCCAAGTGCCATTGTGACTGGTAGTGTCTCGGAGTCTTTATTCGACCCAAACAGAGTCCCGTCTTCGCCCAGATTCCACTTGACCTCCGAGTTGTTGTCATCACCATCATGTTCGTAAACATACGGAGGTGCCTGCGACGCTTGAAGGTTAACAGGGAACACAGACGTGTCTGGTGTCGACACCGCCCAGCTCACTCCACTGAGCGGCCCATTCGAGATTGGTGAGTATTCTGCGTAGGTTGCATATTGACCTGGAGCTGACATGGGCGGCGCGAGGCTTTGGTATTGGGCCGCTGAGAACATATCAAGGTTCAAAGGAGTCTCGGGCGGCGAGTTGACGTTGATCTGCATCGACTGGGTGGTTGGGTACACTTGCCCATCGGAAAGCCGCTGGGGTGCCAGGTCGAAAGTCCCATCGCGTGGAGTTGCGGGAAGCATGTGTTGCAAGTCGTCCGGGGTGAGCGGCGTTGGAGGCGCCAGATTGCCTACTGAGGCAGAAGAATGAAGCCTCTGCTTGGACTCGGACCCAGCAGCAGCATCGGCAAAGCTCGAATAGCCAAGCGGCGAGCGCTGAGGCATCGACATCTTTCGCACGCCAGCGTACCGCGATCCTAGGGCGTGCGAAGACTTAGCGTGTCGGAGAGAGTGTGACGAATTTCCATAGCTTGGGTGTCGGGTGGTACTGGCTGACATGGGCGAAGGGCCAACGGCAACTCGAGAGGTAGTTCCAATAGCAGCTGGGCGAGGCCGCTTTCGACGTGCAGCAATATCCACTTCTTTCTCAGGGCGCCTCCACATAGGACCGTCTCCTCTGTTTGTTGAAAGGGACGTGTTAATTCCAAAGCTACCGATGGATTCAGCGAGTTCCTCGGAAGAAGAGGCACGCCTAGGTCCGGATTCTGAAGGCGGCTGCAACGACGCGTATGACAGGGGTCCATACATTGGGTCAGTCGGGGCGTTGGCAAGTTCTGAATGACCGTCCATCCTTCCCTGGATGTGAGCATTCCACGGTGATTGGGTCTGCGAGTTCATGCTACCGAAGCTGTGAGACCCAGTCATATCGGAGGGCTGGGAGTTTTCCATGTGTGAAGCTGCAAGGTGATCCTCCGAGGAAGCATATGGAACGCCATTAAGATTGCTGAAACCAAAGTTTTCTTCGGGGCTTTGAGAAGGGGTCCAGGCGAGAGACGAGTCTCGGCTGTTCCATTCTGAAGGGCCTGCATTCAAAGAGTTCTGGGAAACACTGCTAGTTGCAGATAAGTTGGCTGAAGATGCGTCCAACGGGAGGTCAGCTGGACCAGTAGGGGTGGTCCTATCCGAGTCTTTAGGGAAATGCTCCCGAGCAGCAACAGCCGCACTGAGAGCCCTTTGCAAGGAGGCAAAGGTCTTCTCGCGTGTCACGTCGCTTCCAGTCTTGATGTGCTTCTGGCGGGTAGCAGAGCGGGCCGATGTCTGGTGTCGATCGTTGGAGGCAGACTGCTGTTTGGGGGTCGACGCTTGCTCCTTCTCTTGGAGCGGAGTTCTCCGACCTCGGGCGTCCTCATCGGAAGCGTTTTCCTCCTTGATTCTACCTTGGTCGTCTTTCTTCCCTGCCTCTCGTTGTATACGCTCGAATTCTTCCTGACGTTTTTGTTGCTTTGCTTTGGCGCGTCGGTTCTGGAACCAATTCTGTAGAAAAGGAGGTGGTTAGAAAATGAAAAGCAGCAGTTGAGAGAGCCAGAAGAACAAACCGCTACACGCGGCAGACTGAGATTCGTCTGCATAGCTAATTGGCGCTTTGTGTTGCTGTTAGGCTTCGGGTGAGCCTGGAACTGAGCTTCGAGAGTATCGACTTGGTCTTTCGTCAGGCGTGGCCGAGACAGGTTCTCAGTATACTCATCGTAATCATCCACCATGGGCATGTGGGCATAATCCATCATATCGTATGGGTTGCGAGTGAGAAGGTAGCCATCCACTGAGCCGGCCATGGCAGGATGGGCCATTGGCGGACCGCATCCCACCGGCTGCTCGATCGGGATGCCCGCATACGGGTATGGCAGGTAGCTCATTCTTGTCACAGCTGGCAAGATGTTGTGGTTGTAGTGAGAGAAGGATTAATAGTCGGTTACGGGGGTGCTGCACGACGAGGCAGCTGAGACAAGCAAGGTTTATCTCATGGGCACACAGGTGTCGGTGGTGATAAAATAAACAATGATGATAACAATAAGATGGTCGACAGATGGTGACAATAAATGAACGTCAGGCAAGCGGTAGCACCCTGAATAGAGGGAAATAATAGGCTTCTTTCTTGTTTTTTTCTCTTTGTGCTCAGGTGGAGGGCAGCAGTATTAAAGAAAGTGGTCACAAAGGAAGACAATGTGCAGCAGTAGGAGACAGACGGGTGAGCGTGAAAGAGGACGAAGGAAACGAGTGGCTGTGGGACGCAAGCGGTTAAGTGCAAATCCCGAGTCGAGGACGACGACTGAAAAGACTGAAGAAGAGGAGGAAGAAGGAAAGAAAAGAACGACAGCAGGATAACCCGAAAGACGATAGACCGACGACTGACGGCGAAGGAGCAGAGAGAAAGAGAAAGAGAGACAGAGGTGGAGGTGGATTGGGCTGGCGTGATGGGCCCAGTCCGGCCCGCGGGTGGTGGCTTGTCCCATTCGCCGGCTTGACGTGAATTAATTACGGCAGGGCGGGGCGTGGAAAGGAGGCTGCTGTACGGTACGGTATGATTCTTACCGTGCTGTGTGACGTTTTGAGAGTGCCACAAATGCGGATCATAGACTCACAGTCTAAGTCTAAGGCCCCTTTTGAGGTGATTTAAGGAGATGATAACAAATTTGCTATTATGCTATTATTACAGATCAAAGCAGTACTCGCAGTACTCGCAGTGAGTGCAGCAGAATGGAAACCGCATCGGTACTGGATTACACGGTCCTCTATACGCATACATGATTACATATTACTTACACACACGGGAGAGAACCAGAGCAAGAGACAAAATAAAGACGGCCCCATCGCCCCTTCCTTAAGCCGCTGCTGCCCGCCGATTCGATACCAAAAAAGAGCGCGCCAAAGCGGGGCCGGCGCGGGGCCAGCGCGGGTCCTGAGTGGCTACGTCCCCGGCTGCCGCAGGATCGCTGATTGGCCGTGTGGCCGCTCGTCCCCTTTAAGTTGTTGAGCGACCCAATCGAACGGGTCAGGCGATTGCCAAAAGCAAAGTGATCCGAGATGCTGCCTCTTTCTTTTTTTTTGTTGTTTTTTTTAAATTTTTTTTGGGGTTTTTTTGTTTTTTGTCTTTTGTTTTTCAGCCCCTACGGAGTAATGAGTCAGGATCTGCCCAGCATCGGAGTATGGATGCACGGTCTTCAAGAAGACTACTACGTACTACAGCAAGTTGGCAACTACACAGCGCATGGGCCAATGGCAGATCCTAGATGTGACGCTGCCACGAGTCTGCCAGTCTGAGCCGTCACATTCCTTAGTCTCTACGGAGTACTGCTTTTCCTGCAGTCAATAATGCCAGTAATCATAGTCCGTACGTATTCGTTCAAATTGTGCTGCCCAGGAAGCGGCGTGTCTGGTAGCGTAATCTCGGCCATATCAGTGGCGAGCAGCACAATGCGTACTTCGTACCAATACCATGGAGTCGTACGGAATATGCTGCATCATGTAAGTACTGCCTTAGCACAGAGGACTAAGCAGGAAAGTACCTGATGCATGCATGAACCCATGCACCAATCAACACGCCAGGCAGTCACAATGCAAGGCTGCGGAGAACAGCCAACAGTGCCCAAAACTCAAATCCAGCAGCCTCAAAAAAAGATAAAACACAGACATACATACAGAGTCAAAAAAACACAAGAGGCGCATTCAATCAAGGTTGTACACAGTAATGTACGTACTCCGTACAGCCCTGTCAATACTCCGTAGTAATGTTGGGGTGTCTCCTGCGCACAGTCCACGGTCCACGGCCCGACGACATCGACAGGAGCCCTGCTGTCAACACTGATTGGCTCCCAGATGCTCCCGTCTGGCCTTGCCTGAATCGTTCCTGCATTAGATTACCCCACCTGCCTGCCGCCCGCCTATCAGCGCGCGGGGGCCCTGTTTACCCTTTTTTGTTCTTTTTGCCCTTTTTGGCCTTTTTCGGCTGTTTTTCTGGTTTACTGTTTTTGGTCTTGCCGTTCCTCCCACTTTTCCCGTTTCTTCCTCCTGTCTTCGCAATTACAGTGTATGACCCGGAAGATTCGTGCGATAAACGATATGGATGACGCTCCTGAAGACCATACCATGTATTATGGATAAACTACAGAAGCACTCCGTCCGGACCACCCTGCATACACCGAGAACTCCAGTGCACTCTCTCCATTAATTATTAGGTCAGCTACCTATTTGATCCTCTCCAGTCCCGAGACGCGAGACTGAGAGTGGAATAAATTTGACCCAGCCTGACGAATGGCAGATCCGCAAGCCCCCGGCCTAAATATCAATAGTCGCTCAGATCAGCGTCGATCACCCTTGGCTTCGCTGCTAATATGATTAGTGCCATGCCAACAGATCGGGGTGTTCCGTCACAGTCACCAGTACGGAGTACCACACCACACCACACCCCGTTGGAGGCCTCGCTACTACTAATTGCTACTAGGTTGGCCCCCTGGGCTCTTGGAGTGCGATAGTGGGCGCCGTAGCACGGCCACTGCCACATGCTTCACGATCGACCCCTAGGCCCTATACGACTAGCTAACTAGTACAGCGAATTACTTGACTCGGCTAATGCTGCTGCGACTGGTATCTGTCAGTGTCATTCAGCCTGAGTCCTGTCAGCACGGCCTTCTTGACCCTGTGAGAATTTGTCATGCTTCCCCTGCAGTATCACTCCGTATCGTATCGCGTAATAATACACTCCCGCATTGCGCCCTGCGGTTGGTTGTTGCCAAGGCCGGCATCCAGATTACCGTACGGATCAGTACTACACGCGTCACGTATCTTACCATCTAACCATCTTACAATCTTACAGCCGCTGCCTCAACTTTGAAGTTGCCAACTCAACCACGCTTTGGGCCCTGACAGGCGCCAACTTCCAACGCCCCAACAGCCACGCGCCGAGTTTTCCGATTCTTGTCAGACATCTTGGTCGATCAGGACGCTTCCAAAAAAAGGGGGGGAGTTGATGCTCGAGTCACGAGACTGCGACACGGAATCTTGAAAACTCGCCTTCACACGATCCTTTTGCTGTTGATCCACCTCTCATCCCTACTACGCTGTTTCCAGACTACGCTCTCAAGGATTCTGGATGTGATGTGGGCTGCTCGCCCCAATCACAAAGGTCAGCTAAGCGCCTTTGTTTTGCTTTTTCTTCCTTCTTTTTAGATTCTTACCCCGGTCGCCAGGAATAGCTCTCGGATGAGATCGAGATATCTCCTTGTTTTAACCTCCTATGGTCGTAGCTTCCCGACTATTTGCCAGCGTTCCTCCTGGTTGGTGATGTCTCTTCATCCCTCGACGAGCACGGGACTCTGTGGCCGTGCAGCGATCGGAAAAATCCACTCGCTAGTCATTTCCGCTTTCTCCTGTCTGTCAGTGTCTGTGCAGTGTCTGCATCGAGTCATCGACGCTGCATTTGCGATCGCCCCAGTGGCAGAGTACCAACCGTAACAGGCTATTGCAGAGCACATCGTTCGTTGCTTGCTTTTTCCTTTCAAGCGGCCCGGATCGGATTTTCTCCAGGAAAATCAACGAATCCACCCACTCGCGTCGATTGTATTCCGTCCTTTGTGCCAGTGGGCATACTGCACTGTGTACTCTTATGTCCCGATCAGCCCAGTACCCTGGTTGGGCTTGTTGATCATCCGTCTGGGGCTTGAAAGCATGGGCCTCTCCTCCTTGCCCGTCAGTTGATCATCGCTCCATGACGGCTGATCAGACAAACCTACTCTGTACCTATGGTGTCATTCGTACCCCGACTCGTCGTACGGAGTACTCGGTCGTCGTCTTTGCAATCGCTATTCACTGCAATGCCATCCGTCTGTGGCGATTATACGGAGTACCATAGCGATCGGCATGTGTCTGAGCACACCTTGAGGCTACAAAATAATACGTCGTCCGTCGTTTGCCGAGAGAAGCCGTTCTGGATCCTGCTATCCCCGGGAGATAGATCGACGTCCTTTGCAGCCACCACATCAAGGCTCATGAGGTGATGTCGTTCACAGTTCCCGCCAATCCAGACTCGAGAGTCGACGGCCTCTCGTGTCGTTCATTTTCCCTTTTGGGCTCAAGTTTGATCACCGTCGTACATGTGGATCTTTCGGCCTCCATTCATAGTATACGCCGTACGGAGTACTAAGAGCTGCCATTTCCATTTCATCCCTGTCTCTGGACCACCGATGGGATGAGGTACTGGTAGTAGGTACGTACCTTGCCTACTTCGTGTCTGAGCTCGGGTGGGCTTCGTAGGTCAACGTGATGCACCCTTGCAGCACACAGACCGGGCTAGCCCAGGCCACCCATCACCGTCCGCCACCACTGTCCATTTTTCCAGCTGCAGTACCCCTACAGCCGGCAGAATCTTCCTTGGTTGCGCTCGTTTACCAACAATCGTCTCCTTTTTTCTGTGCTTGTGGTTCTTCGCGCCTAGCCAATCGTTTTGCCATTGTCCTCTTTCCCGGGTCGGCAATCTTAATCGGCGCCAACTCAATCTAATTTTTCTTCTTCATGAACTTTGACAAGTTGGGAGGGAGGCCAAATCTGCAAGAATTGATTTCTCACTTGGTACTGGCGATTATGCCATCTCGCCTTGTCGACTTGATAAACCCCATGGCATAATATCACACCGTCACGACGAGACACTCATCTCAACATCGTGCCTCTCGCCTTGACCTAGACTTTGTTTTCTTTTGCCGCTAGGATCGGCAATTGCTGTGACGCTGTGACCAGCCACTTCCGACGTGCAGAAAAGAAAGGCTGGGCGCTGTGAAACGTGAGACTTTAACCTAAAGTCAATCCGAGCCTAAGTTGCTTTTAGGACAGGAACTGCGTTCCCACAAGCAGATCATGATTCTGCCCCTCGGTGCACCAAAAAGCTACACTGCCATTTTGTCGAAGGGGTGCTTTTGGCTCTTCGGAGTACTCCGTATCTTCACCTTCGTATACCAGCGCCAAGTTGGAAAACCGGAGAACTGCGACAATATGTATCTTTATTATTCTAGGGTTTGATTTATGTCTTGTATCCACTCTCAAGGTTACCAGCCAGTGGCACGCACACCTCCCAGCTTCGTGTCACCAATTCTTGGTTACGCACGATGCAAGGTCCATCCCGCCAATCATCCACATACAAGCACGGATGATCTGCTGCAGTTCATCCTTCTGGCAAGCCAACCTCTATTGCAGGGCATTGCTAATTTCAATCTCCACCTTGCCGTTCGATGACTTGAGCGCCACACTTTGCAAATCCTTGACGATCCAGTCGGCCCCCGCATCTTTCAGTTGCTGGATAGTGTGCGTCGTTTCCAGTGCAAGCACCTGGAATCCCGCTGCCTTTCCGGCTTTGATGCCTGACGGTGCATCTTCAATCACCAGCATCTTGCTCGATTCTCCCAGGTTCAATCGCGACCGACCAAGCAAGTAACACTGCGGGTTTGGTTTGCCTTGCTCCACATCCTCTGCGACCACAAGGAACTTGGGGTGGGCCAGCTTGAGGACTTCCAGCCACCCTGTGACCAGCGCGCGAGTGCCAGATGTGACCACTGCCCAGGGCGCACCGGCATCTTCCAATTTGTCGAGAAGATCTCGCGCGCCAGGAATCTCGACGGCGTCTTGACCGTAGTTGCGGGGCAAAGCTCCCTCGATCTTGCTGACATCTATATTGCAGATTCCTCGCGTGTTAACGTGACTACGTAGTTTGGTTTATGCACCCTTCTACTTACATTCCCAGTTGGCTTTGCTGGGGTCATACAAAGCCAGCGTATCAATACTCCTTCTGCCATGCGAAGAAGCCAAAATAACTTTGGGATCTACACCTAATTCCTTTGCCAGTCTGAGATACTCATATTAGTTTAAGGGAACAGAAAGAAAGGGAACACTACTAACTCGTGCCAGTGCTTCACAATTGCTAGTACAGATCAGTCTTAGCTTTCGAAAAATGTCTGCAAGATCAACATACCATCTGTAGAATCTATAATTGTGCCATCAAAGTCAAATAACAGGCCATCAAAAGAGAGAAGCTGTGGCGGGGCAGAGTACGACCCATGGCCAGCGGTAGACATGGCGACAAGTTCGGATGTCTTTGTGAGGAATTTGAAAAAGAGTGTATTTAAAGAGAGAATCTTCAATAGCACTTGACTCTTTAAAAGAAAATAACACACAATGCGCCGATTAGGATTAAGTATATTATTATCAGAGGGGAACAAAAGTTGAGTCCGTTCGGGACTCGGCGATACGGATGTTCCTTATCTTAGCGCGGCGAAATCTTGGCCCTCCACAACTCCGGCACCCAAAAAAATCGAGACGGAGTCGGCCTGCTTTCGATCGGGTCTTGCCTGGGGGGTTTTGTTGCATTTTCGTTTCCATTTTTTGTTTCTTTGTCTTGTGAGCTTGGAGATATACGAATAATGGTTAAGCTAGGTATGTGCATTGTCTCGAATAGCAACAATGAGGCCGCTGGGAGAGAGAGAAAAAAAAAAGCACATCACTGATAAGCTTGATGATACAGGGAAAAAGTCCAAACGGACGCCCGTTCGTCTACGACACAAGATTGAAAAGGCCGGCGCGGCCAAACAGCGGAAATTAAGGAAACAGGCGAAAAGGGTGATTTTGCTACAAGAAAAAAGAAGTTGGATTGACAGTATTGACTGTTGATAGGATCCTACATGGCGCTCCAAAGTCAAGAAAGACCCGGGTATCCCCAACCTGTTCCCGTACAAAGACAGGCTGCTGGCAGAGATTGAAGAAAAGAAGCGACTAAAGCAAGAAGAACAGCTGCGCGTGCGTGAGGAAGCTCGCGAGCGTCGCAGGGCTGAGAACAAGGCCGCTGGAATTGAGCAAGCCGATGACGACGAGGATATCCTTGACGATGCCGACCTCGACCTCGACGATGATGACGATGAGATGGACGAAGGTGGCGATGATTCGAATCCAATGGCTGCGCTTCTCGCGTCTGCGCGAGCCAGGGCCGCAGAGTACGAGGATGATGACGAGGAAGACGACGATGACGACGACGATGAAATGGACGATGGCGATGACGATGAGATGGATGAGGATGGCGAGGGAGCAGGCATCGCAAACTTGAATCAAAGAGATATCCCCACGCTCGCATCACAAGTCACATCCAAAGAAAGCTCGCGACGAGCATTCGACAAGGTCTTCAAGCAAGTTGCCAGCGCTGCTGACGTGATACTCTACGTTCTCGACGCCAGAGACCCGCAGGGCACGCGATCCAAGGACGTCGAGCGCGAGATCATGGCCGCCGAATCAGGATCGAAGCGGCTCATCCTCATCCTGAACAAGATCGACCTGGTGCCTCCGCCAGTCCTGAAAGCCTGGCTCATCTATCTCCGACGATACTTCCCCACGCTGCCTCTCAAGGCGTCCAACGGCGCACCCAATGCACACAGCTTCGACCACAAGCAATTGAGCGTCAAGGGTACCTCTGAGACTTTGTTTAAGGCCCTCAAGTCCTACGCGCATACCTCTCAGCTGAAACGGGCCATCTCCGTCGGTGTCATTGGCTATCCCAACGTCGGCAAATCGTCCGTCATTAACGCTCTCACAGCACGCCTCAACCGCGGCCACAGCAACGCCTGCCCAACTGGCGCTGAAGCCGGCGTGACCACCAGTCTGCGAGAAGTCAAGTTGGACAGCAAGCTCAAACTGATCGACTCGCCCGGTATCGTCTTCCCGAACACGTCCAACAACAAAAAATCGTCGTCCAAGAAGGAGAGTGACGAGGCCCGTCTTGTACTTCTCAACGCCGTGCCCCCGAAACAAATCACCGACCCGATCCCTGCGGTCAATCTCCTGCTCAAACGCCTTTCTAGCACCGAGGCGCTCTTCCAGAAAATGCTCGACATGTACGGAATCCCCCCGCTGTTCCCGACCAACGGCGACAAGACGAGCGACTTCCTGATCCAAGTCGCCCGCAAGCGCGGTCGTTTGGGTAAAGGCGGCGTACCTAACATCCAGAGTGCGGCTATGACGGTCATAAACGATTGGCGTGATGGGCGAATCCAGGGCTGGGTTGAGCCGCCAACGTTGCCTGTCGTGGGCGTCTCGACCGACGGCTCTGCTGCTGACAGCAACACTGCCGGTGCAGATACAAAGGAGATTGTGTCGGGATGGGCCAAGGAGTTCAAGATTGAAGGCCTTTGGGGTAATGGCGAGACGGGCAATGAGGACGAGATGGTCGAGTAGATATATCCAAAGAGTGATTTTGTTTTACTGGATACCTAAAAAGGGATATTGTTTATGGCGTTGCAGTCTTTTCTTTATGATTTAATGTTAGAGTCATAACCAATTCATATGAATAAATGTAAAGTCCCTCATGATAGGAAACAACGCCAACCTATACCATAATTCATGCATTGTCATTACGACCTGTCTACCAAATGACGCTGCCTCCATTCAACTATACCAAAACGCTAAAACACCATTTAACCTAGTCCCATGTTGGAACGCAACTGCGCGGCCGGCCCATCCTCGTCTTCCTCGCTGTCACTATTTCCCTCTACCTGGCGATCCCTTTGATCAAGGTCTTCGACCCTATCGAGATCCTCGGCTTCTTGCGTCTCGTCACCCCTGTCGTCGTCTTCCTCCTCTTCATCTTCTTCCTCGTCTTCCTCTTCCTCATCCTCGGCGTCTTCGGTCTCATCATCATCCACCTCTTCTTCAACTTCCGTGTCATCCGTCGTCGGAACTGTCTTTTCCTGCCCGTCACTATCCCGTTTCACGCGTTTCTTTTTCCTATTTCCAGATCCTTGCTCGCCATCCTTGGTGGCTGCCTCGCCTGTTATTGACACCATGGACGCATCTTCAGTGTTGCCCTCGGGCGCAGCCGCTTTCTTTTCCTTGGTTGCCCGCTTCTTGTCTGCCTGTGCTTCGGTGTGGGCTTCTAGTTCTCGCTCGAGACGGGGGTGCATGGAGTCAAATTCGAGTTCGGAGAGGACAGACAGAACATCGGACGGCGCAATGGTGCGTTTGAGCGTCGCGTCATTTGCACTGAAGATAGATAACCGGTGAGCACGCCATAAAGTATATGTAGAAGATAGAAAAAGTAAGACTCTTACTGTGAAGAAAGGTAAGAAACAAAAACCGTCGCTGCCTTTTGAATCGCCAACAGGGCGTCTTTCTGAATCGTCGTGTTGGGCGGCAGCACGCTTTTGGCCAGACGTTGCGTTACAGAGCGAGGGAGAAGTAGGTCCTTTTGTTTTTAATCAGATCTTGATCAGCAAATGTGATTTTACTTTAGCAGGATATCGTGTAGAAGAAAAATACCTCGACATTGACTCCATCGGCCTGGGCTTTTAACTGCTGTTCTGTACTTTGCAAGCCCGCGCTGCCTTCCTCGCCGTCGGTCGGCGGCATCGACGATGTTGACTTTCGAGGGGGCATTTTCTTATGATACTGTCGGTGATCGAGCTGAAATATTTCTTCAGACTTTGTGTCGCGGGGAAGGCGGGATATGAGGTGAAGAAATGACGCGAAACGGCCACTGCCGAAACAAGGCCAGAAGAACGACGATAGACACCCAAGAAAACAAAGAAAAAATGCAAGATTGTTAGATATAGGAGCTAAACAATTGCAAGGGGCTGTTTCGTCTGTGTATGTTGCAGTCTATTCGTCCAAGTTATAGTAGATCAAAAGGTGGCTTTAAAAAAAAGGTGTGAAAGGCGCGACGCGACAAATGCTCCCGCTTTCCGCCTTAGGCGCCGATGCGCCGTAAGTAGGTATCATGGTCCAAAGTCCAGACTGAATATCGATTTCTGGATTTTTGGTGATTTTTGTTTAACTTCACTACCGATTTCTATTCTCTTGCTATGTGTGTTTCGATTGTGGTTTACCTTTTGTTTACGCTAGTTGATTGGATTTATGGTGCATACATTTTATGATATATATCGGCGTATCCCTGGGAATGTAACTTTCTTCAAAAATCGAAAACGCACTTACACTTACATGTGTGCAAATGTGTTGATTCAATTGATACCAAATGCCAATAACATACACACCATTTGGTGCCAACTGGTAGCGATGTCAATGTCGGACATCAATTCTACGTTTCAACACCTGAAATGCTGATAAGGACATCTGGACTCAAGCTTGGGTGCGTACATGCGACAATGAATCACATGAATTGACATAGGTCACGTCGATTTATAGCATGACTGCATGTGAACATACATGTAAATTGAACATTAATTGATGCTACCAATGATGATACCAGTAGCAGTGCCATATAAATTCAATATATTAAAATAACAAACAACGCCTCAAGCCCAGCAGCCATTGGAAACACCAGACTCCACCCATAACAGGTCGTATAAAATTAAAATGCACCCATGAGTCAACAATGAAATTGTTCCACATCCCAGAAACAACGCCTCAGAAGTTAAGCGACGCCTGTACGTCAAACTCAAACGCCATCCATGTAAACCGGAGTATTAGTCTATTCTGATATCATCGCCACAATGATGCGCCGAACCGGTCAAGCCAGAACAAGACTGTAAATATAGTGTACAGAGGAAAAAAAGGAGCAAGCAACAAACGCATGGTAACAACAATAAAAATAGCGGGAATCAATTGACGGACACTGTCACGCCACGCCCTCGGCTGTTTGCTCAGGGGAGATTTTATTTTCATGGCAATCTTGGTAGACTTGATTGCCTTTAGCTGCGGCCTCATATGCCTCGCCAACCAATTTCGGGAACATAAGTGTAGGGTTGTTGCGAGCTCCATATGTAGGAAGGACTTTCATCGCATTGGAAATACCGTCGAGCTCTGACTTGACTTGCTTTCCCAAGCCTGAAGACTTTGGCCCCTTAGTAACTTTGCTGAATTCTGTGATCTTGGATCTCTGTTGTTTGGTAACACGAGCCTTCTTGGCTGTATTCTTAGACGTGTTCTTGGAGGCGTTCTTGGTATTGGCCGGTTTCTTCTTGTTGTTCATCTTACTGGCAGCCAGCATGTCGGTTAGACTCTTTCCTTTGCTCGCGGGGTTAGCGACCGCGTTTGGTTTCTTGTGAGCAAGTTCTGCTCCACTCTCGTCATTGTTCGATGTCGGTGTGAGGAAGCCGTTGGTCGTCTTGACCTTCTTCTTCGGGGTCTCAACCACAACCGAGATCTGGCCTTGTTGCTTCAGACGTTCAATCTCCGAGGCCTCGCACTCTTCAAAGGTATCGGGCGTGTCGTCGTTCCATTTCTTCAGAGCAGCGAGGCGAGCCACCTCTTCACAGTTGCCCTTGACAATCAAATCCCAGCAGTCTTCAAACTCTTTACCGACAGGAGGTTCATTGTTGATCCACATGGCCACACCATTTCGCCGACTCCGAACAACTTTGCACAAACTCTTGACGAGGCGGCGCACGCCGGGGATTTTCAGACTAGTCCCCACAACAATGACGGCATCCGGGCGCGAACGAATGTCGGAGTTCATAACAGAGGCGATAGCTTCCTCATCGGGGTTGTGTTCGTTGTACAAGACAATGCGCGGTCGCAACTTGCCCACACCATGGCTTCGTTGTCCAGTAGTAGTGCGCAGGTCGTCGGTCTCGGTACAGGCCGGGCAGGCGGGAGCATCGGGTCCTTCAAACAGACTTCCATCGAACTCGCTCAAATGGCGACATTTTTGGCAGACCATCTTCTGTAGACTGCCGTGCAGCTGGATGCAGCGCGGCCAGGGACCCTTTGGACCTAGAGGAACCTGGGTGGCCAGGGGTGGCATTGATGATTCAATGCAGTCAATATTCTGCGTGTAAAGGCGCGACAGCCGGTTGTCTTGGGCGATTCTTGCTAGCATGTGATGGAACGCAGTGGGAGTTGATTCGGCGGCCTCTTTTGACAGAGTGCGGACCATTTCGTGGAAAGAAGCAGTGAGAGAGTCATCGCGGTAGACGGCAGCATCAAACAGCTGCTTGCCCGAAGCCTTGAGATTGTGCTTCTTCTGCACGGACTTGAAAAGGCCATTGGAAGAGCGAAAGTCGGGGACTACGACGTGGATTGTTAGCCAAGGAAACAAATTATAAACAATAGACAGGTGGTAGACTTACTTCCGGCCGAAGTGGAAATGCCAGCACCGGCGATGACGACGATCTTACGGTGCGTGCGAAGTGTTTTGACCAGCAGTTGGAGCTGGTCAAGTTGTAGCTTGGACGAGTTATTAAGGTCGAGGTGCTGTGTGAAGCGCGGCGTTGGCCCCACTCGGCGTTTCTTTCTGGCTGGCTCGTCTTGGCGCTGGCTGCTCTGCTGCTGCTGCTCGTCCGTGGGCGGCGGCGATGGATAGAAGCCCGGCGGCGTCTGCGGCGACACAGGAGGAGAGCTCAATCCAGAGTCGTCAGACGCATATGCAGAGTAGCTATAGTCCGAAGAGTCGTTGTCCAGCGGCGTGGGCGTTGGCAGGGGCAGGTTGGGCTCGTCCATGACGAAACGGGCTCGAAAGCGAGCGACCGTGGGCGATGCTGCGAATTAGGGGCAGAGCGAGGAAAATTTCGTGTACGAGATCACGAGGACATTGAAACTCGCCCGGTAGAAAGACACACAAAGCAACGCAGAGTCTGCGCTGGGAGAAACAGGCAATGGGGATGCGAAAACACGGAGGTTGACGTTGTTGTGGGAGGAGGAAAGGAGGAAGAGAGGAAGAAGTGGAGGACGAACGAAGGAAGGAAGGAGGGCGGTTGGTTGGCTGTCGTCGCGTGCTGAGCCAGAGCGAGCATCGACGCGGGTAAGACGAAGAGAAACTGGGGCCCGTGTGCGTGGACTCTTGTTTATTTTGACCCGCTTGCTCGCCGGGATTAAATTGCTGGCCTTGTAGTACTAGTAGTAGTAGTCTAGTACGTAGTTCGTTATGTGGTATCAAGAGGAGAAGAGGACCACGCTGCGGGATATGCGCCCGAAGCGGCTTAGACGGGGAATTTGAGTGCTACTACTGTCTAATTACAGGTAGTTACTATTATTACTATATGTATGTGCTAGAACTATTACTTACCATGCCCATGCTGTGTATGTATGACCATACTATGTGTCCGAAGTAGTAATAGTTATGCTGGTTTTTCTTGCTCAAATCTGGGAGACGTTAGCAGCCGCTGTTTCTTGCTGTGTGATTGGAGCCGTCTTTTTAGCTTGTTATTGTTGTCTTCCTGAGACAACGTGTCTTGCATACAAACAAAAAGCACGTTTCACGCTGTTGCCAAATTGACATTCCAAGCGTAAGACTGTTGCGAGATGCAAAAGAAACCACTCAGTCCCATGACATTCAGTCGACAGTTTCATCTCAAAAGAGTCGATTCTGCATACTTCAGCCGCGTTCTCATTGGCTGCTGGTTGTCCGGGATACCACGTCTCAGTCACGTGGGGGCGCTCTGTAGCCAGGCTGTGATTGGACGACAGCTTTGCACTCCCAGGATCCCGTGATCGTCACATCAGGAATAGCGCGGGTTGCGGCTTCCCCAGCGCTCGAATTGAGCTCGTCCAAAACAGAAGAATCAGATGAGCAACTGGTTGTGATGGAGGCGAATTGACATGGCTTGGACGGTCTGACTGCACACAAGACATCAACTTGTGTCTACAAGGCTCTTTTCGTCCTCTGGTATTTTCTGTGCCTCTTCTTGTCTGAAGCGCCAACTCGCCCGCCCTGAGCTAGTGACATCAAATTCATACTATACGCTTCATCTCAATGCCGCTTCTGAACAGACGCAAATTGTTCTGATGCTGTCCTTTAGCCTGCTGTATTGAATATATACGAGCTTAATTTCATAGTTGGCGCATCACCGGATCTTGCATCCGGCACCGTGTAATGCCTATGATCATGGACGAAAGCCTCGATGTCGACGATCTCTTCGGAGACCCTGCTTCTCTGGACCTGGGACTGCCAGCTCCACAGCCTCCAAAAGGCCTCGCGCAACGGCTTGATGAGATGCGCGTATTAGGTTGCTGTCAGTATGTTGATAAAAAGAGTCCTCCCTATGCTCTGCCAAGGTCTCCCCGGACTGATAGAAACACAGGAAAATTGCCTGGTCAAGACTGGGCTGCATTGCATACATATCTCAGGATGGCCTCAGTGTTACCGTTCGCCACATGTTATGCAACCCTTCCGATGGTAAATGGGTGCTAAGTGAAGAGTACCCACTCAACCAGCTGTCAGAGGTTCATGGTGGTCAGTCGTTGACCCATCTGAGCTGGAACGAAACAGGAAGCGACTTGGCTATATTTGACACAACCGGCCGCATTTCAATCTTCTCCATCTCGACTGCTTTGAACAACGTTGCCATAAGCCGTCAGACCATGCTCGACCCGTCTGACGACAATGCCCAAGTCGTTGGAACCATGTGGATGAATTTGAACCGTGCCGTACGTCTCTGACAAACTAATTTCAACTCGGTATCGATAACTTACAATACGTAATCTAGGTCCCTGCTTTCAACCAAGCTGCCAAGCTGAATGGGAGGTGGAATTACTCTCCCTTTCAGCGCAAACCGATCGGCCCTTTTCATCCCGCTGCCAAACCAGCTCTTCTATGTGTGACTAGGGCTGGTATCATAAAGCTGATATATCAGAACCCCGACAATAGATGGACTGAAATTAACGCCGAATTGAAGACTATCAGCCAGTCTGATCGCATTTTGACACATGCCGCTTTCTTGGCAACTTCGAGTATGTTTGTCTTTCTTTACGTGTGCAACACAGCATGGCTAAATCTTTTACCTTGCTTTTAGACGGTATTCTTGTCGCAGCCCACTCTCTCCTGGAAAAGATCAGCCTATATCGAATTGAAATCACCTGGACTCCAGCGCATTGGGACCAGGCCCAACCCAAGCAGGCGTCCGGCACACTAGCTTTTCCCGTCCCTGCCTTTAATATCACTCATAGCAAAACAGAAAACACTGGCAGGATATACAAGCCAAACGGGGATGATACTGGAAGTATAGGAGACCCTGCTCCTTACCAAAACTTTCTGTACCAAATTACGAGCCTTGATATTATCGCTGGCCAACCAGATCATGCCGGTGGTTCATTTTCTGGTCCATGGATTCTTGCTATTTATTCGAGCCCAATACAAAATACTCCCCAGGATGTTCGACATCAAGCGCCACCTTCCTCTATCATAGTCAGGTGGCAACTAGAGAGTACGACCTTGAATCTCCACCCTGTATTCGAGGAGCTGGTCCAGAAGAAAGCCAGTGCCCAGAACAAGGTACTGACGAAGTCTAATGAACACGAACAGCATATATTGACCTTTTTTTTTTAGGCAAAACTAGACATTCGACGACTGGATGATATGAGCTCTGATAGATACATAGTCTCTGTCGATCAAATCGAGTTTGGGAATGTTCTCGCAGTGACATACGATGACAGCTCCATCGCTTTTTTCAATCCTAAAACTATGGCTAGCTTTATTGGCAATGATGATCCTAATACAGTGACCAGCATGTCCCAAGCAGGCTTTCATTATCCTCTTGATGTCTCCGGTTCGTGCAACTCTCCAACTTTTTTTTTTTCACGCGTCTAATCTCTGCTAGGTCTCCACACGTGCTTTTCTCCCAACGGCTGCATTTCTGTTGTTCTAGATGGCGAATGGAAAGCCCGACTTAGACATATGGAGCATTCTTTCCACACAGAAGGAGGCATATACGATGAGAGTATGTTCGATACACCTCTACGTACATTGCCCAAGAAATCCATATAGAACTAACATTACCAATAGACAAATATTCTGCTGGAATCGCCGCCCTAGCGCTCGCATTCTGCCGCGGCTGCGCTAGTGAATATAGCACTGATGATATTTTCACAGTGATTAAGCGCAACATAGCCCCTGGTAAGTTTGCTTAATACGATGTATAAAGAGTTCCACTGAATATGAAATGAACCAGACGCACAAAATACCATTGTCAGTGAGGTGTACCGAGCGTTGCCCATTCACTGCAACTTTACCACGGAGCCGGACAGGCTTATGCAGCACCAATATGTCCCTCGTTGTCTAAGTATGCAGGCTGCTCTTGGCTTTCAGAATCATTTCACATCTCGAAGTCTATCCTCGTCTGTTGCGTGGGCAATCCTCAACTTTCGGCACGCATCTATTCTATTCGTGTATTTTCTTACATACAGCAAGACATTCAAAGACCAGGAGCCATATGATCAGGGTATGGGGTTCTTTGTTTCCCTCCATACCCCGTATACTAACTTTTTTTTGCATTAGATGTTCTACGAATGGTGTACGGCAACGTGAAATGGGCGTTGGACTTGATCGTTTTTGTGTTGGATGATTTATTTCAGCTTTTTAAAGAGTTCGAACCGATTCTGGACGACCAGGAGGCTTTTGCGCAGAAAGGTATGGATAAGTTTACATGCTCATGTTCATTCAGCCAATGCCTAGTATACTAACAGGAAAGCAGTGAAATCAACATCATCCCTTTCTCTCACACTTGTCCTCTCAAGCATGTCCCGGGCTTTTCTTCACTTCATCTGTCGAGGATTGCGCGGCTTATCTTCCGGCCACACAATGTTTCCTCTTTCAGGAGATGCTCGTGCGTATTACGCTGAATTCTTCCAAATGATCAACAACTGCCCAGTTCCAATCAACATCTACGAGAAATTCTTGGTGGAAATCGACAACGCTGTTCGGTTTGCATATCAGGGCGCCGGGTTTGAAGACAACGAACGTCGCGCCCCAGAGAAAGAACTTTTGATCAACTCTCGCATTCCTGCCGTTTTGGTTCCTGCCGTTAGCACCCTATTCAAGCAGATTATCCCAGGCACGAAGCCCCAGATCGACCAGATGGCCATGTATCTCACCGACTTTAGTTGGCTGGGACTGTCAACTGATCGTCGCACGGAATATCACCGCCGGACTCGGCAAGTTGACGTATTGAGAAAGATTCCTATGCCTCGCTTTGATGATGCAGTTGCCGAATCAAATACAACCCAATCCAACAAGGATCCCACCGCAACATATCGACGCTGTATTCGCTGCTGTGAGGTGTCGGGAGAGCCTTCGTCTCCTAGGACTGCGCAATATTATAGGCTGGTTCTGCGAATGCAACTGATCCGAAACTGTCTCTGTGGCGGAATGTGGACGTTTGAGGCTGGGCCTCCATCCTTACAGGGCCAGAAGGGCAAATGATGGAGGTGTTTGTGACAGGAACCGGTCTGTAGAAAACACACACAGCTGTGCTAGATAACTAGGATAAGAATTATATCATGTCAAAATTTTCCATTGCTCATATTAAGATATGGAAATATCAAGTCTGCATCTCGTTTTGTTTTTTTAAGATACAATTCCCGCTCTTTATTTTTATGATCGACCCATGAAAAAAGGGAAAAAAACAACCCATAATAGATTCGTCGACGGGAATCAGAAAACAACCAGTGACAAACTACCCACGCCCCCAACGACACAGTCATGAATCACACATTTTAAGCCTGTTGGAACCCCTAAGTTAACATCCACAAAATACGCCACGAAAATAAATTAAAAACATTTTCACATACCTTGACAGCATACTTCCGCTGGGGAAAGTGCACATTCTTCTTGCGCTGCTTCTCGGTGATGAGAGAAGCCTCGTGCTTGGTGAGTCGTCGACGGATAGCACGGGTGTGCTTTGGTCGGAGGTCAAGAGGAAGGTACTTCTTGGTCTTGTAGAAGAGGCGGAGTTGAGCACGCTGGTTGGCCTTGATGACGGTCAAGATACGGGCGATCGACTTGCGGACATCGTGGCTATGTTAGAGACCTGGGTTAGCCATTGCTCGCGCACACGAAGTTTCTAAAATTAATCCTCGTCTGTAGCCACACGTTCCAAAATGAGGAAACATTTCGCAGGGTCGTCCAAAATTCGATTGTTCATCTTCTTGGTTTCCAACTGTTTCTTTCTGTGTGCTTCCCTGGAAATGCCCCTCGCTTCGATTCGGTGTTTGTAGACTTCGGATGTGGTATATAAAATTGACGATTCAAAACGTACATTCTGTTCAACTTGGAAGAAGCACCTTGGGAGATCTTCTGAACACGGAGCTGGCCGAGTTCGGTCTTCAACTCATCGAGTTGCTTGGAGAGATCATCCTTGCTCTTTCCCCAGAGCTGACTGGTCTTGACCTTGGCGCTCGACTATAATTGCAGAAGAAAAAATAATCAGTACTTCGTTCGCTGTGGTTCTATTGGATTTTCTGGAGAGAATCAACTGGCGTTCCCGGGAACATACCATGTTGTGCGGCTGCAAGTCGTTTGTCGTTGAATTGTCGAGTTGGAGGATTGAAGATAGCAGCAAACCGTCGATTTTTGCGGGTTGTGGGACTAGGGCTTCTCGCGAAAGTGAGCGTGGCGGCGCTAGTCCGCTTTGGGCCACAAATTTTCGAGATTGGCTTAGTCATGATCGAGAGTCACGTGCGAGCCAGGGCGGTCTGTGGCTGGTGAGACGAATTCGGCATGATATGTCATTTTACCTTCTTGCCTCGGGGGGAACGGACGGACCCATAGCGTTTGTTCAGTCCGTTGTTAACAAGTTATTTGTATAATTTATTATTCACCTTCGAGTGATTCTTTATTTCTTCGCTGTCACGATACCCTCCCCAAGGCCACTTATTCTCCTTTCACAATGACGACGTCCACCGGTGGCGGATGGGCCCAGCTCCGACAGCAGGCCAGGTCGCTCGAGACTCAGGTACAACCACTCTTTCTGACCCCCTATATCTGGACGACTGTCGCTAATTCTTCCACCAACGCATATAGACCGAAAGCCTTTTTCATACATACTCGCAATATGCATCCATGTCACAGCTCCCCGCGAAACCGTCGGAGGAACAGGAAAGAGTCGAGGACCAAATCCGGGAACTTCTCGAGAAGGTACGGACGAGCACACAACACATAGAAACCCTCAAGAGAGCACGAGTTGATAAATTGTTGTTTGCTAGCGTGAATCTCTGATCAACCAACTCACCCGCCTGCTTGACTCGGAAGCAAGCCTCACATCCTCCGGCCTAAAACAAAACTATTTGGTGCGCCATCGCGAAGTGCTCGTTGAACATCGTCGGGAACTACAGCGTCTCTCTTCGAGTATATCCGAAGCCCGCGATCGTGCCAATCTTCTTTCGAATGTTCGCTCCGACATCGATGCTTACCGATCTTCCAACCCGCATGCTGCAGAGGCCGAGTACATGCTTGAGGAACGAGGGCGTATTGACAACAGTCACAATATGATGGATAGGGTTCTGTCCCAGGCCTACGCTGTCAATGAAAACTTTGGCTTGCAAGGTGAAACCCTAGCCAGTATCAACCGGCGCATTGTCGGCGCGGCCGGCCAGATTCCGGGCATGAATTCTTTGATCGGTAAAATCGGTGCTAAGCGGAGGCGAGATGGCATTATCCTTGGTGTTTTCATAGGGTTTTGCTGTCTCATGCTCTTCATGTTTAGCTAATTTTCACGGCATCGAGCTGGATCTCGGGTATGCTCTTCGCGTTTAACCTTTTTAAATGTTTATAGTATGGGAATGGGTCTGGCGTCTGCAACTCGGCCTGGTCGGCCAATTTGAAGCGGCATTACTTTGTTTTAATTTGGATATATGTAATGTGCATATAATAATTAGGGATGTGTTAATTTATGGTACATGGTCTGAATAGTTGTGGTTTGATGGGAGATCGCCGGGTGTTTTTTTTCCCTCTCTCTCACAATATATTTTGCAAAATCAAGGATTCACTGCCACACTTTGATGTGGGATCACCCTAGGCCTAGGCTTGCCTGATGTCTTTTCTCCGATGTTGATGCTCGATGGAGAATTACTTCTCACACGAATCAACTTGAGAAGACCGGCATTCAGCGACTCCTTCTCATCAGGCTCTGCCGATCCACTGCCAGCCCATCGGATGTGTCCGGCATCATCTACGAGATAGACGTAGCCGACTTTGCTGTTGAGCATGCCGATTGCTTCTTTAATGGCGTTGGTCATGCCCTTTTGTACGAGGAAATATCGATCATGCTGTTCGACGGGCAGCTGTTGTCGCATTCTCCACATGAACATCTTGACCAGCCACGCTTTCAACGCGCTCTCTTCCATATTGATTGATACCCTCTGGGCTATAGACATCTTATCCGTGGCAAGCGCCTCAAACAGACCCGGGTTCTGTTTCGCATCTGTGAATGTGGCGACTTGCTGTTCGGCCCATAGACTAGAGAACAAGCTCACGACCGAGATTTTCCCCTGCATAACCGTCGTTGTGTCCTTGGGTTTGTTTTTCGATGCTAGGGTGATGCCGTAGAGATTGGGGAAGAATAGAGCCAGGTCTCTTTTGAATAATCGTGGATTTGATTTGAACGTTTTGCCTTCGTTATATCGCAGGTTGGTCCATTCTCGAAAGTATGGTTTCACGAACTCCTTTTTCCTAGTCACGAGAAAAGAAAGGTCAGCACGAGCACGCCGATTTATTTCCCGGTCAAATGGGGGTGGATTCTCACAGCTCCTTTCGTCGCGCAATGTGCTTCTCGCGATCGACAAAGTCATCGCGACGTTCTTTCAACGAGCGCTGGTCAATTCCAGTATTCTGCCCCGGAAATGGAGGATACGAAAGGCCCAGTGGTCGGTCGAGTAAAAGAGGTGCTACTATCTCGGGTTGGGAATTCTTCGATGGTGGTTGTTCCGTCGACGGAGCTGAAGGGGCGGCGCTTTTATTGCTGGCATAGCGGAGACCAATTCGATGACCCCTGGATGCCTGGAATTGGCAGCGCAGACAGCGACTGTCCCTCAGGAGAAAAGATAGACGCGACTCTGCTGCAAGCATCATGGTGGTGGTTTGTTGGCGGGCTCGCAAGGTGTGAAAGTGAAGGCGCCAGAAATGCTTTGACGTTAGCGCAGATCCGGAGCTTATACTTACTCCACCATCTCAACAATTTCCAACCAGCAGAATATCTGACGACTGGATTCAATTGATATAGGAATTTTCTTATCTTATGTGTCGAAAAAATTCAAGTCCTTCAGTGTGTATTCTCAGGCTCAGCTAGCGTCCGAATTAAGGTGTTTTCTGGTTTCTTGTTGACGTTTGACGTCACTTTTCATTGTTTGCCGCTTACATAGTACATTTTAATGTTAATTTGTTTAAGCCTAAATCATGAAAAACAAATAAAGTACAGTATTAACTACATTGAGCCACATGTCTTGTTATTGTTGCGCGACAGCGAGCCGCATAGCTTCCGTCAAGATCCGCAATAGCCCTAAACGAGTCTATTATCTCGAACGTTTATTCATGAGAGGATGTGAGTTATACTTAAAAGATTCCAATCATGAGTTCCCTTTTCGGTTGGTGGTACAACCTCTTAGTCTCTCCAATGGCCAGATTGATAAAGATTTGATTCAAAAATGGACTTCTATTCCCGGAAGTTGGAAGCCACATTATAAAGGCGTATCGACGCAGTAAATTGGTGTCCATTTTCTCCTTTGTATAACAGGGTCTGAGGAAAGTACAATAAGCCAGTACATTTGTTGTTGTCTACTTCAGCCTGTCTAGACCGGTACGACGAGACAAGACCTCATCCTAAGGAACCCGAATCAGCCTATCAATCTCATTGGGAATTGCAATAAGGAACGAGCTTACCATAGCAGAGCTTTCCAAATGAGTAGTTGCATATTTCGTCGACTCGGCATTTTCGCCACACCAAAACTTGTCTGTCTGGCCCTGGAGGATCTCAGTAACCACCTTATTCGAATACTTTGCCAAATCCATTCGTGGTGTTTCATCTTCACCACGCGCTAAAGCAGCAACTGTGTCCTCAATAGACTTGTAAAGAGAGCCGTCTGGGAGCTTGAAATCCCCAAAGTACGTCTGACCCATCGTTTTGACCGCCCCGGTGACGATTGAAAGAACTTTGACGTTGAATGGAGCTAGCTCTAGTCCCAAGGTCTCGGCAATGATCTCAAGAGAGCGTTTTGTTCCTGAGTAGGTGCCTAGAAACAACGGTTAGTCCATTGAGTAGAAAGACGAGTTTCCTG
Organism: Talaromyces sp. R2412; assembly: GCA_023626135.1. NCBI lineage: Eukaryota > Fungi > Ascomycota > Eurotiomycetes > Eurotiales > Trichocomaceae > Talaromyces > Talaromyces sp. R2412. The sequence goes on from JAMAGK010000004.1 coordinate 466,400, forward strand.
ATGAATCAGAAACACACCCATATATGGAACATGGAGATAACCCGCGATGGAAGTGATAAAGACTACCATCCCTTTGGCCTGGATAAGCAGCGAAGAAAAGGCCTGAGTAACCGCTATTGGCCCCAAAACATTAGTCTCGTATAATTCCCTCGCGGCATTAAGATCTTGGTCCAGAATAGGCATGAAATGGTTTCGACCAGCGTTGTTAACCAAGTAGTTCAAAATCCCGCCTGTTTGACCGCGAACTTTTTCTACAGCCGCGTCAATCTGAGCTTTATCGGTAACATCCATGGTCAGTAGGGTAACGTTTGTCAAGTCCTTTAGTTTCGACATCTTATTTGAGTTACGGGCCGTTGCGAAGACATGGTATCCTCGCTGTTGAAAGGCGACAGCAAGGCCGTAACCGATACCATCATCACTGCACCCTGTGATGAGAACAGAGCCTTTGTCAGCCATATTGAATGTGTAGTAGGTATGGTATAGAGAAACCAGTCGTGGTTTACTGTGCTTATTGAGTAAGCCCCAATAGAGGAAATCACTGAGATCAAATAGTAAGATGGGATATGTAGTACGGAGGTTCTGCAACGTCCTCAATTTTCAACTTACAACTAGCATTATTATTAGGATCTCTGCTGCCAACATTGAATATTTTTAGTTAGGAATAGCGCAATAGAATTATCCTTAATTTCTTAATATTCCCATTTAAGTTTCAAACCTCCGCCGCTTATAACCCACTAAAATAATACGGTAAGCCTTAGTAAATACTGATTATGTAGTACAGTAGCATTAATCGAGAGGCTGAAGATGAAATGTTTGTTTGTATCCATTTTTCACGCTAAATAGATAAAATTATACGAGGATGTATTGTTACGAAACTCTTCGAAATTCTTAAAACTCTGCCCCCAAGTGCTCACTTTAATACCAGTTAACCACAAAAATTGACTTCAAACGCCTGCATTATGATGTCATTTTATAATTTCAATGAATGATGACAAGGATCGATTGGTTACAGCTTGAAATCAATTGATATACATACTCAGCCCATATAAAAAGCCCAGCAACGCAGCGTAATGATCAAGAAACTCAAGCCCAACAAACTACATATGTAGCTACACATATAACCAACACTGCCAACCCTCCTGAACATCCGTTTGGCTGTGCGCGTATACCATGACCAGCGTATTAATTACGACCGGTGTATTACTACGTATTAGCTTACCATGAAGTTTGAAAATCATTAATTTACGAACGAAGCGGGACGATTTTGAGTCTGTGCTCCTTTATCATTCAGCGGTCTGGTGATCCTGCATATGCTATAAATATCCTACTGCAGGCTGTGTTGATGAGTGCACAATGACTCACAACAAGGCTTCCTGAAACATGTATGAGTGTTCTTAGCATGCACTCCCTATATTCCTGAGTTGCCATATTTAGGTAGCAGGGGTGGAGGTAGTCGCAAATACAAAGTAGACGCCTTTCTTTTTCGCGGCCGCCGATTTGACAGGCTACAGCCGGGGGTCGCCAGATCTACACGACATCGAGTGCAAGTATTGCCAGGATTCTTCACTTGCTTGCGCCCTTTTTCAGAGTATATCCAGCACTCCCTACCTGCGTCTTGGCAGTTGGCACATCTATTGTTGCCGACAAGTTGTTCGCCGAGTTCCGTTTCCATGATTCTCCCAACATTACTGACGATGCTCCGACTGCCCTGGAATTCACGAGCCCATTCGTACCACCACTTACCAACTGCGGTTGGCTCATACGGCTCAACGGTTTTCTTACCTGAAGGGGCCCAGAGCCACGGAATACGCCGTGTTGGATTAGCGTGTTGAGACCACTCGAAATCAGAATGCGGGACGCGGTGGGCAGAGACAGCTTGCGGGGAAGTTGTCGGCGAGCTGTGGCTTAGTTAGCATAATATAGCTTCTTCTATAGGAATCAAGACGCGGACGGTATAGCTATAGTACTCTCGGGGGTACTCTCCATGGTGGTTTCTGTGATACTTTCAGTTTTGATCACTACAGTAGGGGTAGTTGGTGAGCTATAGGCTAGTTAGCACAATCAGTTGATATAACATTTGAATTTTTTTATGAAAAATTAAAATACTAATGGTGTAGCTAGGGGACTCTCGGTGACACCCGCTCGAGTGTTATCCGAGCTATCGACCATGACCATTCAGCTCTCAACTTGAATGGCCATATCAATGATGCTCAGCGCATAGGTGGTCTCTGATTGTGAACTGGAAGAAGAGAAAGTGTGCTTGCGCGGCTTCCATTAGCTGGATCATAAAGGGTGCCCCTTTATTGCCTGATTTCTCGGGCATTAATGTACCGCTATGCTGATCTAGCCGCCTAGGGCTTGGAAGTTAGGTGACGCCAGTGGATCTGCGATCTGTCATCTTAGGGGGGGGGGGGCTTTGTCGACTCATGAATTTTAGGTTTTGATAAGAGCTAAGATAAATCGAAGCCTTCCCTGGGGAAGTTTAAAAGCCAATAAGACGCCTATATCTGACAATCGTCCAATTCTCTTTCACTGTCTCAGTGTCTAGAGATAACTACCGAGCCACCTTCTTCTTATCTAATCGATAACGATAAGGTCGGCCGGTGCCGGTCGGGCACTGGCGAGTTGCTAAGTATATGTATGTGGTCTACCCCAGAATAAGATCTCTGGGAGTTTGAATCTACTGTCTTTGACTAACTCTATTCAGCTGATAGTATGACCGGCTCTTCAGAAATTCCATTGATTAACATCGGCCCTTTCCTCGACGATTCAGCATCAGACGTATCCCGCGATGCGGTGGTTGACCAGGTCAGAAATGCTTGTATGACTTACGGATTTTTCCAGTTGGAAGGCCACGGGATTCCTGTGCATCTTCAGGAGAAGATGATAGAATGCGCGAAGCTGTTTTTTGATCTCCCTCTAGAGAAAAAGACGGCAGTGGGCATGGACAAGGCGATGGGCAAGTCAAATCGTGGCTATGAAGTGATTGGAGGACAAACGTTACAGCCTGACACACTTCCCGATCTGAAAGAGGTAAATTTGAATTAAATCAACTACTTTTATCACAATTTCAACGCTGTCATAGAGGATCGTTCTCTCGCTCATCTTATTTTAGGGCTTATATATCGGAGAAGAGATCCCGCCTGATGACCCAAAAGCAGGGTCTTTTCTATGCGGACCAAACCTTTGGCCTGACCTACCGGAAGAACAATTTCGTCAACCAATCGAAGAGTATTATCAAAATATGTTGGCGCTGGATCATCTGCTCCTCAAAATTATCACTTCGGGCATGCCCTACGCCCCAGAAATCATGACCGAGTTCACGGCTGATCCGAATGCAACCCTTCGTTTGCTCCATTATCCACCACAAAAGAGTAAAGATGCTAGGCAACTCGGAGGTAAGCTCATCCATCTGCTAGTTATTCCAAGGTTTTTCTGTATGTGTGTGAAGACTAACTTACTAATAGCCGGGGCGCACACTGACTTTGGTTGTATAACATTACTTCTTCAGCAACCGGACCAAACTGGTCTTCAGGTTCTCTATCCACCTACAAACTCATGGATATCTGTTCCTGCGGTAGCGAACCGATTTGTGGTAAACGTTGGCGACTTACTCCACGGCTGGACCAAGGGAATGTACAAAAGTGCTCTCCACCGAGTCATCAACGATGGGTCGGAGCATCGTTACAGTGTACCATTTTTCTATACTGGGAATCTTTCTTTCAAGCTTAGACCGCTTGATGGGAGTGAGGATGCAAATGCCATCACAGTTGAGCAGCACGTAATGGCTAGGTATGCTAAGACATATGCTGTACAGTAATCTCCCGATTATAAATACAGCTATGAAAGCTACCTAAGTATACGTGTGTTGGAATTTAATTAGTTAGTAAATTACTTAGCCACCCTTGATTTTGCCCTAAACAATCAATTCAATGACAATATCCGACGACATCTAGAAGTTCCAGTCTCTCATTCGGTAGACGGTCTCGATGTTTCTCGACCAACGCCATTAAAAAAAACCATCATAATTGAAAGAGTCACTATATAGACGAATTAATGTAATAGTGGTGTTTGAGTCAATTGTTCTATTTTAAAGGTTGATTTCAGAATTAGGGTTACCGTCGAAAAGGTTGTATGTACCACCCGCTCATTTCGCACCGCTTCTGCACATGTTCCTACTGTTCACCTTTGCTGTTCGACAAAGAGAATTGCAGTTTCGACGGGTTTCGCCATCAGTGAGAATATTCCTCTTCCAACCGAAAAGTATATTGGTTTTCTTTGTTGGAAGTAAAAGGACCAGGGAGTTGCTAGTGCGTAGATAGTTGCATGACGGTCTTGCCATCGCAGCTTCCAAACCTTTCCCTCGACATGAGCGTGCAATAAACTCTTCAACTTGCATTCTACTTCTATCTTGTGTGCAAAAAACACACGACATTGGATCATACACAAGACTATTCGAGGGTATTGTCGTTACGAACCAGAATTACCAATGTGTATGTCTAGGCCAATCAGAACTCCGAAACCCGAGATATGTTACACTAGTACTTACACCAATCCCATATAGGAAGGCTGACTAACTGACTCTGACGACTTCCACTTTCCATCTCAACTTCGAACTCCAACAATTGAGAATCATACGACGCGCGCGCAATTGTCTCAATACCACGCTCATAATAGGCTTGCCCTTATCAAGAAAAGTTCTACAATTTAGGGCTCCCTGGAGAATTGTTTCGACGCCTGTATGAGCAAGTTGGTACCACGGTTCTTACAGCTTTAGGCAGCACCGCTCATGGCTCCTCCCTCAGACCATATCATGTGCACGCGAGTCGATGGGAGCCTGCGGAGATGTCTTCAAATAAAAGCGACTTTTTCCGCGACTTGGACGAGCTGGACCAGTTGAGTGACGACGCTCAAACCAACACGACCGACTTTTCAACGCTTCTGAGGACATTCAGTTCTCCTGCAAGAACGACCAAGGTTGCGAAGTTGAAAAGCACTCCACCAACTTTTTCTCGAGCTTTATCAGTACCTGAACTTCTGGTTGCAAAGTCAAGATATGACGGAACACGTCCTGAGACGTCTGGTGACACACTGAGTGAAGTCCAGAGCACGAGCGATAATGCAATGAAACGGTCAATTGATACTCCCAGTCTTGGAGGCCCCAAGAAGCGCCGCACAGATTCCTCAAGAGTCATCCCTGAATCAAAGAAAATCTTCAAGGGCCTCACATTTTTTTTCATACCGAACAACGGCACTGCACCGGCTCGAAAACTGCGAATCCAGAGGTCACAAGAATATGGAGCTCTATGGGCACAAAATTGGTCGGCAGACGTTACCCATGTGATTGTCGACAAGGGGCTCAATTTTGAGGAGATATGCAAAGTGCTTTCTTCTGAGCAACTTGCTGTAAGTGTCGGATTTTGTTTAATGCGTAGTCCATTGCTAAGAGGAAGCAAAGGGAAACCCAGCGATCGTCAACCAAGATTATCCTTCAGATTGTCTTCAGTTCGGAAAACTTTTGAGTGTCACGCAGTCTCGCTTTCGGGTAGATGGTACACCAAGCAAGGAGATCAAAGACGATTCTCCTGTCATCTCGACTGCAAGACCGAGTTCCCCGCCCATCAAACACCCTCGGCGACGTAATCAGTGCTCGCCTCCACCTAGCCAAGGAGAGGATACTTTGCCGCTCGCTAAAACGACAGTCAAACACACTATCGATGACACAGCAGACTTTGCAGAATCAAATTTTAGCCATGACGTCCTTGATGCCATTGTCCAAGAAGTCAAATCAGTGAATGACCTGGTAAGTCAAACGGATACTTTGTTCATGCTAAGGCCTGACTAACCGTTCACAGCCTCTTGATGAACACGATGATGAGCGCATAGTATATTCCACATATCAACGTAACCCACAATCCGAAACTCCGGGCAACGAAGGCATTAGTACTTCGAACGTGAACGTTCCAGAATGGCAAAGGAATTTCACTTGTATGCAGAAGCACGATGGAACTGCCACCAAGGGCAACCCAAACACGCGAACAATCGAGATACTGCAGAAAATGGCAGACTACTACAACAAAACAGCCGATAATTGGCGCACGATGGCCTATCGCAAAGCGATTGCTGCTTTACGGAGACAACCAACCAAGGTCAGCACAAAGGCACAGGCTCTTGCTATTCCCGGCATTGGAGACCGCCTGGCAGATAAAATCGAGGAGATCGTGTCTACTGACCGCTTACGACGGTTGGAAAATACAGATGTTACTCCTGAAGACAAAGCGTTGCAGTTGTTTCTGGGTGTCTACGGCGCAGGATTTGCACAAGCTTCCAAGTGGATCGCCAAAGGCTACAGGTCTTTGGAAGATCTCAAGACAAAGGCAGACTTGACCACGAATCAGCAAATTGGCGTGGATCGCTATTATGACTTTCAGCAACGAATCCCTCGTGACGAGATTTCAATGCACGGGAAAATTGTGCGAGACGCTGTCCACGCGATAGATCCCAGCATGGAAGTCATCGTTGCAGGCTCATATCGACGCGGAGCGGCAGACTGCGGAGATATTGATGTATTGATCACCAAACGCACAGGCACTCTTGAATCAATTAGAGCCCTGATGCTCGACCATGTGGTGCCAAGGCTTGTGGCACAAGGATTCTTGAAGACCAGCTTGGCGGTCACGTCGCGTGACGATGGCTCTAAGTGGCATGGGGCTTCAGCCCTTCCGGATAAGGATTTATGGCGCCGAATTAATCTCCTGTTTGTGCCGGGTGACGAAATCGGCGCTGCCTTGCTATACTTCACAGGAAATGATATATTTAACCGGAGCATGCGGCTGTTAGCCCGGAAGAAAGGCCTGTGCCTCAACCAGCGAGGGCTGTACAAGGACATTCTCCGGGGTCCCAACCAGGTTAAGACGACAAATGGCAGTCTGCTAGAAGGACGCGACGAGAAGCGAATCTTCGCGATTCTGGGGGTGCCGTGGCGGCCGCCGGAGCATCGTGTTTGCTAGCTAAGCGAGGATCAGACAAGCAAATTAGACCAGACTCTTATGATCATATCTTTTTCGTAATTGTATCGGGCGTAAAAAGCAAACGGAGTCAATTGGACCGGAGCCGCGGATTGGCGAGGCAAACACAGGATCACATTGCTGGCTGGCGGCGCTGGCTGAGGCTCGTCAGGATTGTGCAACCACCCTCTTTTGTTGATTGTCCAGCGCAACTGGGGCAGGAAAACAAGCGACACGGCCAATGGCAGTCTGGCTGGCGCAGCGGTGAGGTCAGTCGGGCGTCAGGAAGAAAAAGCGTGGACAATGAACTTGAACAACTTGAAGAAGAAAGACAAGCAGGATGTCGCGACGAAGCTATTCCCAAAGCGAAGGCGGTGCCGGCCGCGCCATCACCGCCTCGACGGGCGCGGGTGCGGTGAGCGGCGGCCAGTCCAGTCAGCGCCGGGTGCCCCACACCGCCCTTGCCTTTTTTGCCGTTGCTTTCGCTTCGTCGCCGTCAATCTGCCCGTCAAATAATAATAATAGTATTCATCATCATCACCATCTGCCAACGCCATCCTGTGGTCGCACATCTCACACCACGCATACACAAGCCGCCCCTTTCTCTGCTTGAGGAGAAAGGAAGAATTCCTCACCCCGGCATCACCCCACCCGCTCTCTGCAGCGCCTCGCCGTTCTTGCGATTCGCCATCGTGATTTTCCTCTTCTCCCCTCCCCACCCGCGCCCGTCTTGTCGCGTTCTGTAAGCTGCAATCATCACTTTCTGTTGTGAGAGGCTTAGCTTTTTTCTTTACTGACGCCTTTCACTGTTCTCCTGTGACAACAGACCGTTTCTTTCTTTACTCACCATGGGTCGTAAGCCTAATCAGCTGATTCTCGAGTTTTTCACGCGTGGTCCCAAACTGGAGGACGCCAGCAACAGGTACCAGCACACCTGCAAAGCATGCGGCGAGAAGTTCCCCAAGGGCCGCATCGACAGTCTTACCAATCACCTGGTGAAAAAGTGCCAGGCCATCTCAATGCCTACCCGCCAGTCTGTCGTCATGCGCATCCATGACCTCCCGGCCCTCGACGACAACGATCCGAACAAAGCAGCCGTGCTCGCGAGGCTTCAGAAAGGGAAGAATACGGATATGCCATATTCGACGCGACCAGCTTTCGACGGTCTAAATGTGCTGGCAGAGGCCTCTAGGCAAGTCGGCGCGTCCGACCAGACCAAGCGGGGCCCGAAATACACCCAGACGATGACTGTGGGCGGCAAAACAGTGATGATAGATCCTGCGCTTGAGGCTGAAGCATTTCAAACACACGAGGATCTAACAAACGAAGCCGTCCTAGCAGGAGGTGAGTGTACAAAACATTATACGAAACTTTATGACTCCTCTCTAATTATATGAATTTTCTCCCACAGTCGCTGCAGCTGCGGCCATGACTCCGACGCCTTCCGTACATGGCGAACAGCCTTCCTCCGACCCAACATCGATGACTCATAGCGACAACCTCGCGGTCGACGTGACTACTACTGGAGCACAGTCCTCATCTCAACTGTCGCTGATCGCGGCCTCTGCCAGTGAAATGGCTTCACAATCTCTCGCCATGGACAATGACACGGCATCGCTACCAGATGGCCTGCCACGGGTTGGTTCAGCCTGGCCTGATCATCAGTTGTCCAGCACAGACCAGTTCTTGCTCGAGAGTCTGCAGGCATCCGACCCCTCCTTAGCAGCAACCCAACGCGCTGCGTCCTATCCTCGACCAATTGCAATGAACCCAAACACTCAGACTAAGGGATTCGTCAACGACTTTGGCACCTCTTCCAAGCCGGCAAAGCCAAAAGTTCGTGGAAGGTTCAGTCCAGACCGTAGAAAGGAAGTACAGGAAGTGCGCAAGAGGGGCGCGTGCATCCGATGCCGCATGCTTAAGAAACCCGTGAGTCACGTTCCTGTTATTGCGCTACTGTCGACCGAAGACTAATAATTTGGAAAGTGTTCTGGGGATAGCCCCTGCAGCACGTGTGCATCTGTTGAGAGTGCCCGGCTATGGAAACAGCCTTGCATCCGCACTCGTCTTGTCGAGGAATTCGAACTTTACAGCGCCGGTAAGAGAGAATGAAGAAACTCAGCTATTTCATTTTCGCAAAGAAGTTTCCCGCTTACTCGACGTAGGACTCCATACAACCCTAGCATACCACGACGTGAATGCTACCAAAGGGCAATGCACCTTTGAGCACTATCTTGGACGCATCGAAGCTACCCATTTCGACGATAGTCTTTTTTTCGCAACCTTCACAGGTAGAATAGGCCACAAGGCCAATCTATCAACTATTGACCCTCAACTACAAGCATTGGTTGAGGATGGTCAGTTTTCGGGGTCGACCCAAGAACTATATATGCTGGATAATGATGGAGATGACCTTCCCGGAAAAGTGGAAATCTACATAAAGAGGATGGCGCCGTCTTTTATCGAGGAAGAGCGGTCAATTTTCATGAAGCAGACTCTGGCTTTGGCCTCACAGCTGGCTCAGGAGAAGAAGGTAATCTTCTTGGCTCGTACATTGCTTAAATAATATACTGATGAGGCTCTTTTAGGACGTGCTCCTCGAACGTGCATTAGAGCTATGGTATTCAACCCACGTTCTTGTCGACTCTGAAATGGAATGGAGACTCTTTTCCAATTCTACCTTACCGCCAACAGCCGCCAACACCCTGGCTTCGTCAACTGACGATGGCCGAGTGCCAATTGACCGCAATATCAATACCGAAACCTACAACCTTTTGTGCAGCCAGCTGCGGGGAGCTGTCGAAAAACGGGCAGGCCACCTCAGTAAGGTTGTGATGAACGAGTTGGAGCGCCGTCTCCTCCAGCGTCATCATAGTGGCTGGTTCGAAACCTTTTTGGTTTCCATAATCCTTCTCAACTGTGTAGAGCGCGCTTGCTGGCTTTTTACGACTTGGGAAGATGAAGCTTTTGCGGGAAGGGTAAATGCAGAGGAGCGTATTTTTTAAACATTCGCTGACGGTGATTGGATAGTGGCCTCTAGATAAACGACCGCAACAATACGCCAATCAGGGCGGCAAATTTTCAGATATTCTGCACATGCTTTTGCGAATGCGCAGTCTTCCACCTAAGACCGTTGTTAACCCAGAGACCGGCCTTCTCAAAGCCGCGGAGAATAGTGACCCCAATGCCGCGGTATGGTTCGACAGCATTCAGCTTTCGCGTGAGTTTATCCGCTTTGATCTCTCATGTTCAGATTCTAATAGGAGCAGCCGTGTACCTCGAACAGCGCCGAAATGCCGAGTTTGACCCCACAGACTCGCGCTCCCTGGAATTAAAGTATGCGTCAAAGATTCTTCTACCGCCACCAACAGTCTAAAATCGTCTATCATTGCGATGACGCACGACCTCAAAATTACATTTTAATGAATCTGACGATTATGATTTCTTTTCTTAAGAAGAGGGCGCTTTCATCCCCTTCGGTTTACTTTTGTTTTCGCTTAATTAGCACTGATCACTGTATGACCCTCAGCCCGGGTTTGGTGGCGTTTATTGACTTGCAAGATGAGTGGCTATCTGAATTGTTTTCTGCAATTAGACGGGGTTGGACGTTTATGAGTCGAGATTTATTGTTGTTGCCGTCAAAATCTCGCGATGGTCAAACAATTCGTAGATGTGACTACGACAAATATCCTGCTTCAAGTTCACAATCACATCCTTAGCATAGTGTGTCTTTAGTTTATTCAGAATGATATGGATAATTAATGTTGGCTTTCCTTTTATTGGTTAATTGGTTGGTGGGGGCAGGGTTTAGTATTTAATACGCCTTTAAATGATTACCACCGTTGCACAGGAAAAATTGACATTATCGTATCGTTGACTACGTCAAGTCAGCCCAGCAAATACCACGTAAACAATAAATAGTAATTTTCAATTGCCCACGAAACAACAATCCGTCACTTGGAAACAAGGCAAAGAATACTGTCAGAGAGGCTAATGTGACTGGTACCTTTTGCATGTATGTAAGCATTGTAACGTTACAAAACAGACCAACGTGGGCTTTTACGCCGCGTCTTTCCATTGATTATGTTGAGACAACCTTATTTTGATCTCTTAGAATATGTCTCTCAAAAATATTGAGTGAAAAAGGCATCAAATATCAATTTTCAAAAATCTTGACATGCTCTAAGGGCCAAAGGAGCAGTTCTCTACCATGGACTTTGAAAATCCGCGCCATCTCATTGCTGCCACACAGAAAGTGAAGGCTGATTACCTCCGAGGCGCTCATAACATCCCAATTTCAACCGCACAAGCTACAATAAACCGAGATGATCCGGTCAAAGGCCCTGTTTGGGTCAGCAAGTTTACCATCCCGCAACCGACCAGTGATACTTCCCGAGATTTGCTTCTATCACTCATTGACGAGACAAACGACAAAAAAGTCCCCTATGAACGACCAGATTCATCATCTCTCTCTTTCGAATGGACTGGTTTCCGGAGAGACGCCGAAAAGGACACCCCGGAGCCATCTTTAAGCGAGTACGAGAAATTTGAGAAACTTTCGGCTGAAATAAAAAGCCCTTTGACGATATTATACATATATGGAGGCTCTTTTATGTATGGGTTCCAACACCTAGACAAATGTGCGTTGATTGAGACTGATAAACGTCAGGTTAAACACACCGTCCAACTACCGCAGGATTGCGGGCGTGTTGGCACAGTCCACCGGTTCAAAGGCGTTAATGGTGCACCAGCGGCTGGTACCACAGAACCCATTCCCTTCTGCTCTGCTTGACGTATTCCAATCCTATCTCACTATGCTGGCACCGCCTCCAGGATCACCACATAAACCCATTCCGCCTGCATCAATTGTGTTGGCAGGAGATAGCTCAGGTTCTTGTCTGGTCCTAGGTCTGATTCAGATTCTACTGCGGCTGATACAGAAGAATGCGAATGTAGTTTTCCATGAGCAGAGTATCGCGCTCGCCATGCCAGCTGGTGTGACGTTAGTCAGTGCAATAGCAGATCTCACATGTGCCTTCCCATCATGCGAACGCAATGCCTTCTGTGATATCTTTCCGGTGCCTGTCGAGAAGCTTCCATATCTGGAGAGAAGTTTTCCTACATGCTCCGCTTGGCCGACCAAACCGCCTCGCGCAAACCTCTACTGCGAACCAGGAATGCTAGCACATCCCATAGCAAGCCCTGCCGCGTCGGAGGACTGGACGGGGGCATGTCCGATCTGGATCGCCGCGGGCCAGGAGCAGACTATTGACGCCTGCAAGCTCGTTGTACAGACAGCTCATGCACACGGTGTATCCGTGACGTTATATGAATACGAAGCTATGCCGCACACCTTTTTCTTGTACTTTCGACAGGCACCGCAGACCCACAAGATGTTTCAGGATTGGGCAAAAGCCATCAGCAGTTTTGGCATGGGGGAGAAACCGACTTCGAGCGCCTTGTTCATCCGCGCCAAGGGGTTGGTGGCCGAGCCAATGGAGGTGGATAAATTGGTGCCCTACACGGCGGCCGAGGCAAAGAAGGTCATGTGGGAAAAAACGTTCGCGTATCAAGTCCCTTCGTTCCATAACCTGTGACATAATGATGCACAAGGAGGTGTAAATAAGTACGCTTTAGCAGCACGTTGCGGGGCCGCTCTGCATGGTTCCACACACACGGCAAGGCGGTGGAAGTAGTTATAGGTGTAGTGCAATTTAAGTAAATAAAGGATACATAAGCGTCTCCAAGTACATATGTAGAGCTTTGAGAAAGTAAGAGGTTGATTATGGGTTTCTGGAAAGAGTCACTTTCAAAGATCTCATAGTTTTGCCTAAGAAGAAGCAAGGCTTTTACCACATGCAAGTTGTTGGGGGAGTAAAGACAAACTGATTTTCTTCTTTTTTTCCCCTCGAATTCAAATGACCATTTGCCATAGAGATAGAATTTATCAGTCACCAATCAAGACTATCAAGAATCTACTCCCCCTTATTTCTTTGTTAACAGTTCATTAGCAACCCCTTTATCTGTTCGTGCTGTCCGATGGCTGGTCTTTGATCTGCTCCAGAACAACTGCATAAAACTTCCCATCCTCACTCGGATCATGGTATGGCCCAGCAGCAACAACAGCCCTTAAATTTCAGTCAGCATATCAAACATACATACAAAAAAAAGAAAGCAGAGAGAATATACCAATTCTTATACCGCGGAGAATTGAAAACCTCGGTAAACGACTTGATCACTTTCAGAGGCAAATTTGACACCGTCGTCGTGCAGCCTGGGAAGTACGGCCCTGAGCCCGCGATGGGAAGGCCGAGAGTATTGACGGGTGCATATGCGGGTTCAAGAGCCGCCGATTTCGTCTCTTGGAAGATAAGGAGACGCTTTGGCCGTTGTTGAAGAGATGGTTGCTGTTGCTGCTGAAGGAGATTTTGTGTGGTTGGAGAGGCTGCAAACGGGGCTTGAGAGGAAGGGCCTGGAAACGGAGATGAATGGTCCTTTTGCGGAGTGATATTTACGGGGTTCATTTTGTTTCGTTCTTTGCTTTGGTTGCTGTTGTTGTTGATGTTGATGTGTATTGAGGGTGGATGAATGTTGAGAGACAGAGGAGGGGTAGGAATAAAGTCTGTCTCTGGAAGAAGCACAGGAACAGAGCCTAGATATGATGGCTGCTTGTCAAAGAATAATGGAGAAGAATAAAAATGACGTCGGATCTGCTTGACCCTTGTCCCCTGATTAAGCTCGGGATGGTGGGGCACAAGCTACAGCCTCTGCCGCTTGCCGCCACGAGGCGCTAGTCTAATTTGACTCTACAAACACATGGGTCATGCAGTGCTAGGTAGTGGTAGGTATACACCAGACATATGAGTGGGATCAAACAAAATTATCAATAAAGTGCTTGCGTATATAACAGCAGGGTATTCCATAGCTTTCAAGTTAAAAAAAGACATATGATATCGTCAGAAAAGGGTATCAAAAGAATGAAGAAGAATTTGAATAGAAGAGAGAAAGAAACAAGCAAAGACAAAACGTGTGTCAAACAAAATGAATTTTACGCATATCCCATGCTTCAATCAATCAAGCTGACCGTCGAGAGCGCGACGGGCTGCATCCAGTCGCCTGCGTAGCGTGCGGATATGTTTTGGATCGGCATCAGAGTTGGCAGCCTCATTACTAGGTAGGGTCAGTTCCTGCAGCTCGGTGCAGACTTTGCCTAGGCTCTCAAAAAGTTGTTCCAGAACACGGGTGTCGTCCGAATTCAAGCTCGACGGCGGTCGAGAAGTCGACTTGGAAAGCGTCGACATAAATGCGTCTACTGGTGTAGTTGGAGTCGATTGCTCGCGAGCTGCAGATCCAGGGGGTGTCAAAATGCCGTTCCCCGAGACTGTCTTAGCTCCTTGGTTGTGCGGATCATTGGACCTGCTTACTACCGTTGCTCGGCGGCTTTGAACAGGCGTGGCTACATCTGGATCCATTATTAGTTTTAGTTAGGGAAAAGGCCGACACAATCGCCGGTGCTTGCTTACCATCTTCGTTCTCATCCCAGCCAAGTGCTTGGTGTATTTGGTGTTGACCGTCTTCCCCATCGTCGTCCTCATAATCAGAATAGGCATTTTCGGTGGCTGTCGCGAATGTGGCGAGGGTAGATACAGAATCTCCACTGCCGTGACGACCGTGTTTCAATCCTTGCTCATGTGGCGGTCTCGTCGTTTCTGTCGAACCCGTAGAGCCATAGCTGCGTCGCCGCATTGATTGAGAGTAGGTTCCAAGAGCGCTGTGGAGATAAAAGTTCTCATAATCAAAGGCATCTTCACGCTCTTCGTGAGGAGTTGCTTCCGGTGCAGAGTCAGACAGAAAATCCTGGAATTCTTCGTCATCATCATCAAATGGCTCGCTCAGAATTCTGTCTAGTGCTTCACGGTCGATTTCTTCGTCGTAGTCGCCTTCTTCGGCATCCTCATAGGTGCTATACATCGATTGGCTGTCGTCTCCGATGTCGTAATCATAGTCCGGTGCCCGATGGTCGAAGTGCGCGCTTTGTTCTGCTGCACCGTTGGCGAACGCCTCTGCATGATGTCTTTCTTCTTCAGCAGCCGAATCTCGATAATTCTCTTGCTCGGTCGAATTGTCTGAGACCCAACCATATCCAGCATTGTTACTTATATTGGGGCTTCCTTGTTGGTGCTCCATCGCACTGGTATACCATTGCTCGGCAGCCGTGAAGGGGCTTGGAGTACGCAGACTCTGCAAGCTTCGGCGCCGCAGGTTGTCCTCTTGTGTCTTAACTTTGAGTAGCGCAACTTTGGTCCTTAATCCTGCAGCTTGGTCCTTGAGATCACGGACTTGCAACTGTGACTGAGCGCGAGAGGGCGGGTTCTCTATCGGGTAAGCGGAGTTAAAGTCCTCCATGGACGACATTTTTGTCACTCTCTTGGGTGATGTTATCCCCAATCCCGTTGGCCCTTCGTGGTCAGAATCCGATCCGTAGTAGCTTTGTCCGTAATTGTCGCCCTCCCGAAGCGAGTCCAGTCTCGGCTGGTAAAATCCTGACGCTGATTGACTGTTGCCGTTGGCGCGTGGAGAGTGGCTTGGGAAAGAAATTTCGTCCGCATCATACCGCGTCGCATTGAAAGAGGCCAGGGCGCTCATTGATCGCGAGGGTTGCAATGTAGACGTATTCGAATCGGCGCCTGTTGGTAGATTAGTTTCGCTGTGGCCCCTAGAATGACCAGATTCTTGCGATGTTGCATGGGCGGGACGAGATCGCAAAATCGAGCCTCGGCGATCAGTTTTCGAAATCGATCGGTAAAGCTCCCCAGCTGGCTGAAGATTTCGAGCCGGTAGAAGCAATCCCGAGGGTAAAGGTGATGTCGACTGCAGTGATGGTGAAGGCGTCAGACGAATTGATGAACGAGCGCGGGTGAGGTTCCCTTCCATGAGCTATTGATAGTTTAGTGGAGTTTCTTTGTCCTCTCTGGCTTTGTCCTTTCTGTGCACAAAATGCAACTTACAGTCAATCGTTTCTTAGCATTTTCCAGGATTCGCTCTGCTTCGCTGCTAAGAATAGCGGACGAGTTCTCTTCAAGCTGAGGATCGCCTGAAACCAATGCATCGCTGGCCTGGGCTCGTGCAGCCTCTATGCTACTCTGGCTCGCATAGCTACTGCGCTTGGAATCTGGCCGAGCTCCATTTTGCTGGTGTTCTTGCGTACCGCGGTTCAATTGCACACTGTTCGCGCTAATTGTTGAGCTGGATGAGGTGCTGCTCGAGTCTGTATCCTTCTTCGGCACGGCTAACGCATTTCTTGGGAATCTGCCTCCGAGAGCAGGGGAGATGGCTGATATATCTTCTTCGCCAATATCGGACAGCGGCCGGCTGGGGGCGTGGCCCTCGTATGTCCACCTAGGGCGAGGAGGGCGAGCAGGAGCCAAGCCTGCCCCGCCAGAGAGGTCGCCGTGGTAGTTGAAGTCTGAGTTTTGATAATTAGACGGTAGCAGCTGGCCATTTTGCGACACATGGGTTTCCGACGAAGCGAAACGGAATGGGGGAGACGGCGTCGACGATTCGCGCTCGTTCTCGAAAGGGAGGATCATGTCAGGGTTCGTCAATGTCGGCGACGGCGGCGCTTCCGCAGGCACATCCGGGCGTTGTGTGACTTGTTCGACAACCTGGCGCTTGCGCTCGCTTGTATCGAAGCGGTTGGGGATGAAGTTGGACTGGGGACCGTAGTGATTTGTCGCCATGGTGGGGAGGGTGCTGCCAGACAGCAGCTAGGGACGCGGAGGGCAATTGGGCTCCAGGTGGCCTGGCAGCGCTTGATCTGCGATCGCGAAAGGGGAGAAGGCGAAGAAAAGATCAGTCACCTCTGCAAGCCGCTACAAAAACATTCTCCCGATAACGACATATCCTGGGCGCAGGTTAGCGGGCGTGTCGCGCGCACTCAATGGGCGGTCAGTAGGTTAGCACACGTGCGTGGCTGACGAGAGATACACACAGTACAATGACAATATCATGAAGAATTCGAGGCAATTCGCCGCCAGCAGTCGCAGAACGTGCAGGCAGGAGAAGAAAGGGCCAGCAGGGCGCTACTGCTCGCGGCCCCCAGCAGCAAATGCAAAAAAAAGGCGTCCCTGTGCCGGCCTGAAAGCGGAAATGATCTGTCGCCCGAAGGGGGCTCGAAGCATCGACTGTGCTCCACCTGGGTATAATTTGAATAATGCGATTTCTCGGCGTCAATTATCGTGTGCGTGGTCCTGCGAGCGAGAACAGCAAATGTTGTGACGGGAGAAAGGGAGAAAAGACGAAGGGGCTCCTGCGGGGGCCGCCTTGCCTCCACTGCAAGCCTCGGCACTGTGCAGCGAGGATAATCACTCTGCGCCTATGGCGGTGGAATAATTGCAAATTCCAATTTTTGCTAGTTGTAATATCTATAACGCACTTACGTATTAACTATCCATGCTGTGTGCCGATCAGAGACACCGCTAAAAATCACCGTTAAGCTAGCGGATCCCCCAAGGAGTTAAGGAGTCGATTATTATAGAGTACGTATCTTCTAATGCATCCATCTACAAAGGGCTAGACACCAGAACTCTGAAAAAAAAATTTAAAAAAATAAACCTATGTATGTATTGATCCTAATTAACATTGAAACGATGCTTTTCTGTGAACGCGCGAGTTCATTATATCTTCGTCAAGAGCAGTTTGGCGCCACTGCTTGCTGGGCTGGCTTTCTTTGACTGCTTCGATGAAGCCTCTGGCGAGGTTTTGGCTGCCTTTTCCAACACCTTCTTGTTCTTTTTCAGAATACTGAGTAGTTCGTCCTTCTTCTCAAATTCATCTGATTCTGCCAGTGCGACAACAACAAATGTCTGCGGCCCAGTTGCCCAAGACATGATGTCGTCCTTGATGTTGTCGTAGAGCAACGTATGGAATCCCAGTGGAGGGCTCACCTTCTCGATCCTACCCTCGGCGCTGTTGAATCGACCGCCCTGGACGAGAGACTTCAGCATTCGGCCCACAAAGGGCGAATCCTGCGCCTCAGCCTTGGATTTTGCCGCAACAGCGACGGCACTGAGAGCCGCGTCTTTGTCACCCTCGGCGCCGAAGAGCACTTCCAAGAGGAATTGGCAGCCAAAACTGGTCTCCATAAGCGACTCGGCGCATGCGGCGATGAACTCGAGAAGGCTCGGGCTCGCTGCTTTAACAAGCTCCTGGCGACGAATAGATGGCTCTTTCTTAGAGGTTTCCTTGCGGATGTCGAAGACTTCTTGGAGGATTTCCTGATCATTAGCCGGAAGCAGCCATTTGACTTTGTCGCCGACAAATGGGTACAACACTGGGATTTTGGCATTGTTGTCGTTCACCTGCATCAGTAGTTCTTCGTTGCGGGCCGACTCGGCCGCATCCTGGCTCAGTAGCTCTGGGAAAACTGTTTTGGCAGTGAGCCTGGTGTCGTCAACCACTTCAAACGCAGCCAGGATGACTATATGCGCATTCGCATCGCCGGCCATCGCTTTGATGGTATCACGGTAAAATCGTAGAAGCACCTTGCGGTCTTTAGCGGAAGAGTATGCAAGACACAGACATGTAAGTCTTGCACCGGATTTTGTAAAAGCCAGGTTCTTGGCCAGGTCGCCCTCTTCGTCACCCTTGATCAGCTCGATGAACTCGCTTGCATCAGAGCTACCCGGCTTTGTGTTCAGGAAATACTGAAGCATTGCATCGTGCAGCATCGTGAACCCGGTAGCCTTCTTCTGCACCAGCTGATTGATGAGCTCAAACAAATGATGCATGATTGGCGGCTTCTTCTCGGGGCTCTCGGCAATAATTTTAGACAAGTCGGCCGACACTTCTGAACTCTTGGTGGTGTCTTTGAAAATGGCAAATTCGGGGCCATACCACTCCCGGAGCAATTGTGCCTTTTGTTGCTTGGTAGCAGCGCCTCGGTAAATGTCATCGAGGATCCAGGATGCTTCAGGGTGCTTAATAAGGCGCTTGACATGCCCATAGAACTCGGGAACGATAAGGTCCCGAATCTCAGTGTCTCCATGAACCAACATCTTGCCGACCAAGAACTTAGCGTAACGACTTTCGGCAAGATCTTTGAATTTGCCTTGGAGCTCGCGCGCAATGAGCTTTCGTTGCTCTGGGCTGGCATACTTCAATGCGGTCTGAATAACTCGCACAGAGTCGTGCTTGAAAACAAAGTCGCTCACTCGTCCGGTGATGATTTCGTAGAGTTCGGCGACTAATGTCTTGCGCTCATCACGAGGCACGTGAGACTTGCGACGAAGTCGTTCCCATAGTTTCTTCGATCGTGCAATGATATCTGCGTTGGGTTTCGCCGCCTTACGTTCCTGTGCAAGGGCCCTTTGTTTGGCATGAGACTCACGGGAAGAGCTTTCTATAGATAGAGTAGTAATGTCAATGTAGTGTCCAGCTTGCGGGTGAAAGAGCGCCGTACTGTTTTCAGTGTTATTCGAATTTTCTCCGTTTCCTGACAACTCGGCTGGGTCCTCATCTTCAGACTCCGCGTTTCCTTGCTCCTCGTCAATTGTAGCTTGCTCGTCATCCATCTCGATATCGGAATCGTCCGCTGAATCAGAGATCTCACTGTCGTCTTCGTCCTCGTCTTCGTCTTCGTCCACCTCCTTTTTCTTCTTCTGCACTTTTTTGGACGATGCGCTTTTTTCAGCAGCCTTAGCAAGCTTTTTGTCCCTGTTCATCTTGCGAGAACCTCGTGTAATGCCTTTTTTCTGGAAGGACGGGGGAAGATAGTTCTTTTTGCCGCCTTTTGCTGCTGAAGAAGCGGTGGCATCCTTGACCTTGGCACGCTTGCCATCTCGGTCGTTGCCCGTCTCGACTCTGCGTTTGATTCCGGGCATGGCGACGACTGTGGTATTGAACGAATTGTCAAAGGAAAGGGAAGTAAGTGCACGATGACCACCGCGGTCAAGATTTCATTCCGCTGGATTTTTTTTCCCGGCAGAATCAAGTGCCTGCCTCCCGCGGGCGGTGTAGACTGACGGAGTTTGCTTTGGCCCGCCAATGGAACTAGACCATAAAAGGAAAGGCCTACCGCAGACTTTAAGATGAGAAAAGATAGATACGTAGATAGATAACAGACAGCAAAAACAAAAGCAAAAAAGAAGAGAATGCAGTTGAACAACTTAATAGCGAGTTGCCTTGCAGCGGGGAGGTGCGACCTGGCGCCGCCATCGCAGAGTGGAGAGCGCCTTGCAGAATTGCTTCCCTGAGGAATCATCTCCATTGCTTAAGGCAGCGCAACAATCGTGGTTATCCAACGAGTTGCGGCTGCCGCTCCACGATTCGAACCAGACACGCTCACCCGTCGACGATGTCTAACAAGGTTTCCCGCCGACAGCTGCCCTTCCACTAGGATATCCGTCACAGATAACCGGGGTCAGCCAAATAAAGCTCTATAACCCGTGTCCGTGAATTCCCAGTTTTTACTCGTACACGTTACGATACGACAAACCAGTAACACATGCATTAATGCCGTTTACAATGTATTAACGATTGTCAAACGTACTATGTACAGCTACGTACCGCGATCCATGCTCCAAACCCGATCGCAGCCAGGGGAAAACCAGATCCAGCAGCAGCACGACGTAATCCCAAGCCACCCACGCTTGCCTCCCCCGCTGATCGTCGGGCTGTGCACCGCATGCGATCGTGCTTATCCTTGACAATCGTCTCCATCTGGGGCCCTTGCACAGACCGAACCCAGTGAAACGTTTCTTGGTCATGTGAGAGCGCTTTGCCCTTTCGACCATTCGACTAATTATCACCACTGCTCAATTGCAACTTTTGCCTTGATCTTCTCCCACACGCTTCCCGATATACCCACCTTCCGTTATCGATAATGCCTCAACTTCGCAATCTATTGGCACGAAAGCCCACCGCGCTTGAGAATGAGGGCAAAGAAAACAATGCGACGGCGCAGGCGCGCTTATCTGTCGAGAGTCAGAGCAGCGGTCCATTGAATTTCCGAAAGAGCAGAGAGGAGGTTCCCAATGAATATCAACTGTGTGGTACGTGTAGCAATTGCCGCATCATACAAATTGTAGGTGTAGGATGGAACTGACGCAATATGTGCGCCAGTTGTTAACGATAGTGGTGTCTACCTTCCGGTATTATCATCTCTTTCCAAGTCAGTCACTCGCTGATGTCCATCAATTGCTAACCACGGACACTGGCTAGCCCTCTCCACCTGAGAAACAGAGCTTCTGGCACAGATACCCCAACTCTCCCGGGTCTTCGAAGCATCGCAACCTCGTGAATGAGAACGAGCCATTCTCCATAAGTAGAGAATCGTTCGACTCTTATCGTCGATCCTTTGTACGCAAATACTCCGCCCCTATGGCCTGTGCTTTCTAACTCGTGTGCGCTGTAGGACATCTCCGCCAGATCTCCAGTCGTCCAACCCGACGCCCTCCCCTCCCGCACCTCTCTGGACTCTCGCGTCTCCCGACAAAATGGACGCCTCAGTGCTGGAAACACATTCGAGCGTCCTCAGTCCATGGAGGAGGAGACATTTGAGGAGGTTGGACTGGCCGACGAGGATGTCAAGCCGAAGAAGAAAGGTCTTTTTGCTCGCTTCGGGGACAATTCGTCTGACTCGAATGCAAATAGCAACCGGCCGCTGGGATTCCGTCTCCCAGGTCGAAAGCGAGGCCAAAGTGGCCAAGGCGCGGAGCTTGGGAGTTTCAAACCCGAGTCACCCATGACAGAAGCCTGAAGTCCTCGGTAGGATTTGCTGCTTCAATTATTGTCTTATTAACGCTTACTTGTTTTAATCATTCATGGCGCATGTATTGGACTGGTTTATAAAGCACACTCGTTGACTGTCTGCTTGATGGCCAGAGTATAGACAATGGGCACTTGTGAACGTGCTACTGTTGACCTGGGTTCTTTGCAAAGTTTTGACAACTTTTTGTTATTTGTGGTTTTTTTACCCCGAGGGAGAGTTTACTCCCTCGTGATCCAATATGCACGACCGCCCCTCTGATTACAGGTTAACAAACTAGGGTTAATGTTATATAGTTATATGGAATTTTTTTGAGGCGGATATATACCGCACTACGTGCACATCTATACATCCATATATAGGCAGGGACGGGCGGTGAGGTGACGCCGCGGTGGAAAGAGCGCGAGGTGAAGAAACTGCCTGGCGACCTTGCTCCGTTCCCTCTTCAAACCTCAATTTGCACAGCTACTTTTGCAGTTTCAAGCCAGCATTATTGTCCTCTTTTGTTAGCTTCCCGAATATCTTAGTTCTCGTGGACTCTTGCTTTCACTATCATGGCTTTTTGGGAAAGGTGGGAGGCCTGGGAGAAAATGATCTTTGTAGGTTGTTCAAGTACCTCTCCTTTTGCATCATTGACTGACTGAAATTTCAACCCAGGTTCTTGCTTGTGCCATGGTACACCCTCGTTTCCTGAACGAAGCAAAAATGTCGCTAAACGATACAGGTCGTCGTCATTGTCGTGGGCTTTCTTATGACATGTTTCAGGAGGTGGAGAACTCGCTCACACACCCACGCCTCAACAGAAGAGGCTCATCGGAATACCACCATTTGGCGGCAGCAATTCAAGGTTGACGATGTCCCATTTGGTGCTCGAGCACTCGAGATTGGCGTCCCGGTCGAGGGCGTTTATGCCCTAGGGCAACAAACACCTCGTCGCAATGCACCGCCTTATTACAACGCCGAATGCGCTATAATGAGTACTCCACCAAGTCCATCGCCTCCACGAGCTTCTCGATCCAGCCAGCTGAGTCGCTATGCGTCTTACTCACCTCTTTGATCGTTGCAAAAGCAACCAAGTATGTTTAAGGGTGTTCGCATTGATATCCAAGCAATAACCTTACCATATCGAGTCTGGTTTATTTTACGCATCAAGCGACAACTGAATCGACAGTACTGTTTTGTCGTGGAGGATTTGAGCGAGATCACAAAAGTAGATAGTCCGACGGTAACAAGCAGCATGGATATTTTCAACACAACACAGAGAGGAAAAGAATGTACAACGAAGACTCCGCATTCTCTGAGCTTAGTAGGGTTTGGAATTAAACGAAATAATCCCTTTGGTAATATTTCAATAGTCAATAGCATCATAATATCTTACTGTTTAATGTGTCTAATGTAGAAACCTCTCGAGCCAATCAGCGTTCCCACTCGAATTACTCCGATTCAGTCACTGATTAACCACGTGACCTCGCGTTGTTGCCTGACGCGTCCTCGCTAGTCAACAACCGACTTCGCCATCAATTAATTCATCTCTTCCACGGCTGGACAACTCGCCATACGCAAATTAATTCTTGACGGATACTCAGGAATACGTGCAAGCTTCCAGTACTTAAAGTTTTACTGGTGTGCGTGCAAGAACGCGTGGTCGACTGGGAGTTTCCTGTGTAAAAGACACGACTCTGCAACCTGAGCAAATATCTAGTCAACGAGTGATATACACCTGCGAAAATGACTGCAGACGCCGAACCCCAGATGGAGTATGATGATGGCGGACTTCCAGGCCCTGGTGCTCCCACGCCGATTTCGGCTCTCGAGGTACGTTCGCCTTGCATCAACCCCGCGTCTTCATTATCTAATTGTTGAGCAGGGTGTTGCTGGTTTAACCGCCAGAGATGTCAAGTTGATCATCGATGGAGGCTTTCATACTGTTGAGTCGGTTGCATACACGTAGGTATTATTCCAAGTCCGGTTGCCTCAGTTCTGATACTTCTCGTCCAGTCCGAAACGAGTCTTGGAGCAGATCAAAGGTATCTCTGAACAGAAAGCCACCAAGATTTTGTTTGAAGGTAAAATTTGAATGTAAATTACCAACGATAGGATTGCTAATACAACAAAATCCAGCTACCAAGCTGGTCCCTATGGGCTTCACGACCGCCACAGAAATGCACGCTAGACGAAGCGATCTTATCTCTATTACCACCGGTTCGAAA
Source organism: Talaromyces sp. R2412 (assembly GCA_023626135.1). NCBI lineage: Eukaryota > Fungi > Ascomycota > Eurotiomycetes > Eurotiales > Trichocomaceae > Talaromyces > Talaromyces sp. R2412. The sequence continues at coordinate 490,384 of JAMAGK010000004.1, forward strand.
CAATTAGACACTCTTTTGGCTGGAGGAATAGAGACTGGATCAATCACGGAGATCTTTGGCGAATTCAGGACGGGAAAAAGTCAACTGTGCCATACTCTTGCCGTTACGTGCCAGCTACCATTCGACATGGGTGGTGGAGAAGGGAAATGCCTTTACATTGACACTGAAGGCACATTCCGTCCAGTCAGGTTGTTGGCCGTTGCGCAGCGATATGGCCTTGTAGGAGAAGAGGTCCTGGATAACGTTGCCTATGCTCGGGCTTACAACTCAGATCACCAGCTCCAACTTCTCAACCAAGCGTCTCAAATGATGTGCGAAACACGATTCTCACTGCTGGTAGTCGACTCTGCGACTGCACTGTATCGAACCGATTTCAATGGGCGTGGTGAACTGTCCAACCGTCAGACACATCTTGCCAAATTCCTGCGAACGTTGCAGCGCCTCGCCGACGAGTTTGGAATTGCAGTCGTCATCACCAACCAAGTCGTCTCTCAGGTTGATGGAGGCCCAAGCTCCATGTACAATCCAGACCCAAAGAAACCAATTGGAGGAAACATTATTGCTCATGCAAGCACGACTCGACTAAGTTTGAAGAAGGGCCGCGGGGAGACCCGAATATGCAAGATCTACGACAGCCCTTGTCTGCCCGAGAGTGATTGTCTGTTTGCGATTAAAGAGGACGGTATCGGTGATCCTAGTCCTAAAGATCTAGAAAACGAGTAGCGGAGGACGTTACTCTCTGAATCCTCAGAACTCAACAGGTGATCACGACCTATGTATAGTTATTATGTTTTTCTCAGTATTATTTCTCGCATGGCACAGGAGCAGTCCGACGGTACACAATGATATGTATGAAGATATGTTTTCATTCCATGAGACATCAGCGCACATTACAAATTCAATAATCCAATAAAGACTGATACATGTTCCGTAATTTCAATATGGCAAAAACATGAGTGGCATGAATTTGTGCACATATACCTAGAATGGGTTTGGCGTGGTCGTCTCCACGGAAGCGCGCGCTAGTGTTTTAGCCCGCCTGAGGCTTGGGCTTTGTAGCTCTCGCCGAAAGCTCCTCCGCAATCAAACCTGTCGGCAGAGAAAAACAACAGTCGCGCGTCCACGAGCCCACCCTGTGACGACGAGCATGGCAGCCTACGCCTGACTCCTATCCTGAATTTCTTCCCTTTAACCACCACAGCCGAAACATGGCTAAGATTTACAAGGAAATCAAGGTCGACGTGCGCCCAGCCGCAGCAAGCACCGTGGTCGACATCCAAATCCCCACGCAAGAGACATCGCAGCGGCGGGCCAGGTTGGCTCTGTCCTCGCTGACAGCTCAAGATATACCGACCATCAGAGACGAAGAAGATTTTGCGAGACGATACTTGGCTACGCAAGGGTCCCTTTACTTTCGCCAACGAAAAGTTTATCCGCGTACGTTCCTTTGGAGGGTGGTCAATGACAACAAGGTGCTGGAGATTCAGTCTGTGGACATTTCCAAAAGTGTCGTCGATCACCATGAAGCGAACCTGGTGCTTCGCTTCGACTTTCAAGAGGCGATAATCCCGTCTGGCGTGGCACTAGCAGACACAGAAGATCATGAGGTGCTCAACGTCTTTGTGTTGACCACCTCCAAGCACCTGTACACACTGAGTCTCCGACCAGAGTTTTTCCGCCGTGTGTCATCCATAGACGAAAATCTCCAAGACTGGTGCAAATCGTTTGTGCCTTCCCCTCTGTCTTTCACTCAACCTCATCGCTTGCACGCTAGCAACACGACTGAACTGTTTATAGCGCTTGAAAACGGCGCTCTTTTGAGGTTGACCAGGCGAGCTGGAGATGATGGTGGGCCAAGTATTCCTTCTTTTTTTTTTGCTGTTGATTAGTCTGACACAATTCCATCTCTAGGGTCGCACTGGTCGCAAATTACCTTTGACGAAAAGTCCTGGGGAGCATCACTTCGCGGGCTCGTGCCATGGAATGCCCAACAGCGAATAACGTACAATGGGCACAGTCTCGACCCAAACACACCGAATGCGATAGCGACAACCTCAGATCAAAATCATGTCTTTGCAGTCTGTCTAAACCATACACTCAAGGTTTGGAATCTCGCGACAAACAGACTGGTTGGCTCGAAGGATCTTTTAGATCGCCAGTTACCCAAACAACAACAGGATTCGACGGCATATTTCCTTAATCCGGCTGATTCTGCTTTCCTTCGAGTGTTCAACGCTGAAAGGGCTATGGATGGAGAATATCGTTATTACGTCGCCACATATACCCCCCATGAAGAAGGCCAGTTTAAGTTCTGGGCTGTCAAAGGCGGGTTGACTGCACCGTTATCAGTCGAGGACCTTTTCCCGCAGGCTGTTTTCAGACCGTTGGACCCTGACACGACTGGGAATATGTTCTGGACCGTTGCCGACTTCCAAATACGTCCAATGGAGGAAGGGAGAAGAATGGAGCTCTGGGTTCTCTGGCGCAACAACGATCTATACCAGCTCTATACACTACATTTTGATTTCGAAAGCCTAGAAGAAGACTGGTCTGCAAACTGGACATCGACGGCCTGGGACACGCGACGCAACGAATCAGCTCCTTCTTTGATATCATCAGACACTGTCGACCCGACGGAGAAATGGCTGAAATTTATATTCCATCCGGGTCGCTACACACCTGAAGTACTAGAAACGGCGCTCGTTTCGTACCAAGAAGCCCTGAAGCCTCGCTCTTCTTTGGCTTTTCCTAAGCGGAATGCACCATTGCAAGAACGCCTGTGCTCCACGATTGCGGCGTCTGTGTCATTGCGGAAGTTCGCTGATGACGATCTAGACTATTCTAAATATCGAACAGATACCGACCACAAGTGGCGTCAGTTTTGGCAGATTGCCCAGGAGGTCAACGGCCGAAGACTTGAGCCTATATCCTTGGCATATGATCTCTACAGCGACCTTCCATGGTTGATTACTACAGACACTTGTGCACTGATCAGGGAATGTAGCGCCACTGAGCTGTTGTTTCACAATTCGGTTGCGGATTTGCAAAGCGAATTACCCAAAGTTGCAGATCGATGGAGGCACCGGAAACTTGAGAACGAGGTTGGCAACCGATACCACGAGCCCAGCCACCTTATCAAGGTCGCTACTGATTTCAGGAAACGTCTGCCTGCGGTCGCACTGCGATCAATTGAACAGGCTTTGCAGAGTGAACTGTTTCTGGAACCTTTGCTATCGGCCACAGATCGATTAGGAGCCTTTATTGACCGGACAGAATTGGGAGATCAAGTATCAGACGATACCTTCAATCTTCTGTGCTCCTCTATGAACGAACAAATGAACATTTACAAGTTGCGGAGGGAACCATTCCAGGTCATCCTAGATACACTCCCGATGGGGTTTACAGCAAAAGACTCGGAATTGCTTTTTACGACATTCGGAGTGCGGGCTATGACGAATGGATCTCAGGAAACAATTTGCCACACTCGCCAAGTCTTATTTGATCTCCTCGTATTGGTGGTTTTCATTGGGGGAGAAATCACTCAAAAATCCGGCTCGTCATTTGATGCATCAGAAATGTTCCCGTTGCTCATAAACTTTTTGAAGGAGTGTGAACTCCTGTACTGGCTCAGCACAAATACCCGAATCCCCTCAAATCGGGGCCAGCATGATGCTGACAAGGAAATCAAATCGAAAGACGTCGGCGCAGTCAAATCAATCCTCGAGGACTTCTTTGTTGCCAATATTCGACCGCGACCCAACATCAGCCTTCCTCAAACCTTTAATCTCAACCAAGGTATACGGGATGTCCTCTCGTGGATCGTTCGGCCCGGAGACGTGGTGCTTCCCAACGTCCTGGTGCACATACAGTGCGATCTAATTGCAAACGGGAATATCGAACTTGCCAGTGACTTCTTACGTTTTCAGCCTAGCAACGCCTGGTCAAGCTATGTTAAAGGCCGGTTGTTCGTAGCCAAGTCGGAATTTGATAAAGCAGCACTTTACTTTCAAAAAGCTGCTTTTCTGCTTTGTGAGTGTTCTTTGCCTGAATAACCTTGAGTGATTACTGACCGATCAACAGCGTCCGGCAGGGCTCTCGGTGACCTGAGCGAAATGTCTTCTGGTTTGCTTGACATTCTCGACGCTGATAATTTCAATAATGGCTTGCCGAAATACTATCAACATATTCTTAGCGTTTTCGAAAAGGCTCGGTCTTTCACGCATGTGTCCGACTTTGCTTCGTTTGCGTTACAGGCTTTAGAGGCTGATAGCCAGTATTCTCAAGATGACCCAGAATATCTGAACATTCGGACTGAGGTTCTTTCGCGACTGTTCTACGCGTCACTGAGGACTTGTCAGTTTGACAAGGCGTATTCGGCCCTCTCGCGCTACACCAACAATGCCTTACAAAAGTCGGCGCTTTCTTCTCTGATTACGGCTATTCTGTCGGCACACGGGCCCGGAATTTCCGGTCTCGAGCAGCTCCTCCACCTTCCGCTTGGCATCATGCCTAGTCTCTCATCTTATGTAGATGAGTGTCTCTTGTCGCTTGCAAGGAAGCAGCCTTCCCTCAGCTCTTCCTTGGATCCAGACGATCTGTGGTGGGAAGGAAACGATACTCCAGACTATCACCGTGTCTTGCACGCCTATCGCATTGCGCGTAATGATCTTCGCGGCGCGGCAGAACTGGGATACCAGACAGTGCAGCGTCTTCGAGATGCACGAGATACTCCGCTTACGCAATTGGCACTTATCCGACGTGGAAGGGTTGATGATGATGAGTCCAGGCGGCTGGTAGAGGAGGATGATCTCGAGAGCAAGAAAATCCGGCACGAGCTTCTATCGCTGATCAATCTTTTGGCGTGCGTCGACAAGAACGAGGCGTATATTCTGGTCGAGCTGGACCCTACCCCGGGCAGTACAGAAGCAGCAAAGCACAACGACGAAAATGACGACGTGTTTATGGACGACGGCCACTCGTCTCGTAGCCCTTCGAGCCCTTCTGCCCGACGACGAAGCAGTGGCACTGGATCAGCCGAGGCCAGCCAGCAGGCTAACCGGAACAAAAAACACCGTCCAAGTCCACAGCGGGCGATCGTGACCTTGGAGCACCTTCGCCGTGAGTATCAGGCCGAGCTTGACCGAGTGAGCCGGATCCAGCGGGGGGACTGGGAATTTGGTACTGTGGAGGAAGATATTGGCAATAGCTTACTCATCAACCTTTGAGGGGACTCGTTGCAGTTGGTAATCTAGTTTCCTTTACATGTATTAGCGTCGGTCATTGTTTTTCCTTGATTTAGGGCTGGGTGGTCAAAATATTCCAGGAGCTTAGGTAGATGAAATTAGGGTGTTCTCTTTCCCTCCTCGTTTGTTCAAAGATATCAAATTAAACATTTTTTTATGGAAAGGTGATTATTCTTCTATATTCTCGTCATTTGATGGGCTCGAATCGAAATATAGTTGTCAAGGTTACTCAACTGGGGAACTGGTATCTACAATTAAGCTATCTTTAAAATCCTTTATTGCATTCGATTCATGAAATCACCCACGATCATCTCAAGTGCTATTACGTATGTATATAATTATCTTTCTTCAAATGGGTAATTACTAGACGAAGCTAGGTAGAACTTGGCGTAGAAGGAAGGCCAAAAAGAATCCCGTAAACTATTTGTCTTTACTTCGAAGCTTGACATTGTGTTAGAAATTGCAGAAAGAGATTACAGTTATCTTCCTATCCGAATATTGGGGTAATCTCTCGATCCATGATTGTATCCGACACATTGTGACCGCCGCCATGTGTTGCTCTAACCCTAATGTGGAAACACGTCTCCATTCGGCGTACTTTTACTGTATTAGGCAATATTCGAGACAATTGTGCCAATTGGCCGGTTTGCATTTATTTAAATATTTATTATTCATTTCGAAGAGCTTCATTATTCTTTTATCTTTTTTGTTTTCGAAACTGAGTCTTGTCCAAGAAATGATAATCATTTCCTACTTGTCCCTTAATTGGGTTTCCCGAAAATGCTAATGGCTAATTATCATACCCAGCACGACCTTGACCCCTTTGTTTGGACAACTGTACAACATCGTCGGACGCAGATGGGTCGTTCTATCGATAATTGCTTTCTTTACTTTGGGCGGTGGAATACTATGTGGCGGCGCGAGCAACGGGTTTTATGCTAATCGGTTGTGTAGTTCCAATTGACCACTGATCCATATCTCCGTAATAAGGGATGGTGGCGACTTACGACATGATGTGTTGAACCTCACGAAGGTTATAATAGAATCATACTCTGCAATTACGTATATAGTGGATCAATTGATCCCGCTCCAAGGATATATTCCGTTATGTACCGGGTAATCGGCATCACGGCACCCACCGGTGACTAACTAATCAGATTTTAGCACTAAATCCGAAGAAATCTCTCACTCACTGCGTAAAGCCGAGCATTTGTGTCTTGGATTATAGAACGCATATTAGTAGTCGGTTGGTATCGCAGATCATCGGCCGTTGTCTCCGCATAGTTAAGCTGTACCCCGAGTTCGGCTACTTGCTACCGTCCGTCATCCGGCGTAAGAAACATTGATAAGTCGCTTCCGCCCCGCATCAACTTGTGTGAGTTTTACTACGTACGTTTTTTTTTTTTTTGTTTTTTTTTTGGTGGCTGAGACCAATCAATCGGCTTTTATTCTTGGTTCTGTCGTGCTAGGCTGGTGGAACCCATTTCTTTGCTATTGTCCACTAATCGGGGTGTTAGTCCTATTCAATACGTGATATAGACGTCTCCGCCTATCCATGTCAATTGATACAAGCTTCCATTAATTTATTTCCCGCTTCAATTTTTGAACCCAGCACCAGTTAATGGGAGATTGACGACAATGCCCGAAAACATCGTCACAGAGCGCTCTAGTAGCAGCCATGACGACAATTCTTGCATCCAGGATGCGAGCGAGGAAGATCCTCGCGAAACCGGCGCCATGAACTTAGAGAAACAAACAACAGCCAGTTCCACTGCTTCCGCCCTGAATCAGCGTGCCCAATCTATCATATCAAGGATCCGAAGTCGCGAGCCTGGCCAGATTGCCAAATTCACACATCCGCTCTCCCACACCGGAACTTCTCCAGATGTACTGGTCGACTTTGATGGGCCTGATGATCCTTACCACCCGCGGAATTGGGGGTTTAACAAGAAATGCGTCACTACTGTGTTATATGGCTTGACAACTATGGGTAGGACAATTTTTATGAACTTTCAATCCATTCCTTTCTTCTTGACCTATTCTTTCCCAGTTTGCTAACAACTTTTTTTAAAACAGGTGCTACCTGGGCTAGTGCAGTGTAAGTGTTTTATCCTAACCTTGATTAATGATCTTCTGTTTCTGACAAATATGATAGCTACACCCCGGGAGTATCACAGATCAGTGCCGATTTCAATGTTGGACAAGAAGTCAGCCTGCTCGGTGTGACTTTTCTTCTTCTCGGCTTTGGCTTTGGCCCTCTGATATGGGCACCTCTGTCAGAGTTGTACGGACGTAAAGCCGCCGTAATCACACCCTACTTTATTGCTGCTGTCTTCTCATTCGGTACTGCAACAGCAAAGGATATCCAGACGGTGTTGATCACACGGTTCTTTGCTGGATTCTTTGGATCGGCCCCGGTGACAAACACTGGTGGTGTGCTTGGTGACCTCTGGTCACCGGAACAGCGAGGTGCTGCTATAGTGGGATATGCGATGGCTGTGGTCGGTGGTCCTATTCTTGGGCCTATTGTTGGTGGTGCAATTGTCCAGAGTTATCTGCGGTGGAGGTGGACCGAATATGTGAGTGCTTTTTTTTTCCTAAAGGCTATTTGCGTGTTTCTGATCATACACAGATTACCGGGATTTATATGATGTTCATCCTTACTTTGGATATCATTTTCCTCGACGAGACATATCCGCCCACCTTACTCGTGAACAAAGCTCGGCGGCTTCGATACGAAACAGGAAACTGGGCATTGCATACTAAACACGAGGAATGGGATGTAAACTTGAGAGAAATGAGCAACAAATATCTCATCCGACCGTTTGCCCTGCTGTTTACCCCTATATGCTTCCTCATCGCCCTGTATGCGTCGTTTGTTTACGGCATTCTATACCTTAACCTGGCCGCGTTCCCCATTGAATTCGAAGAGGAGCGCGGCTGGAATCAGGTTGTCGGGGCATTGCCGTTTTTGGCTCTCTTGATTGGAATCTTTATTGGAGCATTTGTCAATATTTTTAACCAGCGGTTCTACATCAAGCAGTTCAAGGCAAACAACAACCAACCTGTCCCCGAAGCCCGCCTCCCTCCGATGATGTTGGGTTCCATCTCGTTTGCAGCAGGCATGTTCATCTTTGCCTGGACATCTAATCGAAATATACACTGGATCGCACCCGTTATTGGGGCTGTCTGCATGGGCCTTGGGTTTTTCACCATTCTCCAAGCCGCACTGAACTATCTCGTCGATACTTTCTCATCGACCGCGGCGTCTGTAGTTGCTGCCAACACGTTTCTGCGCAGCGTTTTCGCTGCCACTTTCCCGCTTTTCACGGATGCAATGTATCATAATCTTGGGATTGACTGGGCTGCCAGTACCTTGGGTTTTATTGCCATTGCTTTGATTCCGATCCCATACTTATTTTATATATATGGGCGAAGGATTAGAGCAAGAGGGAAATGGTCCAGGGCGTCGGTTTACCCGGAGTAAACTTTTGACTTTTTTTCTCGCCTTTGATAACAGGTGTTGTTCTTTTTCAAATGTTGCATTGCCGGTGACAGTGCCATTTGTCCAATGATCAGTTCAAATGCTGATCGGTACATATTTATAGACTTTAGATGTGTATATAGCCGAAAAAGATTAATGTGAAGTAAATAATCATCTACATCAAGTGCCAAGTAGCAAGGTAGCGTGGATCAGTAAAGAAGCGCAACATTGATCAACTTCAAATGTCCTAATTAGACGTTACGTCTAAGTCACATATGTACTAGGGGCAAATGTCCACATCTGAAATTCTTAGTGTTGACTAGATGACATTGATGTCTGAATGAATTATATGTGAAATACATCCACTACAAGGGTCACACTAATGATATATGTTCGCGTAATTCAATTCTATCATCTTAAAAATCATTTATCAAGCATATGCAATACATGTACACTCGATCCTTTTGACATGGAACCCAAAACTCGGACCGAGACAAAAATATCTATCATATCTCTTTGCAAGTCCAAAAAGAAGTGGAAAATAGAACCCATCTGCGAGGAAAATAGTTGAGTAGATACAATATCAGATAGAGGCAGCGGCAGGATGAGCAAGATGCCATTTCCGAACAGCCTCCCTGGCAGCTGTGACCTTGAGGCCGACTCGAGTGTCAAGGTCGTACGATTCCCATTTAGCGATCTTCTCGAGGTGTTCTTCACATTCGCGAACTTTCTCGCGCTCCACTTCCTCTTCCTCCTTTACATGGACTTCTGTGGACGCTCTCGACACAGTGGTTTTCAAGGCATAATCGCTTCGGCCGTGAGTCGCCACGTAAGTGGAACGCTCCATCCATAGATTAGAAGCCAGTTCGAAATGTGCGACGGGCAGAACCCAGTCATCACGAAGGTGGCCTTTGAAGAGAGTTCGGTCGTGAGTGAGAACTTTGTGTAGTAAGATCTCCTTGGCCGCTTGGTGTTTTCGTAACGCTCTTAGAACACCCGCCCGAAGCAGAGAGATTATGGCTTTTTCATCCTCCGTCTCCTTGCTCCACGTCTTGTTTGCCTCGGTCTCGGACCAGGACAGATTACGAAGGGAATCTTCTAGCCCTTCTTCTCTCATGCGGTTGTAGCCATTCCAGAAGAAGATCATCTCTTCAATCGGATCCGCTCCGACTGCGTCCACAAGGTCAACCTTCCATTCCTTGGCTCTCGCTTCCCACTTGGCCACTTTGCGGGTTACAAAGACGTCAAAAGGGAGCGGTCGAGCCATTAGACGCTTCTTTCCTGCTAGTGTAGGTGCCTTACGCAGATTTTCTCTAGCCTTTTTAGCATAGACAGCAGCCTTCTCCGCACTTGTAGCGGATGTCTGACGGTATAGTACTAGGTAGGCGGCTCCAGCAATATAATAATATAGAGCAGGAGACCAAGAATTAAGTTCGACGCACTATGCAACAAATCAGCGGAAGGAATAGAAAAATTTCATGTCTCACTCACGCTGATGAAAGATTCTGCGCACTCTTCATACCTGTGCAAATACATTGCATCGAGGCTTTTTTCAAATGTTTGAAGTCCTTCGACTTGTTTGAGTGGACTCTTGTCGGAATGCTTCAGCATATCAAGCGCGGTTTCCAGATCCCGGTTGGCACCTTTCATGCGAGATTCTTCTAGCAACCAAAGTTGACTATTTGGATATCGCTTCCGCATCTTTTGGAGCAATGGCGTTAATCTTTCCACTGGATATCCTTCAACTTCAAGTTCGTCCTCATTTGTAGCATCAGGAATAATATCGCAAAAACGGACAAAGCCATTGTAGTATCCCAGGATACCAAACGCGGCGATAGCCCCAACCAAGCTATCAAACTTGCTGGCTTGCCAAAGCATACGCAATCCACGTTCCTTGTCGCCGCGGAAACCAATAATGGCGAGCAAGCGGCTAAAAGTGGGAGGAATCATCGAGAGGAGCAGGAGAAGCATGCCAAAGCACAAGCTAGCACCAGAATGTATGAAAGCATCGATTGGGTGACTGAACTCGGCGGAATCGGGACCGTGGCTGAAGGTCTCACCGAGTGGTGTACCAGGAGTACCTGGGCTTGATGGTGTGTGACTCTTGTCTACTACACTCGGCTGCACGGTTTGTTTGGTCAAATCTTGGGTGGAACTATGAGTTGACGAGGGGGTTGACGATAGGGCTTTGGACTCTAATTGGAGAGCAGTTATGGGGGTCGTCTTCGAACGGGCTGTTTGCAAGTATCGTTCCTCCATCCGGAGAATTCCATCCAAGGCCATGTATGCTTTGCGCATTTTGTAGAAACCTTTGAGACTTTCCGTGAGACTTTCATTAAGAACGCCGACAACGGCAGCCATAATCTGCACCATTGCTTGACAAAGGACATACTCAGTACCTGCGTCGTATATCTGCGAATGAAAAGCATTCGGAGTACTTGAAGCATGGGCTGTTTTCTGTTGGTCATTGTATGCACTGTTCTCAGCATCCGCGAGGCGATCAGCAGCTAAACCCCGACAATTAGTGATTAGACCTTGAATCAGCAGCAGTGAACTGTTTCTGACTCACCCTGACGCATTATTTCTTGTTCGAAACCCAGGGTCGCGCGAATAAAGCCAACAACGCCCTTGCCAGTCTGCGTGCATATTAGTATTTGGTATAAGATGTATAGATATAGAAGATAATGTACTTTGTGGAAGGTTGAGTCTCCTTTATTTAGACCTGCTTCAGCGCCTTCGACGTCGTCATTGAGAATCAATGTGGCCGCTACAACACAGCACATTAGCTTTTGGCTAGATCGTGCATGGATACAGAGCACATACCAGCCATAGCATTCTCAACTATTCAAAGACAACCAATTAGCATCGGTAATAATCCAGTAATCAGGTGCAATAAAACAGGAGTTTGAAACGTACGATCTTGAATTTGCACCGCTGAGTCGAGTGACTGCGAAGATGAGTTGCCGGACTTGCGGCCATACAGCCACGATCCCACGCGGTACATCTTGGGTGGACTTTTTTTTTTTTAACAAACTTGAAGTCTGCTGCTTAAGCCTTGGATATACAAATGGTGAAAATCTTAAATTGATCGAAGCTCTGATAAAGCAATATGACTAGCGAGCAAGATCTGGGTTTTTTTGCGAAACTCCAACAGATCCGATCAAAAAGATTAGCTTGCTAGCTCAGAAGTGCATTCTACACGGGAAAACTGCGCAATGTTTGGCTTGTCCATGTATTGTGAAGCTTTAGTCGGACGCAAGATAGATAATTGCAGATAGCCGTCGACCTCCGGATGGGTATAACGGTGCGATACACCACTTTGATTGACCAAGGCTGGGACCAGCCGTAAGAGCTCTGCTGTTTTCGAAGAATAGAAGAAAAGAAGACAACGAAAGAGGAATAAGAGTAAAGACTGCGGACAACAAGGCGCTGACGAACTCCGCCCAGCTGAGTGATGTGGCTCGTGGCTTCTCGGCTGGGTTTACTCCGATCTGTCCAGGCCGGGACTCCCGTCTCTAAACCATCCGTCGTGCTTGGGAAAGTGGATATGTAGACAAATACTTCAGCAGAATAGCAAGTAGCAAGAATCTTGGTTGGATGCAGAGTTGACGCAGAAAAAAGAGAAGAGGGACAATGCAAGAGAGCGAGAGCGAGAGCTGTCTACGTCGGGCAAGAGCAGGACATCAGCCACAGCCACCAGCCACACCTATGGCAACGGTCTCGCCTGACCGCCTGCCCAATAGGATCACGCTTGACGACATGCATTGTCTGTCCGCCCGGTACTATTATTGCTATACCCAGTCACTCCAGCATTCGTCCTGCCAACAAAGAGCCATCTCGCTCGCTACTGACGGTTGTTCGCTATAAAGACCGATTGCCAACTCGCTACCCTTCTAGCCTGGCCTCACCACCGCTGTGTGGCCGCTCTCGACCCCTCTCTCGTTTCTTACACACCTCACGCCGTCCCGCCCGCAATGTCGAATCCAAACACAGCTGAGACCGACGTCTCGCAGCAGCCTGCTCAGCAGAAGCAGAACCCTCCCGTGCTCGAGGAGGATGATGAGTTTGAAGACTTCCCAGTCGAGGGTGAGTTCCTACCCTGCCCGGACCTGTGGTCTGTCTGTTGCGTGCACCAAGCTCCAGGCCATTGGACTTGGATCCTGTTCTTCTCATTCCTGAGACCACTTTCTTACGGTTATATCTAGATTGGCAACAAGAAGAAACCGAACAAGCTCAAGGGTCAACGACAACAACCAACGGCGATAATACGCACCTGTGGGAGGAAAGCTGGGATGACGATGACGAAAGCGAGGACTTTTCAAAACAGTTAAAGTAAGACATATTACCGCTTTCTTTCCTCTTGATGCACAAATTTGCTTACTCGTTCTCGCTTTAAGGGAGGAGATAAAGAAAGTCGAAGGCGCCAAATAGATGAAAGCTCAGGCCAAAGAAACAGGAAACGGAATGAGGACGATGGAACCAACTTCCCGCGAAACAACATGCTAGATGATAGATCGATAGCTTGATAACGACCAGGCGGACAGAAATTTTTCACGTCAAACCTTTATTCTCCCCATGCCACTCAAACTAGCAGTCATTGTAAGGCCGCAGACGATATTACTTGATTCTAATGAGACCGTCCTCGTCGCCAGATGAATTCCATGTTGGCTAGGGCTTATTTACCCTTTGGGGTTTCTTATGTTGGGTCCTCGTATAATATATATTCCAATTCACACTCTTCGGCTACCTAGAGATTTGATATGCTTTTTTCTGCGAGTAGCACCGAGTAATCAGAACGTGATATTGCTAGACCTAGTGGTTACTGGATTCTACTGGCAGCTAGAATCCTAGGTTTATGCTGGGGCAGAATATTGAAGTTGTCGACATTTCAATTTTTTTTCAAAATGAATATATGTATTCGATATTACAGAGAATCCCATTTGTATTTTAATTTTTCGGACAATAAGAAACATTTACTTACTGGACAGAGCAGCAACACCAGGAAGTTCCTTGCCTTCAAGGAGTTCCAAAGAGGCACCACCACCAGTAGATACGTGGCTCAGTTTATCCTCAACGCCGTACTTGGCGGCAACAGTGGCAGTGTCACCGCCACCGATGATGACGATAGTGCCCGATTGAGCCGCGTTAACAGCAGCGTCCAGGGTAGCTTTGGTGCCCTTTGAGAAAGGCTCCAATTCGAAGACACCGGGAGGACCGTTCCAGAGAATAGTCTTCGATTCAGAAATAGCTTTCTTGTATAGTTCAACGCTCTTCTCGCCAACATCCAAACCGAGCCAGCCATCGGGGATACCAGTTTCGTCGGTGGCGTATCCAACTTCGGCATCAGCGCCAAACTTGCTGCCGGTGACATAGTCAACAGGCAAGATGACCTTGACGTTGTGTTTCTTGGCCTTTTCAATCACATCGCCGACAATCTTGCTGCCAGCCTCGTCGAACAAACTGTTGCCAATCTTCACATTCTCGAGAGTCTTCTTGAAAGTAAAAGCCATTCCACCGGTGATAATAAGGCTGTCAATCTTTGGCAAAAGGTTGTCGATGAGTAGGATCTTGTCTGAAACCTTGGAGCCTCCGAGGATGGCTAGGAATGGTTTCTGAGGGCTCTCGAGGGCCTTGGCAAAGTACTCAAGCTCCTTCTTCACAAGGAAACCAGATGCTTTCCGAGGAAGCTCAACTCCGACCATTGAACTGTGGCCACGGTGTGCGGTACCGAAAGCATCGTCTATGTGGGCGCAGAACTCAATTAGTGGTGTGCCTCTTTTTTCAAGCTTATTAGCTTTTTAGGAGTAGACTTACTGATGTAGATGTCTCCCAAAGCAGTGAGGCCCTTGCGAAATTCCGCAACCTTGGCTTTGTCGGCCTTGACCTTGTTGCCCTCCTCGTCTTTGGAGCTGCCTTCCTCCTCGGCGTGGAATCGCAAGTTCTCCAGCAAAATAACCTGGCCACCAGAGGCCTTGTTGACAGTCTCTTCCACCTCCGGGCCGACAGAGTCGTTGGTGAAAATAACGTTGCGACCCAGCAGCTTTTCGAGCTCGGGGACAACAGGCTGCAAGCTGTACTTGGGGTTGACCTTGCCGTCAGGACGGCCAAGGTGGGACATCAGGATAACAGCTTTTGCTCCATTCTCAATAGCATATTTGATTGTCGGCAAAGCACCAACGATACGTTGGTTGTTGGTGATTTTCTTGTTGGCATCGAGGGGGACGTTGAAGTCGACCTGTTGCGCACAAAGACTGCTGTTGGCATATGGTCCCAAGGGGTAATACGGCCAGAACTTGACGCCAATTGACTTACTCGGATGAGGACACGCTTGTCCTTGACATCAACGTCAGTGATGGCGAGTTTGTTGGAGAGAGACATGGTGTATGAGAGCAAAAGCTAGATCGTGTTAGCAGATGACGTCAAGGAAGCGACAACTTGCACAGGCGATCAGGATACTCACCTCGCTGCAGCAATGGAAATAATAATAAGTTCTTGAATCGACAACCGTGCAGCAGGGAACCGACCTTTTGAGGAACTGTTAATGTCTTTTCTTGACCTGGGCAGGAAAAGGACGAGGCGGGGCACAGCTAAGAGTTATACCTGTGGTGGGGCTTCGGTGAAAGACTTGGTGGTGGGATGCGCCCATCGCCGCACTCGGGCTGATGCGGGACTAATGTCAATCTTCCCAAAGGAGTCACCCCCAGCCTGTCCGGAGCGGATCGGGACAGCTCTTGAATAACGAGGATATACAGTCTAGATTATTGGCTGCATGGCCAGGGACCGAGGCAATTGACAGCATGGTTTTGCCGAGCGATCAACGCAGTGACGAGAATGCAAGACCTTCTTAGCAATTGAACCCTATGAAAGCATCATATTGCATAATTTTCCTCCTATAACTGCATGCAAGATAGCCTTCCAAATAAAACAGACAACAAACAACAGACAACCCGAGATCGAAAGACACAAAGACATCAGGTAACGCCAGGTACTCGATTGCGCCGACACAGTTAGGTCCTTTCGAAGACATAGAAAGCAAAGGAAACAAAAGAGAGGAACCCCCACAGAGTCCGAGTTGAAATGCTAAAAGAACACCCCCAGATGTGCTGCGTTCAGAAACTGACCATCGATCCTGTCGATTGTGCCGAGAAAATCCAAGCTACTCTTCGTCGGAAGAGTTGGTGAGTGAGAGATATGCGGTCCACGCAATACCGATGGAAGAAACAAAGGGCTAGCCAAAATCAATTAGAATGGTCCGTCAGGGCTTTTTAGTATCCACGCTCTGCTTACAATCTGGAATTGGATAGGGACCACTCGGAAGTTGAGAACTTGGACCGCCGGCCAGAGAATAAAATTGGCCTTAAGAGTCGGGAGATATATGTCGCGGAGCTTGTGGGCCAAAGCCCTTCGGCCTCCGCCTTCTGCAAGAGTCATGAATGTGAAGAAGCAGAACAGACCTGGTGCTGTTAGTGTCAAGAGCGATGCAATAAAACTAGATGTTTCCATACCGAAGGGTGCGAAAACCAACTGGTCGAGAGCCACTCTCTTCAAAGCAGGACCAGTGGCCGATTTCTTCGTGAGAGGGAAAGCACGCGACAAGAACCCGAACCACTGGAATTGAATGGGAGCCATGAAGAAACCGTAGGCCATGAACCTGGTTACCCGCTCAAAGTCGAACGGAGGAGGCCGGGTCCTTGCATTTCCTACTTCTCCCCATTGCGTAGGCTTCTCTTTGTCGAAGTCGTGGATTTCGATCGAGATAATCCCACTTTCCGAGTCCGATGAGCGTTGCGCCACCCGGGCTCTGAACGCTGTGATAGTCTGTGCCACTGTATCCGCGATTCCACCAAGGACCTGCTCGCAAAGACGATTAGTATATTTTTGATAAGATTCTGGGCTGTAAACTCTAATACGTACGGCGTTCGTCACCATGGTGGTCAAAACTGTACGTAAATCATTAGCCAACTTGCCATCTACATGACAGCGTCTACGTATCCCTACATACCGGGCTTCTCGGCATAATATGTGTTGAACTTGGCTGCGAGCCTCATAGTGACAGCCAGTTCGATGATGAATATGATGGTGTGAAGTAAAGGCTGTGCGGTATTAGTTGGTACTGGCTCAACACAACCTTAGGACAAGCTCCTGCAGGGGGAGTTTTACTAGGCGGCCGTAAATGTACCTCCGATTTAAGCCATTCAAAGTTCGCCGGCGAGCGGTGTCGATTCTGTCAAACAAGGCGAAAGACATGGTGTTGGCGTACAAAACAAAATCCGCTCAAACAAGAAATCGGTCGGGAGGACCTCAGAATGACGCAAAATGCTGGACACGGCGGCCAGGGAAGACGGTGGGGGGGACTTGACTGCTGTGGATATCGCTGACAGCAGATCACTCTAAAGAAGTTCTTGAGATCAGCCGAGATGGGCTGGCAGCAAGAGGCGATGTGGACGGAGGATAAAAGAGGAGGAAAGAAATCTCTATTGCGACAGGCTGGACAGACACTTCGACGACCGTAGGCTGCGACGGGCCAAAGAGGCGGGCTGGGCTAGTGCTCGGCTAGGCTAGGCTAGGCTGGGCCACTCAAGGCCCGGCGCCTCCGGTCCCCCGCATAAATGTCTATTCTTGGCACTGCTACTGCGTGTCACTATAAAATCAATATAACTAGGGGATATGTTAATAATTATAATTACCAACCTGAGACAGTAAGAAGGGACGCATGCTGTTTCTTCTTGGTGCCTTGCGATTCACAGTCTATGAAAAATAATAAAGCCATATTTGAAAATCTATTGAAAAATATTAAAAATTAAGGACGGTATATGTCGACATGTAAGTGAACTACTAGTAAACCCTTACAATTAGGGTTTACCCTTTTTGGCGTAGCGGTATTCAGTTCGATAGTATATGTTCCTTAGGATATTATTTTATTATGGAAATTATTTATAATTGAGGGGCAGTTAATAATTGAGGTGACGGAGCTGTACTACATACGGCTCCGGAATATATATAGGGGCCGGTGAGCAGCCTTGTCTAGATATTACCTTTATATTCTCCATCTGTTTAGCCTAGTTTTGTTTTCACGAGTCACCAGCAATGGCATCCACTACCGTCCGCGTTCTCGCGAACGGCTCATACTTCGTGCATCCCCAAGAAGTGGTAGGTACGTTTCTCAAGAACGAAACTGTGGCTGACCAGGCCAGGGTCGCCTCACTGAAACCACTGCGAGCGGTGAGGTCTGGAAGCCCGCCGTGTTGCTGCCTAAACAAGATGCTGGATTTGCGTGGGAGCATGCTCAACAGGTTCTGGATGGATTTGTGGTTCAGGATGATGTTTTCTGCGACGATTTCACCTCAGCTGTTATATTGCAACCCAGCCAAGGCGTAGATATTGCCGGTGTTGCTGCCCGGCTCGCTGAAAGCAGCCAATTTGAAACCATCCACACAAACGATGAACATAGTTCTCTACCCCCTGGGCCCTACTTCATCCGCGGCAAGTCAATCCACCAGGCTTGGAAGCTCTATGAAGACAATCTCGAGGCGTTTGTCATCCCTACTATTGCCGACGATGTCTTCAATCCAACAAGGTCAGCCGGTTATTGCTCCTGATCGTGTTTGTCGCCTTGTATTAATGGCCCTTTCGGACTCCGGACATCCTATGGTGTTGCCTCACGACGAGGCATAGTTCCGAGCTGCAAGTATGTATATCCAATTGATTCACAGGTTCGTATTGGGTCTAATACTTGTAAAGTGAGTTTGATACATCTCAGGTGAGTGACCGACCAGTCTATACGTCTTCTTATCTAATCTCTCAAGTTTCCTAAACGCTTGCTCTATCCGCTGGACTTTTATCCACAGGCAGATGCTAATCAACAAGCCCTGACTGAGTAATTCACCACCATAGTCGAGAGGTTTCTCGGGGTCCAGCGGACTCCTATCAGTATTACTGACACTTCGGCTTCCAATCCTCCCGAGGAAGCCGGAGGGAAAACGCTGCTAGAGTATCTTGAGATGGTACTTGGTATATTCTGAAGTTTGAATACCATGAGCTGACTTGAACAGAGCGCAGTATGGCCTATGTATTACGATACATACCATACTTTCGATGACTTCCGGAAAGACTACCGTGAAAAATTTGGGAAATCAGCGTATGTGGGACCATATATGCGGAAGCGTTGGTGGGTGTCCCATTTAACCGTAAGATGGACTAAACTAATCTTTGCTAGAAGTATCGCTGTTCCATTTACCAAAGAAGTGCGCGCTCAAGGTGTAGCCGAGATGAAGGTTTTTAGAACTTGGTTCGAAAATAATATCATGGGTCCAGACAAGGACACCGTGACCGATGCCGTGATGATAATGCCATTCGGTACTTCAGCTCCCAAGTATCGTGACGATGCAAACAAGTAGGTGCTCGTGGTTGCCTCTTAGCTATCTTCCTAGCCGTCAAAAAAGACTTCCCAGCATCGTCGGATCATTTTCGGTTTTTTACCTACCAGCAGTACTTCAGTTGCCAACTCTCATAGTACCCAGTATGTAACTGTATTTGTTCTTAAAGCTGTACAATTTGGCTCACATTCGTTGGCAGTTGGACAGAAGCCGTATGATTCACGGATTAGCGGGTTGAAGGAATACCTTCCAATCGTTAGTAGCTTGATGGGTGCCAGAAGCAGCGATGTGATGCTTATCAATCTGGCGGAGGCGGCTCTCAAAAGTGCCCAGTGGCCAACGGAAGTTAGAACAGGTCGTGAAGCCTTTGCGATTGGCGACAATGTGCGCAATGTATCACAATATGATGCAGAGTAGTCTACTGAAATCGTGCGAGTATCTTTCAATATGTGTCATTCAATCTCTAGAACAGTGTAAAGAAGAGTGGGCTTTCTCTCAGTAAATATTGAACAAATTTCTATATCCAGTAATGTAAAGATCATTCTCCATACTTCAGGGCACTGAGATATTTTTTAGCATGAAAAGATAATGGGACTTGACAACCGGTTTCCCAGTTCGTTTGCGTAGCATACAACGCCATGCTTGGCAATGGCTCATTTTGACTTTGGGAGTCTCTTGGAGAAGAAGGATCTAGTTTCGTCTATAATGTAACGTGATTCTTCCTCACGATCGCGTTGTTTTTTACCAACTCTATTGTTGAAAGAGGCATCATCCTCAGCCTGCGATTGAGAAAGATTCATTGCCAAATAGTATAAAGATGTGATGCTAAGATATAATCGCTGTCAAGGTATGAACTATCGTAGTCTGGTTAAGCGACCGTATTTATCAGTAGCTCATTCTCACAGAGAACTGCCAGCGATTATGTGAGAGTGCACCAATATTTGCACCTATTGATTATTTGTTATTCAAAATTGGTCAGGTAGATTCGACTCGTCCTCAAGACATCGTCTCTAGGGAGATTGAGAGACGCATTTACCAGAAGTAGGAAAGGGACCATGTACATATTTCCAGTCGCTCTGATCACAGATGATGGTATGCTGTTTTTCAAATCCTGCATTTCTCTACCACAGGAAGTCTACAGTGGGAGTGACATATATAATAGAAAAAAGATAGATTGAACAGATGCTTAGTCAGAAGTTGGATACGATCAATAAGTTTCTATATAATAGAGAGATATCATAGATGCTGGCATCTATATTACATTCATTGCTATTAATGTCTAATTCATCGTGTCCACACATCAAAGAAGACCAACACGGAGCCTGCCGTGCCCGGTATACATGTACATCGCCTCATTACGCGCTGCCTTCCAGAGCCACAATGTCTGGAAGATCTCTAATGTCGATGGTCTCATTACTGTTCAGATCCACGAGCCGGACAACTTCCAGGTGAAGTGATCCGGTGGCCAGGGGAAGGAAAACCAGCTCGGCAGAGTGACAAGTCCCAGGAAGCAGCGGACTGTCAATTGGTAAGCTTATGCGCATGTAGTAGAAAAAATAAACGAAGAGAGAGAAAAGCCTACCCTATTCTAAGATCGGTGCTGAGGCAAATCAAGTCTGCATCCTGCCCGACCGCGTTCTTCTGCAAAGCATGGATGATGCTCTCGTCCGTGATGGCCTCTGCTAGGTGGTCTTCCTTTCTACTGGACACCGACGACGATGATGGTCTCGCCACATGTTTACGAGGATCCAGCCGCTTCCGACGTGGAATTGCCATCATCGCAAATTTCCTGGGAGCCATAGAGCGATTGACAATGAATACGTCCCACTGAAACGGCTTGCCGAGCTCGACTGTGGCAGGCCCGGAAAATGAGACTGTAACGCCTCCTTGGGTTATGGAGTGAGCCCGTTCCCGATAGGAGCTGCGATTTGTTGTGCCTGTAGATGAAGAGCTGTTATGGCCACCGGCCACCGGTAAACTGGCCGGTCGGTTGTTACGCTGTAGAGTCTGGCTGGGCCCGCCGAATGTAGGATTCAGCGGCGTGGAGAAATCCACGTTAGTTCGCCATTGCATAGAAATTCGCGGCTGGCAGTCATCGGAAAGTTTGATCACTCCTTCCAAGGAAATATCAAGCATGCTGACCAGCGCTGTTGTCGAGAAATAAGACTCGGGCCCATACTCAGGAATCAGCTTATACATGAGCGTAACGTCATCTCTGGGCCGTAGCTTGATAGGAGGCTGCAGCTCGGGGACATTGGACAAATTCTCAGCGCGTCCGTCGCAAAGAATAACATCCGCTTTATCGAAAACAATATCGCAGCCTATAAAAGGCGTCGCTTCCAAGTCAAGGCTTGCAATCGTTGTTGGTAGACTAGAAAAGGTATTAAGCCGGGAGCAACGTATCCTTGCACTTGCAGCTGGTACAATACGAATGGCATTGGGACTTTGCTGCCATATGTTGTAAACAGGGGCTTCTTTTAGCGTCGCAGGGACCACACGAAGAAGCCTTGATGCCGGCAAGTACGGAGCGACGGTTTTGAGGGATGGGTCTGTCGAGAGGGCCTGTAATACATTTGCAGATGCCGGAACGGTACTCGGAAGATAATCATCTTCTTGGAGGGATTGATCTGGTATTTCCGTCGTCGTGTTCAAAGTCGCGGCAGCCGAAAACGCAATGCTCGGATGTTGGATACGGATTCGAGGACGGCCTGCGAACAGTCAGATTAAGCAAGCACCACGCATAGGAAAGATGCGACGTACGGAGAAATGCTTGGATCTTCCAAATAACGTACACGTGGTTCCCGCTTCCCTCGTCCCCTTCGAATATATTTACAACGACCAGTGGTTCTTCCTTGTCATTCGCAACCCCCGAGAAGACCAGGTCCCTTGTCGCTGGCGATGGCTCCATCGTCCCGGATTCGGTTGGATTGAAAACGAATGCATCTAGACCAATATCCAATTGGGGAAGATGAGCTCTCAATGCATTTTCAGAGCAATTTGACAGCCGTAAGACAACGCGCACCGTAACAGTCTCATCTGAAAGAACAATCAGGTTAGTTTCTCGGGCGCAACCAGGCCTAGGAAGCAACGGTGCCACCTACCAAAGAAAAGCAGGGAGCGCTGAGGAATAGTCTTCAGAACCGAAGTAAAATCCTCAGCGCCATCTTCAAGAGCAGAGGTCAAGGCTGTCTCAATATCGACATCAGGGGCATGCGGGACCACCGTCTCGAGAACTGCGTGCCGCAGAAACTCCCCATGGAGGCTAGGACCCAGCATAGTTGGCTCGGCTGCTCATGCTCAGGAAGCAGTAAACAGCTCCTTCACCGACCGCGATTGTTCAAACACAAGACGAGCAAACAAATTGCTAGATTCGTGCAAGCAGTCGCAGGTTGGTTTGCGGGTGGTGCCAACTAAACACGCAGGGTGGTCGGATGCGGCTAGTGCGCACCGGCCCAGAGCGACCTAGTTAGCCTTCCTTCACCTGCTGCCGCGTTGACTTTTATTCCTCCACCTGACATCCCTTCACCACGCTCGCCGTGAATAATCAGCCAGCAATATGTCTACAGGCTCTAGTCTGTGGCAGGAGGCGCGCAACACCGATGGTCGCGTATACTATTACAATGTCCAAACAAAAGCAACGCAATGGGCAAAGCCCGCCGAGCTTTTGACTCCTGTGGAGGTACGCTCTTGCTTAGCTGCTGTTCCCTTGGAGATTCTGCTAACTCGTTATTTGAACAGCGCGCACTCTCGAATCAGCCATGGAAGGAATATACTGCCGAGGGTGGTCGGAAATATTGGTACAACACAGAAAGCAGACAAAGTACTTGGGAGATGCCCGAAGTTTACAAAACCGCACTTGCACAGGCTCAACCCACTGCAGCGCCACCTGCAAGGTAGAGATTACTCTGATACCCCCCTCTCTATAAAAAGTCTTAGCTTACCAATTTACCAGTGCTTCTACATTCGTTGCTGGCGGAACCACCTCGTTTAGCCCGTACCCGCAACAACAGCGCGAGCGCGACGACTATGATCGCGGTGCTCCTGATCGCCGTGGAGGCTTTGGTGGACTGGATACAAATGGTCTCATTTCCGCTCAGCAGACTGACCCAGAGTACAGCTCCTTTGAAGAAGCCGAAAGCGCGTTCATAAAGCTATTGCGGAGATCTAATGTCCAGCCCGACTGGAGCTGGGAACAAGCGATGCGTGCTACCATCAAAGACCCCCAATACCGTGCTCTCAAAGATCCAAAGGATCGGAGGGCTGCTTTCGAAAAGCATGCGGCTGAAGTTCGCATGCAAGAACGCGACCGCGCCAAGGAGAGGTTCGCTAAATTACGTACAGATTTCAATACCATGCTGAAAAGCCATCCGGAAATCAAGCACTATAGCAGATGGAAAACCATCCGCCCCATTATAGAAGGCGAAACTATTTTTCGGTCTACAAACGACGAGAACGAGCGGCGACAGCTCTTCGAAGAGTACATTGTTGAACTCAAGAAGACTCATGTGGAGCAAGACGCTGTTACGCGCAAAGCCGCAATGGATGATCTCGTGAAAATTTTGAACGCTCTCCAACTTGAACCATATACCAGATGGGCTGAGGTGCAAAAAGCCCTCGATGCCAATGAACGAATTAAGGAGGATGATAAGTTCAAGACCCTGAGCAAATCAGATATTTTGACTGCTTTCGAGAATCATATCAAATCTCTAGAACGAACATTCAATGATACTCGTCAGCAGCACAAGGCTGCCAAGGCCAGAAGAGAACGCCACCATCGTGAAGGCTTTTTGCAGCTTCTCAAAGAGCTACGTTCACAAGGAAAAATCAAGGCCGGGAGTAAATGGAAGCTCGTTCATCCGCTGATTAAAGATGATCCTCGGTATGTAGCAATCTTAGGCCAAGGTGGCTCAAGTCCTCTGGATTTATTCTGGGATATGGTGGAAGAAGAAGAAAAATCACTACGAGAACCACGAAATGATGTTCTTGATGTCCTCGACGTATGTTCTTTTTGCTCCTTGGATGGAAATTCTGATCGAGCTAACATAAAGATCCAGGACAAGCGCTATGACATCGACGCCAAGACAACATTCGAAGATTTTATGTCTGTGATGGCCACTGACCGCCGCACAGCCAAAATTGATACTGATATTCTCCAACTTATCTTCCAGCGCATTCAGGAGAAGATCCAACGGCGCACAGAGGATGAGAAACATGCAGCCGATCGCCATCAGCGCCGTGCTGTAGATGCCTTGCGTTCTCGTATCAAACATTTGGAGCCTCCTGTTCGTCTTGGAGATACATGGGAATCGGTTCGACCGAGGATTGAAAGGTTTGAAGAGTATACTGCCCTTGATTCTGATGATCTTCGTCAAAGTGCCTTTGATAAATTCATCCGTCGGCTTAAGGAAAAGGAGGAAGATGTCGATCGGGAACGTGACAGGGATCGTGGATCCCGTCGTGGTGACCACCATGACCGGTCTGATCGAGACTCACGCAACGGCTCATATCGCTCTGATCGCCGAGCGAGACCCAGTCGAACGCCAGAGCCAGACCCATACGAAGCGGACCGCCGCAAAGCGCAGGCGGATCGCGAGCGGTCATATCGCAAAGTAAGCGGTCTATCACCTATTCATGAACGGAGGGATGATCGTGATCGGGCACGAGACAGAGAACGGGAACGAGACCGCGACCGCGACCGACGCGGACCAGCCCACTATGATCGCGAACGCCGTGACCGAGAAGAAGAGCGTGAACGTCTATACCGAACTCGCGGCGACCCACGTGGTAGTCGTGATGAGTTGGACTATGGAGGAGACACACGTAGCACGGTAAGTAACGACCGTCGGCGTAGACGTGACAGCGACGCCGAAAGCGTCGCCAGCCGCAGCGCCAAACGCTACAGGCGCGACGACCGTGAAAAAGATCAATCGCGAGACCGCAGCCATCGTGACCGAGACCGGCGTTCTGTTGGCAGCCGTACTCCAGCGCCGCCGGCCGAAGAAGAGTTCAAGAAAGAGGAGAAGGCAGTCCATTCCGGTAGCGAAGAAGGAGAAATTGAGGAAGATTAGCGATCGTCACTGGACATCATTGGTCGGTTGTGTAAGTAATGATTCCCAATCTTCCTCTCTCAAGAGATTACTTTAATGTGGGAAGCTATGGTTCTTGTATCATCTCTCTACAAAGTACGATCGATGATTGAAACAAAAATCTTTTACAAAATACGATTACTGTTTCTTCGGAGCGTCATACTATTGTTTTTTCACGTAGAATAGATAATTGCTTTAATAGCGACCCGGAATTCAGCAGTACATTGGTACTTTACTTGTGGTCGACATATCAAAGCGTGTAAATTCACGAGGATTGCCAAACGCTGAAGTGAATTACAGAAGGTCGACAATGCAGGGCTTTTCTACATACCAGGAGGTTGAGATTAGAAATCGTAATGAATTTTAGCGCTGCGGGAGGACCCACTTTCACGCATACATACATCTACATTACTTGTTCAGCATTACCAGTAAAACCTCGATATCGATAAGCAACCAAAAGATGCAGCGGCTTTTGTTGCTTATAATCAGGTCTTGCTTGTGGCCAGGTACAGCCAATTTATATAGAAATTATATATTAAATTAATTTCAATCTATACGAAAGTAATATTTTTACCTTTTTTAATTAGTAAATCTGTGCTTAGAAGTAAAAAGGTTCATTAATCTTACAATTCTCTGTAATATAGCTTCGTTATCTATAAGTATATATATATACATATAACTACATATGTAGCCTACGGTAGCACTAAAAATTCTTAAATTTTTAACCACGTGATATATAAGGGGTAAAAATAGCTATTATTAGTAAATATTTACCTGATTAAAAGCAAATTTATATGGGAAAGGTGAAAATCTTAAGCAACAATCTAATAGCCAGGTGCTAAGCAAATTTATATGTAAAATCGAATTCTGACACAGTGTTTAGTTACTTATAGTAAGGTTTGCTTATAAAAGTGGTACTAATATCGAGGTTTCACTGTATTATTATGTATTACATTAAAACAGCAAACGCATGTAGTCAATTTATGAAAATATAGATACTTCGACATTAAAATCATAAGCATTGTTCAATGCTCAAAGGTTCTTGATCAACATTGAATTCAACCATTGGTGATTGATAAGTTGATAATGTAAAAACATATTACTATCAACTGCACAGGTGATCTACTTATTACACACGCATAATGCATTGATAGATCAAACCATGACTACCCAGGAGAAAGGTCTGTAGCTGATGTTGACCATACGCAGTTGACAGCTTCTGTTATACATAAGTTGGATGAAATATATTCAATAGAGTATAAGTATATTCATTGCATGTGCTTTTAAACGAATGTTATAGAGCCACAATATGTAAACATAGGCAGCTGGCTAGTTGGAGGCGGTGTTCAGGACATGGTACCCACCTCGCATTATGCATGGTTGGGAAACCTTCCTCGGCGAGAATAGTCAATTTAACGAAACAAAGAAAGTGAAACCTCTAGAGAAATGACTTAGTCAAATCTCCCATGTTCATCAGGCCACGTCTCTTGATTTTTAAAGTCCGCATGTAAATCACATGCGAACACATGCAAACAGAATAATCCCGAAAGCTTGAGAGCAGGGAATAAATCTTGTCAGAATGTCACGAGAAGGTTGAGATGGAGCCGTCAATGTGCTGAGCGAGATTTCATCCTCGTCATCGTCATCCCCACCGATGTCTTCACAAGAATCACTGGTACAAAAACGGGTGCCGGACTGCCTTCGAACGCCTGGAAATGCTACGAATCGAACGCCCTTTTTTCTAACCAGTATCCAGTGACGCCGCTTGTAAGTGTCGTGACCATCGTACCAACGACGATCGCGATAGTGCTTACGTGGAATGCCCATTTCAATTCTCTTCTTCCAGGAAGAACTACGGAAAACAGAATTAGCAAAGACGTAAAGCTTAAAAAACGTGGAAATGGCAAGCAATAGAATGACTTGGTGGAGAAATAGAAAGATAGACTTACATAGTTGCCATTCAACTTCTGTTCCTGGTCTAGCTGACTCTGGTACTTGTTAATGCGAGGGCGGTAGCTGTTTGGATCACGACGGAATGTAACGTCCAGATTCTTCAGGAATCTGTTACAACCAGTAAGAAGAGATTCCGGGACGTTCGCATGAGCATCAACAGATGGCTGGCCATCAAATACGATGACACGATCGGCTAGATAAGTAGCCATGATGAAATCGTGTTCGACGATGAAGGCAGTCTTTTTGGTGTTCATGATGAATCGTTTGATAACTCTTGATGCCGTAACACGCTCTTTAAAAACATTAGAAAAAGCTCCCGCTGAAAGCGAATATATAAATCGACTTACGCTCTGCATCGAGATAGGCCGAAGGCTCGTCGATAAGGTAGATGTCTGCGGGAATACCAAGGGCAAGAACAATAGCAACACGTTGCAATTCACCACCTGACAGGTTCTGAACTTCTTGGTCGATAAAATCGTCGATTTTCAGAGGTTTGTAGACATCAGTCTGGAATTGTGGGTTGAGGAAAGCAGCCTTAATCCTTTTGAAGAACAACTGTCGCACAGTTCCCTGGAATTTGGGTGTAATTTTCTGAGGCTTCATGCTGATGTTCATCTTAGGCACCGACTTGGTTCCATCTGGCTTCTCTGCGCCGGCAAGCATCTTACAGAAAGTGGTCTTTCCAGTACCATTTTCGCCCATCTTTACATCCCCAAGCATTAGCGATTGTAACAGCGACAGGTAAACAGGACAACACAAGGGGGAAAATATTTGTGAAAGAAAAGACGCACCAGAACGAGGATTTCGGAGTCAGTAAACTTTCCGGAATCGATTTTCAGATGGAAGTTGCCCATGGTCTTTTCCATGGAGGGATAACTGAAAGCCCGAGCCTTATCGGCCAGAAGGTCATCACCGGCTTCAGCAATACGGAAAGTTAAAGACTCCTCACGGAATCGCAAGTTTTCAGTGGGGATATGTCCATCAAGGAAGATATTTATGCCTTCACGAACCGATGCCGGCAGTGTGACAACTCCGTATACAGCGGGTCGACCGTAGAGGACACAAACGAAGTCAGATAGATAATCCAGCACAGACAAGTCGTGCTCGACTACGATGACATAATCGTCAGGGCGCAAAAGTTCTCGGATGGTACGCGCAGCAGCAAGTCTCTGTTAACTTTCTTAGTATATGGAGGCCAAGGAAGCCATCCCAACAACAGTCAAGAGTTCAAGTATTCAAATGCAAGCTACACACTACTCACCTGACGAATATCAAGGTACGAACTCGGTTCATCGAACATGTACCTGTGAGTTGATCGAAGATTAGTCATCTTTAGCTTTGTATATTTGACTGTACGGTGTTTCGGACTGTACAGCGCAGAAGTGAGCCGACGGTTGGCATTATGTTACTTACACGTCAGCTTGCTGTACACAAACCAGAGCGAGGGCAAATCGCTGCAGTTCTCCACCAGAAAGAAGCGTGATGTCGCGATTCTCGACCTGCTTGAGTTCTAAAACTTGATTAAGAAAATTGTTTTCCTTAGACGGGAGGGGATAAAGACTAACCGAGTACTTCCATAATATGGTCCATATTATCCATCTGCGACCGAGCCTCAATCAAAGGACCGACTTCTTTGACTGGCCCCTTGACGGCCCTAGGGATTTGGTCGACGTATTGTGGCTTGACCACTGCCTTAAGATCATCTTCCAAGACCTTGGTGAAGTAGTCTAACGCGTGTTAGCGTTGTATATATAGCCTAAAAGGCTTTGAAGGCATACTTTGGAGCTCGGATCCACGGAAGTACTTGAGAATTTCCTGCCAGTCGGGGGGGTCATCGTAGCGTCCCAAGTTGGGTTTCAATTTGCCGCTGAGGATCTTGAGAGCTGTACTCTTTCCAGTACCGTTCGCACCAACTTCAATAGAGTTAGCACGAGAAATGTGTGCCACATGGATATAGAGAGTACATACCGAGACCGAGCACCTGTCCGGGACGAGGCGTTGGCAGGCGATGGAGCTTGAAGCTGTTGGCCGAGTAACGATGTGTCACTTGTGTTTCAAGATTGGTAGGCAGGTTGATGATGTGGATAGCGCCGAATGGACATTTCTTGGGGCAGATACCGCATCCAATGCAGAGACGTTCCGAGATGAAGGCAATTTTGGAGTCCGGAGCGACCTCGATGCAAAGCTTGCCAGTGCGAACGACTGGGCAAGATTTCTTGCATTCTTGGCGACATTTCTATAGCTATCAGTATCGAGTCGAAGGGTCATTGCTGATAATAGAGTAGTAGTAATAAAAATACCTTCGGTTTGCACTGTAGAAAACAAGTTGTTAGTGATATATGGCTCAAGCGGGGTAGGAGAAGCTACGACTAACCTTGTCACTATTGACAATGGCAATTCTAATGCGATATTTAGTTTTAGAGCCCAAGTAAACAGAAAGCGAATAATACTTACCGGGTAAGTTTGTCAGCCATGGTGTTTGCTGGCTACGATCCCGTTTTTCTGTGACTGTGGTTAGTGACGTGAACTGAGGGGCACAACAGCATATTCCAAGGAAAGGTGGGATAAGTACCAACTCGGCGAAGGCGAAGCAATCACGGTGCTGGTAGAGAGCAAAGCAGCAAGCAAGCCTCAATCCAAACAATAGTGATCAGAGCGCGTCAAGCATACAAGGAGGGGCACCGAAGAAAACTTGATGGCAATTGTGGGATGATAGTGGAGCACTCCCGGCGCCTGCACCGCGCCTGATGCCTCAGGTACCAATGAGGGTTACTAATTCGGAACGGCTCAGGCGCGACTGGCTGAAAGCCTGGCAAACAGGGCAAACAGCCAAACATCCCAGCGCGCACGTGACACTGGGGCGCCTTTCCCCTTTAAGATATGCTCTAAGCCCGATACAGCCCCGACAGGCGCTAGCTCACAGCAGCCAATGAGCACCATCATAAGTTGCTGCCTTGCTGCCTCAGGCGCATAAGCGGCTTTGTCCTGCCGCTGCAGCCCCAAGGCTGCGTCTTGGCCTGCTACTCGCTGTTCCGCCTCTACCACCCACATCCGCCGACATCTAACTTCCCTGACATTCCACTACTCAACACCCAGCTTTCGGTCTCGCAGATCTTTAAGGCCACTCTTTTCCTTCCCACAACCCCAATTTGCCTTCACCATCGACTTCCAGACATTGACCAACTCACTTTCAATCCCCTTTTGGGGTTACCACGCTCGGGACGGTAAGCTCTTTTTTTTTTTTCCTGTTGATCTGCCAGACGCGTCCTGGCTTGGCTGGAGTACTTCGACGCTGGCGCTCGACCCACCCACCACCTTCAGGATATCTTTTTTTCTGGCTCTCCAGGCTGCTCTTCGACACTGGAAATTGCGCTTTGTCCCTTGTCATCGTCGGTCCACTACTTGGAGCGCCGGCCTCTGCTCTTTGCGTGGGCGACCACCTCGTCATCCGTCTCCGTCATTTCCATCAACCTTTCATCCTCAAAGAACTTGTCCATCAAATATCTTGTTTTTATGCTCTTCCTATGCGCAATACTTTGATATCTACTTGTCTTCACGGTCGCAAAACGATTCTCATCATCTAAGAATGCTTCTTCTTGTGGTTCCGCGTCCATCAAACTTGCAATGCTAACTTTTGTATGCCGTAGCAGCTAGCATGGCGTACCCGGCCACCGCTGAACTGTCCTCCGGGACTCAGTCTTTCCAGCCGTCGACTAATGGCTACGGCCATATGTCATCTTCGGAACCGGCGAGCGACCGAGAAAACGATGTTCTGACTGACGCGGACGCTGATGGCGACATGTTTGACGATGCCAGCGTTAACGACAATCCGGGTGCTGGAGAAAATATTCATATCGCGCCTTTGGAAAGGAGGAACTCAAGCTACGATGAGTCGGACCTCGAAAGCAATGGCCAGAGCAACCACTCCCTTTCGTCGTCGTCCTCCTCCCCAGGCTCTAGCCTCGGAATCAAACGCAAGTCATCACCAAAAGTTGACGAGGTCCAATACATGAGGCAGAACCCAGAGCTCTATGGGCTGCGTAGGAGTGGTCGGTCTCGAACCGAACTTCGACAAACCCTTGTCGATTCCGATGACGACGATGAACCTAAAGGGCCACGTTCCAAGCGCCGACGCATCAATATTTCGCAACCGGTCTCGAAGGGACCCTCTCGCTCGGTTACTCAGTCATCTCTGACCGACTCGGACTCGGACGAGTATGGCGCCTCTCATGCTCGCTCGTCTAGACGTCGTCAAACCCAACCATTCGTTTCCCATCAGCCTCTCGAGGTTCGTTTTTCTAGTAGGAATGCTACAAGGGTCGCCAACTACAACGAAGATTCCGATGATATGTTCGAGGACGAAGTTCAGGATTGGACAGTACACGATGCCGCTACAGTCCCACAGAGCAATGGCCCAGGCATTGATTGCGTTCTTAATCATCGTCTCAAGGACGACGTCGATTCTAGTATCGCCCCTGAAGATGTCAGAATAAGCGATTGCATGTATTACATCAAATGGCAAGGCCAGTCCCATTACCATGCAACTTGGGAAACCAGTGACAAGCTCCGAGGATTCAGTGGCTTCCGCCGGTTAGAGAATTATTTTAAGAACAAGTTGAAGCTCGATTTCCATTTGAACAATGATCCTGACGTCGCACCCGAAGACAAAGAAAAGTGGAATCTCGACCGTGAGCGCGAGGTTGAATCACTCGAAGATTACCGAAAAGTTGACCGTATCATTGGTCATCGCGAAGGGATTGACGGCGATGAGTACTACGTCAAGTGGAAACGCTTGAATTACGACGCATGTACTTGGGAAAATGACACGCTTATAAAAGAAATTGCCCTGGACGAGCTTGACAAATTTTTAGATCGCAACGACAAAGTTGTCACTTGCGCTAAAGATGAAAAAACTTCACACATACCGATCACGGGTTCACCAATTTTTCTGAAAAACGGAGAGTTGAAAGATTTTCAAATCAAGGGCCTGAACTTCTTGGCTTATAACTGGGCTCGCAGGCAAAATGTAGTCCTCGCCGACGAAATGGGTCTTGGAAAGACGGTACAAACCATTGCGTTCATCAATTGGCTTCGTCATGTTCGTGGGCAAGATGGCCCCTTCATTGTCGTCGTTCCCCTTTCAACCATACCCTCTTGGTCAGAGACATTCGACAACTGGACACCGGACGTGAACTACGTGGTTTACAGTGGCTCGAGCGTGGCTCGTACAATCCTCAAGGACTATGAATTATTAAAGGATGGAAACCCTCGCAAGCCAAAGTTCAACGTCATGCTAACAACATATGAATATGCCAACATGGACTTTGAGTTTCTTCGCCAGATACCCTGGCAGTTCATGGCTGTAGACGAAGCTCACCGTTTGAAGAACAGGGAGTCTAACCTCTATGGCAATCTCCTTGCCCTTAAATCTCCGGCTCGACTCCTCATCACGGGCACTCCGATTCAAAACAACCTTGCCGAGCTCTCGGCTTTGATGGATTTTCTTAATCCAGGATTAGTCGAAGTAGAAGTCGACATGGATTTAAATTCTGAAGCCGCATCAGAAAAGCTTGCCAACCTTCAAACGACTCTCAAACCGCTTATGCTTCGTCGAACAAAGGACAAAGTAGAAAGGGACCTCCCCCCTAAAACCGAAAAGATCATTCGTGTCGAACTGTCCGATATCCAACTCGAATATTACAAAAACATCCTCACCAAGAACTATGCCGCCTTGAACGAAGGTGCCAGTGGCCAGAAACAGAGTTTGTTGAATATTATGATGGAATTAAAGAAGGCTAGCAACCATCCCTTCATGTTCCCTAATGCCGAGGCGAAGCTTCTCGAGGATGTTACGCGTCGGGAGGATGTTCTGCGCACCATGATTACATGCAGTGGTAAGATGATGCTTCTTGATCAGTTATTGGCCAAACTCAAACGCGACGGTCATCGAGTTCTCATTTTCAGTCAAATGGTGAAGATGTTGGATCTTCTGGGAGACTACTTGACCTTCAGAGCATACCCATACCAAAGACTCGACGGAACTATCAGTGCCGCCAACCGTCGCATAGCTATGGAGCATTTCAATGCCCCAGAGAGTGCCGATTTCGTCTTCCTTCTATCCACCCGTGCTGGTGGTCTTGGGATCAACCTAATGACAGCTGACACTGTCATTCTCTTTGATTCCGACTGGAATCCACAAGCCGACCTCCAAGCGATGGCTCGAGCACATCGAATTGGGCAAACTAAGCCCGTAAGCGTGTATCGACTAGTGTCGAAAGATACGATCGAGGAAGAAGTGCTAGAACGCGCCCGAAACAAGCTGATGCTGGAATTCATTACTATTCAGCGTGGACTGACAGAGAAGGAGGCTCTTCCAGGCAAGCATGCTCGTGCTGTCGGCGAGCCCACTGGTACGGATGAAATCTCGCGTATCCTTAAGCGGCGTGGACAGCGAATGTTTGAGCAAACAGGCAACCAGAAAAAGCTGGAACAGCTTGATATTGATTCTGTACTTGCTAATGCCGAAGAACACAAGACAGAGCAGGCTGAAGGGCTGGAGGCTGATGGAGGCGAGGAATTCCTGAAGTCTTTTGAATTTGTTGACGTCAAGGTCGATGAGATGAGTTGGGACGATATAATTCCCAAAGAAAAACTCGAAGAGATCAAAGCCGAAGAAAAGCGCAAAGAAGATGAACGTTATCTCAAGGAGGTTATCGAGCAGAATCGCCCGCGCAAACGCAATGTACCAGCCGATGGCCGTGACGAGCGAGAAGAGCGGAAAGCTAAACGTCATGCACGCGTTCAAGTCAACGCAGAAGCCGGGGATGGATCTGAATCTGAATCGGATGATCCTAAACGTCCTTTGGTAGAGAAAGAGCTTCGCCACCTGGTGAGGGCTTTTCTACGATACGGTGACATCGAGAACCGAGAAGAAGATATCGTTCGAGAAGCTCGGCTTACGGGACGGGATAGGGAAACCGTCAAAACCGCACTCAATGAGATCACAACTAAAGCATCAGATCTTGTGAGAGAGGATAGGCAAAAACTTGCGGATATGGAGAGATCTGGTAAAATACCCACCAAAAAGGAAAAGAAAGCCGTTTTGTTTGATATCCACGGGGTCAAGCGTATAAATGCGCATACCATTGTCGAGCGACCTGAAGAAATGCGCGTGCTTCGTGCGGCTACAGACGGATTGGCTGATTACAAGAGCTTCCGTATACCTGAAGCATCTAAAAAGGCTGATTATACTTGCCCTTGGGGTGCACGTGAAGACGGAATGCTGTGTATTGGCATAGTTCGACATGGTTATGGTGCATGGCCCGAAATCCGTGATGACCAGGACCTGGGGCTAGGTGACAAATTTTTTTTAGAAGAACATCGTGTCGACAAGAAAAACGAACGAGCAAATACCGAAGAAAAAGGAACTAAGTCACCCGGAGCCGTTCATCTAGTTCGTCGGGCGGACTACCTAATTTCAGTTTTGCGTGACAAATCTTCAAATGGCAATAACGTCGCTGCAAAGAGAGCGGTAGAAAACCATCACCGGAACAGGAAACTAATTTCTGCCCAGCGTCGCCAAGCCAGCGTCTCAGCATCTCCAGCTCCCTCTAATGGCCGCAAGATTCGTCGCGATTCCGATCGGCGTCCTCACACAAATGGTCCGCGGGACAGCATCGAGCGGTCTAACACTCCAAGAACCGACAATGTGCGAACCAAGATTGGCCTACACAATGATAAAATTCGC
Source organism: Talaromyces sp. R2412 (assembly GCA_023626135.1). Lineage (NCBI taxonomy): Eukaryota > Fungi > Ascomycota > Eurotiomycetes > Eurotiales > Trichocomaceae > Talaromyces > Talaromyces sp. R2412. The sequence continues at coordinate 525,273 of JAMAGK010000004.1, forward strand.
AAGCATGGCTCAAATGGATTGCATGAAGACCATCCTAGACACCGAAGTGTCAGCAATACCGCACCCATCACCATGGAAGACTCCATTTTTGAGCCCAAAGCCTATCTCTTAGTGAAACTCCGTGACGTGAAAAAGAACCATCCAAATAAAGAGGATCGAGCCAATGAAATGCGCCGCCTGATTTTGAAGATTGGGAATTTTATCAAAGAGCTCCTTCGTCACGAAAACTACCCTGGTTTGGAAAACCGGCTTTGGTAAGCAGTACCGAAAGGGTGAATTTATCAACGGCCCTTATCACTAATATTTATCTAGGGACCACGTCGCAAAAAATTGCTTCCCGGCTGGCAAGACTGACCTTAATTCACTAAAGACGATGTACGAAAGGGTCGTGGACAACAATAGAAACACCACAACCATTGCCAGATAGGCAGACATATTAAGACATCATGTAATTGAACACGAAGTCGTGACTTCTTTCGTTTCAAGTCAATGTCATGTCACCAACTGCTATCGGCAGAATCTCAGTGTCTCGACGGTCTAAAAGATCGACAAACGATGAGGGGGCACAGGAAGATGCCTGTGCTATACCGAAGGGGTTTATCCCCTTACAATCCGCCAATAGGCTTTCCGGAGTTGATTCAAAGCCTTTATCCCTCAAAATTTCCCTTACCGAAGCGTTCGGACAAGGGAAAGAACATTAACACTCGGCGTTATCCCTTTGATATTAGAATTCACTTCTTACTGAATTGGATCAGCACCCACTTCCACAATCTATCTGAATTTCGAGTTCAAATACTGCATTTCAAGCGGCGGAGTTTGGAAAGTGTATTTGCATCATACATGTGTTGCATTGCATGGCGAGGCGTGAAATATCCATTGATTTCATATGAAAAGTTGTACGCCACGCATTTGCGTTGGTTTGTTTTATTATATTGAGTGTTCCATTCTGTAGGCCTTACGATACGGATGAACACAGTCGACCAATTTTGCTGTTGTTGATACTTCCTTGTTAACATGATGCGAGGGCAGTCGGATCCTTGTTGCACATACATAGGTGTTTCCTGAGATAACTAGTGTTGCATTATTTGAAACACAGAACTTGATAGTGAGATCTTGAGATGATTTTTTGGGAAATATGGCGCCTTTTACTTTTTCACCATGTATGTATTTACAGACAACTTCAAAAATTTTGAATGCATTTGAGGGTTCAGGAGTTGCTAGACGCTAGATTGTCTTCACAAAAATCTTTCATTTTATGTAAGGCTCATCTTTTCGAGGCCGTAAGACATAAGAATAGCTATTACGGTGTTGAAACTTGACTAACCCCGAATTCTTTCAAATATGGTTTTAATAGCAATGCCAGAAGAAAACCGCTGGATTTGAACTTATAAAATTATACATGTGAAAGACAAGTGATATCGACCAAGCCTTGAAACGCCTCTTAACCGTGTGACATGTAAGAATCATCGCAGCGCAGAATATAAGAATACAAGAGTAAGAACAGGTAAGAAAAAGACAAGGTGAGTAATTCTAAGTAGAGACAGGTTCGTTTAGCACGTTCTCGGGGCGTCCGTTTGCAGGAACAGCTTTGCTCTGTATGCTGGTAAAGGCTTCGGACGTAAGAGCTTCGGACAAACGCGCTTCGGTATCGATGACATTTTCAAAAACTGATTCTTTCTCTCTCCATGCCTGTTCTCGCTTGGGCCTCCATGTTTGTTGCCACTGCTCCTTGAGCTTATCGGATTCTATCTGTGCCCAGTGAATCTGGCGGCGAAGAAGTCGGTACAATTGGCTTGGAGGCAAGTCGAGTTCACGCGGGTCGAAGCCTAGATCGGGTGTAAATTCTGGAACTGGGATCAATTCAGGCTCTTCTACATCCTGATTGCTTGCGCTATCCCCATTAGTCGAATGTTCGGTATCGTCCTTGCTGCCAAGGTTGAGCTTCAGTTTGATCCGTTGGACTTTGTTAACAGGAGTCGCGGCTTGGCCCAGCTGGCTATTCTTGGGCACGGGATCGGAGGGTCGAAGGGCTTCGGTCTCGTGTACGGTTCGCATGTGTTTCGCGAGAGCATCGGAACGGGTGAAGCTTCGGTCGCATTCTAAAAAATAGTTGAGATTTGAGATTAGAAAGTGATGCCTAACAGATGTACTAGGTGTCAGCGACATACCTGGCAGCGCGCAGTAGAATGGCTTTTCCCTCGTATGACTTCGCATGTGCGCGCGCAGCGCATATCCACTAGCATGGGTCTGCCCTTTGCGACTACAATCGACCCATTCGCAGGAATATTTCTTCTGGCGCGAGCCGATGTGGTCTTCGTGGATGTGATTGACTAGATTGTCCATATTGCCCAAATCGCCAGCCTCGCACCCATCCCAGCGACAGATCGAGACTTGCTCGCCGCCTTGTCCACTGTAGTCGTCGTCCTGGCCGCCACCAATGAGTGCTAGGAGGGAAGGAGAATTGGGGATGTCGCCGTCTGTATCGGAGGAGATAGGGCTCGAGGGCGAGGTTGGGACAATATCGCCCTGCACGGATGAAATGGGAGTGTGATGATCCCAGGAGGCAACCCCAGTTCGACGTCGCTTGGATGGTGGCATGCTTGAAGCCGATGGAGACTGGCCATCCTTGTCCAGTTTGATGTCCTCGGTCAACTCATCGGACGCGATAGACGAGAGAGGAGAGCCGGGGGAGTCCGCCATTGTGATGTGCGATGCTTGGTCCTGACGGGGTTGAATCGACGGGTGGATTGCGAGGTGCGAGGATTCCGTGATCCTTGGCGCTCAAGTGAAGTCGAGCGGTGCCATTGTCACACTTGCGATTAATCAGCAAAACATGTATCAATATCTTTCTATTTAGAACGTATCAATCTTAACTTGTATATTTAATATTTTTATTTTCATTTAATTTCATTTTAAAAGAAATTCTGCAGTAACTAATCATTTGCTGAATTGTTACTGCATGTAATGGTTGCAATTTTGGCCGTCAATTGGTAACACATTACTTCTGACTTATACTTACTCACCTCAGTTCCATATTCCTTATTTTTCCAATAATCTCTCCATCGGTTTCTCTTTCTTTTTCCAACAGGCTCTAGCGAAGAAATGAAACACATTTCTGCGAACATGCAGAAGTTTCTGCAGAAGTAGTTACATCAATGGATGCTAACTGATACAGCAGAACGCAGCAGCAAAGAACAAAACGTAAATTAAAAAAACGTGATCAATTGAGAAAGAAAAAAACTGCAAAAAATTGATCCCTCGACGCGGAGTCGATCCGCGGACCTTCTGATTACAATGTTCTATTACAGTCAGACGTGATAAACCAACTACACCATCAAGGGCTATTTGGCGATAGGCATTATTAAATATAATCAAGTAGCTCAGTTCCACTACAACCACAATGCATCGTATTTTCAAACGCCGGGAGAAAATACCTATTCTATGAATATCCTGCCATAAACTCATTACACCCAGAACTATGCTTCAAAACTATTTTGATGAGGAGTGGAGAGGTAGACAAGGCTGCACAGGATGCTTCCACGCGCTAATAAGTTAGTAAGAATATGTAGGCAGTGCCCGTCAACAAAACTCCAAACATTTCCCTTTTGGTAACATAGCGAGGCATTCCCAGTTTGGGAGCATCTCGAGCAAGGCGGCCTCTTTGCTCCGGCTGCTATCTCAAGCTACTAACTGGATCTTTGTCATCCGGTTTCCGACAGCAGTATCAATTAAATCCTACAATCCTTCACGGGTACATCCTCTAATCTTTAAAGTAGGCAATTTTAGAGTAGAGTATCTATAAAACATACCAAAAGTAGATATCACAATTCCAATCTGGACTTTCCATTGGTGAGCAACAATGTTTAGGCAGCAGGGTTTTGCACCCCAAACGGATTCCTAGGGATCTTTGTTGTAGCTTTTGTTACATGGTTTTATTGTGGATCTTTGATACACGCTCTGTTAGATCACCCTCTAAGGCAACAAAAAACATGCTTGTCCTTACAAGAGTATGTGAGGGTGGAAAGGCAAAAAAAGAAAAAGAATTGATGAAAAAGAATTGATCCCCCGACGCGGAGTCGATCCGCGGACCTTCTGATTACAATGTTCCATTACAGTCAGACGTGATAAACCAACTACACCATCAGGGGCTTTATTGCACGGTGCGCAAAATTTCTGACTGATGACCATTACGGCTTATCACGTTTTCAAGTATATCATAAACCTCAATTATTAAGATCAAGTATACAAAACCAACCGATAATTAAATCCCATCACATATCCAGGAATTAGAGTACCAGAAGCGAAGTGGAGAGCTGTGAGAATTTCCACTTTCGCATCTTCTACCAACGACACCAGTCCTGCTCCATGTTTCATGGGTCGATGAAAATACCAAACAACAAAAAATTACGGAGAATAAATTCAGTCCACGTCAATAAAACATGACGAGAAAAGGGCCATCCTATCCAAATAGAATGGAGAGACGAAAAAAATCGTCGGAGGCAGCCAGGCGATCTATTCGGACTCGCTGGTTCTTCTACGTGCCATCTCGCTGTTCAAAGCACACAAACTGAACCACGACAATATCCGGTCAGTCTAAACCACGTAATTTCAAGGATCGTCCCTAAAACATTAAATCAAATCATCAAAGTCATCGATATAATGGCGCGCTAAACCAGAAGCAGGTGCGGAACATATCGCGCATCTATACTCTTTACTGCCTGCTAATATTCCCACCCAAAGGTACATGCGTTGAGAGAACCATTTTTTGGCCAGGTGGCAGTATAAATTGTCATGTTGTTTGATTGAAAGAATGCGAAAGGGAAGATACACTAGTCTCACTTTGCTCTTGTGAGAGAATGGATAGTCACAGGTACCGTGTATGGGTAGACATGCTCAACGAAGGAGAACAAATGATGACATGATTAATAATATCGAAGAACGCCAATCCTAATAACAATAAAGCCTTGAGGTCTTGAGATACACTTTGGTGCCATTTTGAGGGCTTATTTTGGTAGTAGTTGCGCCGTACAACGACCTTGGGGCTCGGGTTAGTGCATTAGAGCCAAACTTAAGTTTGATTGTCGCTGTCACCATACATAGCTCAGATAACAATTTTATCCTCGTAGGTACTATTAATAGTTGCTTAATATGATTACCCTTGTCCGGGGAAAACTAACGCGTGTATTTACTTAACATACATAAGCGCTTTCTCAGCAATTTAACTTCACCTTCGCTTTCATCGAAAACCCTCGTACTGATACAAATCAATTTTCTAATAAAAATTCTTGGGGTTTTCATATACAGATAACGAGTGACCAAATAATTATTATCAGTTCTTAATATTCATACCTAAGATACATTCAATACTAAAATCCAGAACCAACAACAGCCAATTCTCCAGCCCCTGGTCTGTCTATTTCCTTTGTGAGTACATGTTGCGCTATATTGCGTCCCATTTGTGGGAAAATAACATGTCCGCATGGTAACATCAATTATTATCTCTACCCTCTAATCTTTCTATTCTTGTTTTAATTCCTAGAAAGTCGTGCATGTTGCGTTATATTTGCACTATTTAGAGAGTGAATACCCACTATAAACGGTCAGTATTGGTGAAACGCCATACCATAGACATCAGCATCCTAGGCAAGTAATTAACAAGAGACCTTCGTGGTATGAAGAAAGTAGCATCACATTGACAGGAAGATGAAGTATAAAATAGGAGACAACCCCACGGTATTTATTAATCTTAATCACACAACAAGTCTACAATTCTATATTGAGCATACACACTCCTTACTCAACAAACCACACCCATTTCATCTTTTCATGAATTGAAAGAAAAATTGAAGTTTTTCTACGTTCTTTCCGCCTCTTTGGCTACCATCGCCATTGCTAGCCCTATTTCCAACCCGGAGTCGGCTGAATTGGTCAATGGCCAAACCCCTCCGAATGTCGACAGCTCTCTCTTGACTGAGTTGGTCGAAGATGAATTGAATAAACGTGATGGACCTAGTGGTCATGGCTCTAGAAGCCATAATAGCCAAGGTCATAGAGAACAGAGTGGTCAAGGCTCTGGTCACGGCCAGGGTGGCAGTGGGGGTCACTAAGTCAACTGCATGTTTTTTGGAGCTGTGAAAATGCCACAGTCATGTTGGGTGTAGTCACAATGGCAGCAATGGTAATAAAATGGGTCACGCTCAAATTTTATAGCATGGGTGAGAACTTGCACGTGAAAGATAAGGTATATAGTTGAGAATGTTTTTACATGTAGTCATGCAATACTTTTATTGTACACTGTCAAGATCATTCGGTTTCGACCCTATTTTGTGTACTTCTAATCTTTTGTCTTCGGCTTAATTGGAATTTTTAAACAACTTCATCATCTAGCCAAAACTTACAGCTCGTTCATTCTGATTCTTTTCAATATGCTTACTATTATACCTCACAGCACCGCAATAAGTGTGCTATGTGATGAAAGTATTAGTGCCACATACTGGCTAGGAAGTATAAGTATGATTGTAGAAATATGTAGTGCATGATTTTAAGATTCGGACTCAACTCATTGACGTCAACTGGTATACAGAGGATAAAAGTAAGTATTGAAGATATCCATATCAATTGATGACCCACTTGTCCCTGGTTTTCTAGTGCTACACCAGGAATATTACTGATATTCTTTGTAGAATAGCTTCAAATGTTTAAATCGATATACTTATTCATCTGAGTCTACCAGTTAAAATATATCGATACGTACAATAGAAAGAATAAGTTGGAATTAAACCGGTCACATGCAATTGATAGAGAAAAAATTCTGGAGAAATTGAAATATAAATTACCACTGAATCGATATCGGTACTTACAAGAAAGGCACATGCAGTCAACTAATTCGATGTATTGCCAGCTAGTGATTTATCGAATACATACTGCTTCTCGCATTTTTACATCCTGCAGGTCTTGTTTATCAGGTTTTCATAAACTGGCGCATTTTCTGCCTAAATTTCTGAAGTGCAGAATTACAAGGTTATATATAGTAAGTTGACATGTCCATTGACCAATCACAACAACGAGATACACGTGACCAGGCGTCGGGCTTGAAGCTTTCCCGCCCGAACTAATTTTTTCCCTTTTCTTAACCAACAACACTCGTCGCGAGCAGTGTGATTTGTTTTTACGCAAATGTACCATTTGTCAAGGATGATTACGAGAATGTACATGTCATGACTAATACCACTGACTAGGTAAGCTTCTGATCTTTTCCTGCTCTTTTTACTTCAATTGTTACGTGATGAGCAACAAAGTGAATTCTGCAATGCTGACAGCTTCCCTAATCTTTGGCGAAGTTGCTTGTTGACCCCTTCTACACTTGACCTGATTTTGAATTACTATTCTTCTGAAATTTTCACAAACTTTGAGTACAACGGTTTGCTAATTAAATTAAAGGTTATGTACTAGACTATTGAGGAACCCCTAATTATGCACCGTCCGTTTTCTAATAGCGAGTACCTTGTACCACATGTCCTTTAAGAATGGAGTCAATCTCGGCAAGTTCTTCTTCGGATAAAGTCAAGGCCCCTTGAGTGTTCTGGATAACCTTATCCTTGGTTGTTCCACCGGGGATAGGGATGATTGTGGGAAGACCAGGCTTGTTACTTAGACTGCGAACCCAGGCAAGCGCAATTTGAGCTGGGGCAACCCCCCTCCGTTTGGCCAGGGCCACTATCTCCTGAATAAGTTTCAGGTTGTGCTCGTAGTTTTCATCGTGGAATTTAGGAACGAGGCGGCGGAAATCTCCTTCTGGGATATCGGCAAAGTTGGCGATCTCTCCAGTGAAAGCACCTCTACCAAGCGGAGAATAGGCGACAACTGGGATATTTAGCTCGGCGCAGGTTTTGGCAACGTCGTTTTCGAGAATGTCCAAAGACCATAAAGACAGTTCCACTTCTACAGCAGCAATAGGGTGGACCTTGTGTCTATACAACAGCGGCAAGTTAGCCTTTTTATTAAAAAAAAAGCTAGCTGGCCATACGTACGCTCTTCTGATAGTTTCCGCGTCTACTTCGCTGAGGCCAATACCGCCAATCTTGCCTTCTTTGATCAACTGTGCGAGAATCGTGACGGTTTGCTCAACAGTCGTGTTAGGGTCCTGTCGAGCACATTCAAAAATGTCGATCGACTTGGTGCCATCCAATACTCGTAGACACTCGTCGACACTGGCGCGAATGTTCTTTTCCGAGCCATCCGGTGCGAATGCAGTCCGAGCCAGACCGCCCTTGATGCTGAGCACAACCTTGTCTGCATTCTGCGGATTTTTGGTAAAGTACTCCTTGAGCAAGTGGCACGAGTTGTAGTCTGGTGTTCCGTAAAATTCTCCGCCGTTCCACAAGTTGGCGCCCATTTCCAACGCTGTATCCAGCGTCTCGAAGCACACTTCCTTTGACGGTAGCTTGGGGTTCCAAGTCATACCTGTAGGCTCCGTTCAGAAATTCAGGGTGCGTATAGTATTTGAGGCATGTAACTTACGCATGAGACCGTAGCCCGTTGGACCGATTTCTTTTCCAATGAGAGCAGGCATCTTGGTGTTGTTTGTTGTAGACGGAGTAGTAGTAGTGATGGTAGTGGTTGTTGAGAATGAAAGCCCGAAGATTCCTAGTTTAACTCTGATGCAGATGATGTCCTTGGATTTATAGTAGATACTGGTTAATTTCGAGGATGATTATTAGTAAACGATTTAATATACGACATTATGCTCTAAACAGCCCACCAAGGCCGACGCGCCCGACATTGACCACAGCTTACATGTAACCCACTGTTCGGCTTTAAGACGAAATCCGATCGTGGTCTCCACTCCGGGCCCGATCTCTCCAATCGGTCTTTCGGTTTTCTGTTCCGGACAATATCGAGGCGCCATACATACTTCTGTAGATCTTCATTTGTTGCTAACAGTGATTTCTATCTAAAGGGTTATCGTATTTCTTGATGTCATCAAAACGCGCCCATAGCCCTTGTGGTCCGGCAATGTCCAGGGGTATCGGCTTTCAGTCTCAGACAGAACAGCTTCATAGCTTCAATCATCTTCTTCGTCTTCTTCCTCCGTTTAACAATGCTCGGAGCTAAACTCAACACTCTCAAAAAGTCCCGATGTGACTAAAACTGCACCGTCTTCCGTCGTTATGAGCATTCTGCTACGGATTTGATAGCTTCGGCGATGTCGTTCGCTCGGCTTTCGCCTAAGCTGTTATTATCTTGTACAAGACAGGTGTCGATGTAGGCGTGGCCGACATTGGCGTCGTGCTTGGGGAAGGGAAAACCGTGGGCGTCGATGCAAGTGTCTCATCACGATCTAATGATGGAACCATAGATGGGAACACAGGAACTGGCACATAGACAGTCGTGATCTGTCCTTCAACATTGCTGCTAGGGCTTGGTGTGCTGCTTGCTGCTGCGCGAGAGGTTTCAAAGACAGTAGACTGAGACGACGGTGCACTTGGACTCGGTTTGCCCATCTTCCCTTTCTTGGAGTGATCCGGGTGTCCTTCCTTCCTGTGGTCATTCTCATCGTCGTCGTCGTCGTCATTATTGTCGTCAATATCATCGTCGTCGTTGTCGCTGTCGTCATCATCGTCTCCCCCCATCGCTCCTTTTTCTTCCGCCTGATCGATCCAGTTTTGAATATCTTTATTGTCGGGGATTTTCGTGTCCACTTCTTTCAAGAAATCGGCAACATTAAAGGGATTTTTGAACCTCTATTGAAAATGATCAGTTTGTAGAAGAAGTGTGCATATGATGCTGGACTTACCGGTTCGGGTGACCTCGAGGCTAAGAAATTCGACGAGCCGTGCATTAAATCGTCAGCAGATCGTAAAGGAAAGCCATGGACGAGACCAGCAACAGAGGTAAGTCCAAGAAGTAGTGATGAAGAGACCATCTTTGCAGCCAATTGTATAACGCTCCCGGTCAACCGGGAAATGATGGAATGAGCACAGTAGCGGCTTAAAAATGCGCACCAAGGTAAGTAAAGCACGCCCAACAACACTTAAGATGTGGGTTCAAGGAGGGAATCGATCGAGACCAAGAGCGGAGATTGAACTCTTATACAAGGGGGCTGTAGCAGGAAGAGGTGACAGGGTTGTCCAACCCCCAGGAGGCATCGTGCATTAATAAATAAAAACTGACAGATTGAATATGTGCCATTCCTTATTGAGTGTAATTGAATGAGGTAATGCGGACAAGAAAGACACGAAACTATTGGAGACACAGCATTCCGCCATGGCCACTTTGAAACTGCAACTCCCCACGAATACCAAGTGACATAAAGGCCAACGCAGCGTAAATACCAGATGCTATGTAAATCAAGGCTTGTCTAGGAATGTGTCAACTCGCACAGGCCGGTTAGTGTTCAGAGTATCCGGCACCTACATAGGTCATATGAACATACATCAAACCTCTTCAGGAAGCAGTAGATAAGTGTGATTTTGCAGTGCTACCCAACATGGCTGTCACTTAAGCAGTTTGTTCAGAAAATAAATAAATAAACAGAGGTTGACCTTTAACAGTATAATTACTCTCCAGCGTGTTTCGTGTGGGCGGACCGCATTCTTCTCATGCTTGCGGAATGTGTCCTCCTTCTTACCTTCTAAACATAAGATTGGCAAAAACAATATCGAAGAAAAAGGTATAGAGGTGCATTAGTACTTTTAAATAAGTAGAAAATCTTAAATATCGGTTGATAGTATCTACATCCGAAACTGTGGAGAAATATTACCGAAAAGGGTAATTTCTCGACATTTCCGAGAGAGAGCCGAATTTGCGGTTCGCCGACCACCGAAATACAATGAGGCTTTCGGAGCATTTCACTACTATTAATAATTATTAATCTCGCTTAGCAGTGTTTCATTGTGCCATGCTGCACAGAATTAAAAACAAAGCCGGTCACATGATGGGCCAGCTTATGTAAGGGGCCCAGAAAAGGAGTCGGCGATCGCGTTTTCCTCCCGTTTCCGCCAGCTTTAACTTCTTATAGTTATTGATGTGACTCCCCAACTCACGCTACCATCGAATATTCTAGACGGAGTTTTGCCCTGACACAAGTAGCCTCCTTTTCCGCTCAAGCATAGTTGGGCCAATAATGGATCCAGCGTGGGGAGATCCCCGAACCGGTACGGTCGCTGCACCTGCGTCCTCCATGTCCGACTCCAATACAAGCAGCAGAGGAGCAAAGTCGCTGCCTCGTGGTGGCGGCGCTGGGCCTCGTGCATGTCGAACGTGCGCTGTTGCCAAGGTTCGATGCATTCCCAGTGACAACGACAATTCCAGGTGCCAAAGGTAAACGAATGGCTTCATCTCCCCACCTCATCTCCACGCTTGTGCATTCCATGATTGACGCTGGTGATCGTATAGATGTGCAAGGCTAGGCAAAGATTGCGCTTTGCAGCCTTTAAAAGAGAGAAAAAAACGTAAATCGGCACCGAGGAAAAAGTATGTAGTTAAGATCCCGAATCAGATGGATCATTCACAGAGGCTGACTGCAGTCAACTAGCCGTGTGTCTCAGTTGGAACAGAAGCTGGACGACATTGTCAATCTGCTCAAAGAATCGCAGGATCAAGATGGAAAAACAAACACCGACACAAACGAAGACACAAATTCGTCGTCGGCGGGATCTCCGATGGATACATCGCATCTTGATTCCCTGTATCACAGAAGAACCTCATCGGCAATGTATGCAGATAACATACCGCGATCTCATCCCATCAGAACCATGTTACAGGTACCACCTGCCAGTGCCACTGGCTTCACGCAAACATCGCCTATGCCGGAGCCGCGACCTGCAGGCCAGGTGGAACAGTTCTCTCCTCGGACACAGCAGGATGTATGCCTAGAAGCTTATAGGTCCTCAATGTCCATGTTTTTCCCTTTTGTGTTGATTCCAAGCCATATCACTGCAAAAGAGCTAGCCGACAAGAAACCGTTTCTTGCAGAGATGATATTCACCGTGTCTCATTGTCAAGACTATGGCCCTCAGAATGAACGAGGAAAAGAGATACTCAGGCATCTTACCGACCGGCTTTTCCTAGAAGGCGAGAAGTCGTTGGACTTGTTGCAGGGAATGCTTATTTATATCACTTGGTAAGATTATATGCATTTTTCTTTTTTTTTTCTTAGAAAAAAAAAAAAAACAATTAAAGAAAAAAACCGGCGCTGATCAGCAACGCACAATAATATAGGTATCGAATACTGTTCTACGGTGGCAGGCAAATAACAACTCTCTTGCAAATGGCAACTTCTCTGGCAACAGACCTGGGGCTGAACTATCCAGTTCGGCAAGACCGGTACAAAACCGTTCAAGACGTGATCTGGACGCTCCTACAGGGCGTCGTCAGCATTCAGCACCAGACACTGGAAGAGAGACGTGCTTTTCTAGGGTGTTTTTATCTATCCTCTTGGTGTGTAGACTTTCCTATATTTCCGGACTGTGCTAATATAAAAGTCATGCAGGATTTGTTTCTCGTCGCTAGGAATGGATCCAATTCCATACACACCATATGTCAAGGAGTGCTGTCAGGTTTTGGCAGAAGCAAACCAAAGCCCGAGCGATTTGCTTGCGGTTGAGATGGTTCGCATCCAGTGTGTTATGAATTCTGTACGCCAGGCAGTACCCGCAGGCCCTATAGAGATGGAAAAGTTCTACACCTCAATCGACCTGCACATCAGTGCTGCCCAGCAGCAATTGGAAATGCTCAGAAAGAACTGGCCTATCAGCAAGGTCATTCAAGGTCAGTTCAAACACCTGTCCAAGTCTTGGTCGAGGCTTACTGACATTTCTCTCCAGAACAACTACTCCTCCATTACTACTACGCCGAAATGCTTCTTTATGAAATCCCTGTCTTTCTCATCCTCAACCGACCTAATTTCAGCCCAACCGACTGGCCGCCTGACCTCAACCACCGAACCATTGAGTACCTCACCCTACTGGGCTCCTCTGCCACCGCCGCTCTAGAAACTTTCTTTGCTATACATCCTAGAAACTACTTTCAAATCACAATGATGTCCTGGGAACCATTCATACGCGTGCTAGTCATAGTGCGCAAGCTGATATTCCTCAAAGAAGTCCCTGGATGGGATTATAAAGAGGCTCGTCGGCATTTCGACCTGGCTGGAATCCTCGACAAAATCACAGCAAACACCACCAAAGCAAGTGAATTGGCGCGAGAGGTCAATATTGGGACGGGCGGCGGCTGGGGAGGATGCCAGAATAACAGACCAGATCGACACCACATCTTCATAGACGGTAAAAACGATATGCTTCTCGACCTCGCCGCTCGGACGCGTCGCTTCAAGGCCGGATACCTTGAGGCTGTCCGCCTGGAAGAGGCAGGTGTGCCTACGGATGGTCAACCGCCGATTGCATCGTCACAATCGGCACATCAACAACAGGTTCACACTGCTGGTGGTCAGCAACCGTACCCACAAATGCCGCCCCAGAACATGCTGGGCACGGAAATGTGGCCGGCCCCCGAGACTGGAGAGACATTGCTGACGATGGACGACGACTTTTGGCTTGGGTTTTGGCAGGAGTGGCAGCTTAATTGATTTCGAAATACCCGGTGCTTTTTCTTTGTGATGTATATTATTGGCTTGGCGCTTGTATTGATATTTGTAACATATAGAAGTGATGCCCCCAATCAATTGATCCCACAGTACTTTTCATTTTGATTTACTCCAGCCGTTCTAGGGTTAGGCATGTACAACATATATTTACATCCTTCAGTAGATAACGATCAAGTGGAACAATGTTATAATTAATTTTCCTAGTTAATTGGATACCCAAGTCCTATACCAAGACAAATGAAAGATTAAAACAAATCCCCAAACAAGATGCCGCTTTTTTGGAATTCAAGTCCTGCCGTTGAAGGCTATATGCTCGTGAGTTCTATGTTGATTAAGAACTCTTTTTTTTTTCGTATTTCATAACATCGTAACCTCATGTTGAAAGAAGTCTATATGTCACCGTGCGCCGAAGATAGATGGGTGAGAAATAAGGGGTATCATAGCTACTCTAGTAGCGGTAGCTAAAGTAAAACAGTCAGTATATATCAATACAAGTTGTGTAGCGGAGGGCTTCTTACATTTCACTCTTGTAAGGACCGCTGACATCGAGACTAAGGTACTCAGCCTGGACAGGGGTGAGGGTGGTGAGCTTGGCGTTAACGTGCTCCAAGTGAAGCTTGGCGACTTGCTCGTCAAGGGCCTTGGGCAGGACGTAGACGCCGACGGGGCGCTTGCCCTCGTTGCCGAACTCGACGTACTTGGCGCCAAAGGCAGCATCGCCAGCCTTGTAAAGGGCAATCTGGGCCAAGACTTGGTTGGAGAAAGAGCAAGACATGACAAAGGAAGAGTGGCCAGTGGCACAGCCCAAGTTGACGAGACGACCCTCAGCCAACAGAATGATGTGGCGACCGTTGGCCATGAGGAAGCGGTCAACCTGGGGCTTGATGTTCTGGACAGACTTAGCGTTGGCCTTCAGCCAGGCAACATCAATCTCGATATCGAAGTGACCAATGTTGCAAACAATGGCGTCGTTGGGCATGGCCTCGAAGTGGCGACCAACGAGGATGTCACGGCAACCAGTGGTGGTGACGAAGATCTGACCGACAGGGGCGGCCTCCTCCATAGTGGTGACCTGGTAGCCAGAGACGGCAGCCTGGAGAGCGTTGATGGGGTCAACCTCAGTGACAATGACACGGGCACCCATGCTGTGGAGAGCCTGGGCACAACCCTTACCGACGTCACCGAAACCGGCAACGACGGCAATCTTGCCAGCAATCATAACATCGGTGGCACGCTTGATACCGTCGATGAGAGACTCACGGCAACCGTACAAGTTGTCGAACTTGGACTTGGTGACGGAGTCGTTGACGTTGATGGAAGGAACGAGGAGCTTGTTGTCCTTGAGCATGCGGTACAGGTGGTGGACACCAGTGGTGGTCTCCTCGGAGATACCGTAGCAGTCCTTGAGCTGCTCAGGGTACTTCTTGTGGACGAGGCCAGTCAGGTCGCCACCGTCGTCGAGAATAAGGTTGAGCTTCTTGCCGTCCTTGAAGGCAGTGAGCTGTTGCTCCAAGCACCACTCGTACTCCTCGTCGGTCTCACCCTTCCAGGCGAAGCTACAAAGCAAAGTACGGTTAGTCTAATTTCCAACAAAAATTCTTTCCAAGATCACAAATTTACTTACACAGGGACACCGGCGGCAGCAATGGCAGCGGCAGCGTGGTCTTGGGTGGAGAAAATGTTGCAGCTGGTCCAGGTGACCTCAGCACCAAGAGCAGTGAGGGTCTCGATGAGGACGGCAGTCTGGATGGTCATGTGCAAGCAACCAGCAATGCGAGCACCGGCAAGAGGCTGGTCGTTGGCATACTTGGCACGAATAGCCATCAGACCAGGCATCTCAACCTCGGCGAGCTCGATCTCGCGGCGCCCGAAGGCGGCAAGAGACTGGTTTGCATTGTCAATTCATGTTTCTCGCAGTAAGGGATAAGAGGCCGGACGAGGCACGTACGATGTCAGCGACCTTGAACTTGTGGGCGGGGGCGGCCATTGTGAATTGTAGCTGTGTGAAAGAGGGGCAAAAACAACTGGATTCAATGGTCAGCGTCAGATAGTGTATAGTTTTGGAGCAAAGAGACTCACGGAGTATGTGGTATAAGAGGAATGCACAGAAATTGGGGATGAGCAGGGGGAAAAGAAAAGTTCGATCGAGTGAGGGGAGACGTGTACTAGTAATAGACGGGGAGGGGCAGGAGGTGGGCGGTGTCCGAAGCAAAAAAAGGGCTCCACAACTCTTGCCGGAGTCCAAACAACAGTAACGGCCGCCACCACCACTGCACTATGTATTACTTCACCAGCAACACAGCCCCACGATGCGCGATGTGGGC
Organism: Talaromyces sp. R2412; assembly: GCA_023626135.1. Classification (NCBI taxonomy): domain Eukaryota; kingdom Fungi; phylum Ascomycota; class Eurotiomycetes; order Eurotiales; family Trichocomaceae; genus Talaromyces; species Talaromyces sp. R2412. Next base: position 541,203 of record JAMAGK010000004.1, read on the forward strand.
ATCGTATGGGGCTGTTGATTATTGTCCATCTCTACGGGCTACGACAAACGCACTGGGGGATTTCGCCGCGAGCCATTGGCGGCCCCAGCTCGGCCTGACTCCCGGCCCTCAGCAAAGTTCCAACATCCGCTTCGGAGTCCGACGACACTCGACTGCAACGGGGAATCGGTGGGACGTTGCTTTTTGTCAAGTGGCCGAACTATTAACACTGTCGTATTGACGGCGCTGATTTTTACAAGGTACATGCTCTCCGGTCTGGTTCTGATACATAGGACCCAGGATCATCATGGAAACAGAAAACAATTTATTGCTGTCTATCTGCTCGAAACGACTAGACTTTTGAAGGTTTTGGGCATTGAAAGTAACGCGCAAGACGACTGTCGTACACCGTGTACTCACGCCGGCGTGAGAAAATGACCTATGATCGAATGAACAGAGCCGCAGTCTTGCGTTCGTGGCCAGCGAGGACAGCTTGCGTATGTGTGTGTGTGTGTGTGTGTATGTGAATGCGGATGCGAATGTCAATGCGTATGTGTGTGTGGATATAATGCAAATGCAATGCAGTTCAGTGCCAAATGGGATAATGCCAGCGCGAAACGCGAAAAACATCAAAGCAGAAGGGGAACAAAAACAATATTTCGTAACAGCGTCACAGGGAAGACTCCCTAATTGTCGTCTTCGCTCGTCCAGTCATCAATTTCCCATGAGGAGGCATCGTCATCAATGACTAGTTTCAATGTCTTGAAGACAATGGTGTTATACAGCTCGCGAACCGCAGCCCGGGCCTGCTTGTGCCAGGGACCAGTGCCTCCGGCGCGCGCATCCTCTCTCGCCCTCCAAACACCTAAAGAACTGTCAGCTGTACTCTCCACAGCAATAATTTATACATAATTATACATACAGGTTGCCAGATTCTGGTGCTTTTCGTTCTTGGTGCCAAACCAATACTTCAGCAGGCCACCGCTGGCTATAGCTTCCTGGTGCGAATAGTAATCGAGGTCATTCAGTCGCTGCTCGTCGATGACCGGCAGGAGCTGCGAGCGGAAGGTGACGACGTAGAACTTTTGTTTTTTCCATCGGTAGCCCTCGGCGGCGGAGAGATCGCGCAGGAAATCGACGACGGCCTGCCAGTTGAATGACTCGATGTATGGAGCAGTGGCGTAGTCGTCACGCACGGGCTTGAGTATAGTCAGCGCCTTTGCGAGCAGCTGGTTTGGCGTGTCGAGGCGTCTCAAATCCAGCAGATTCAGCGGTTCATTGTACGGCGAGGCGATCAATCGGTCATCCGAGGTCGCCACTTGTTCGTGACGCTGTTCACCAAATTGCAGCTGCAAGGCGGAGGCCGCGTGGAACTTGAGCAGCTCAAAATCCTTGGTCACCAGACTGTGGTGGAAAAGCGTAGTCGGCGCTCTCAAAGTCACAGTGGGCGCATTCGCGGGGGCGGTTGCGCTGGTCTCGACAATTGCAGCCATTGTTGCGATCAACCGGTCAAGAAACCAAAGTGCCTTGTAGTAGATGGCTGAATACGAGAAGGCGAGCAGGCGAAGATGAGAGGTAGAAATAATAATGCGCGCGAGCAGGAAACTGGAGAAAGAGGCGGACGAAACGACATTTCAGGGGCGGATGTCACCTTTGTTCGACCCATCGCGGCGCATGCGCAAGAAGCCAGAGGAATTGCGACAAATTAGAGCAACGTGGGCCGCAGAGACCGACGCTGTCACAGGGGAGAAATTTTTAAAAAGGAGGACCCATGTGGGCGGTGAGTGTAAAGGATCCGGGGATGGTCGAGCACGCCATCCGATGCAGTTTTATGGGTTTGCTGGGTCTTCTTCCGGGTTGATCGCCACGGACCGTGGTTGCACCAAGCATGCAATTGAGGCGCTCCCTGGCGAGACGGGCAGTTGAGCTTTCAGTCAGTTGAAGATAACCAGCCTGAATGGGGCAGCGATGAACAGTGATGTCGGCGATATCGGGAGCATCTGCAACGCCGGGGTAGAGGATCGCCAGCACTACACGTGGCGCTTTTCCTGATTCAGCCTAGCCGCAGATGCCTTCTGGAATTTTCGCAATTGCTGCTTGGCGATAGGGCGATTCCGTACACTGCATCTGTCAATTCACCACGCGCAGTGTGATACTAGTAATCTTTTGGAAAATTTAAAAGAAAGCCATGCGAAATGCGTTGTTTTATTAATAGCACCCGGTACATATACATAGATATTGGTATCATCAGAACGCCGGAAGAAAAATGCAACTTCTACCTCTTTTATATGTCAATTCTCATCTTTTCCCTGGCAACGGCGGCGGCGCCATCTTTCCATCTCCAGTATCGACCTTTTTGCGCGCTGGGACGTCAGGCACTTTGAAGCCATCGTTGCTTTGACCCCCGACCTGGGTGAATGTGCCGCCTTTGAACCATCGGTCCTCCTCTGCCTTGCGTTTACGGTTGAGCTCAGCCTGCACCTTGGGATCAACCAGCTCGAGTCCTTGCACCGGCGTGAACGCGATAGAACTGGCCGTTCCAGCCTGCGCTCCAAGAGAAGTGCCCACTCCTGACGAGCGCAAGCCTAGGACAGTTGCATTCCCGGGGCCTCGCAGCGATGTCGCAGTGCCGCTGATAGGAGTGGCAGCACCCCAGCCTTTATTGGACTTGCTCAGCTTGGCTCTAGTTCGCTGGTCGATCTGCGTGGCGCGAATGCGCCCGTCGTTCTGCTGCCCCAGCATACCCAGCCCAACTGACGAATCACCCGTACCATATCCAGCTTCCTGTTCCTCCTTGCCAAAAGCAACTCGGTTTTGCGCCTTGCGAATTTCTGTCATCGCCACTGCTTCCTTGGCATTGCGAGCACGCCTGCCTCCTCGCTTTCTCGCCGGTTTGTCGTCTGGCGCCGGCAACGCTCGAGGACCCTTGTTCGGCGGCGGCTCAGTCAATTTGTCGAGGCGCTGGTAACAATTCTGTTTGAGCTCTTCCCCCATAGATCCATCCAGGCTGGTTCGAGCAGCATCGGCTCGCGCAGCTAGTACCATCTTTGCCGACACGATACGCATTGCCTGGCGTTTGACATCGTTTGGAATATCTTGAATCATCGGGGAATGATATAGAAAGCCTTGTTGGCGAATACCGACATTTGTTGCAAACCCAAGTCCTTCTTGTTTCTTGGAGCCCTGCGCAGCGAGGTTACAAGCGGGGATTTTGGCTAGTTCCAGAAGGCCACCAGCCTGGTTCAAGAATTGAGCTGCAGTGTGTGACCCGATGAGAGCGGTGAGATTGGGTGCAATTTCGGTCATGCGAGACTGCACGCTCTCTATACGTGCCGTTCGTTCGCGGTCGAGTTTCAGAATCTTTTCGCATATGCTGAGCACTGCTGCAAGCTCAGATTCGTTCATTTCCCTTCCACGCGTAGTTGTGCCTTCAACTGTAACAACCATCAACGAAGGACCATCTAAAACGGAGTTTAGCGGAGCACCGACCATGTTGTCGGACGAGGTCGAAAGTTGCTTGATGTCGTTGAGAGGGCCATTTCGTAATATAGCGACTGTTTTGGCGTAGTTGATGGGATTTGTGATAAGCGTCTCGAGCTCGGGAAATCGAATCGAGTAATGGTCGCGAAGAACTTTGTGGAGACGAGAAAGCTCGTCAGCTGCTGACATGGCCACCTCAAAGTCATTCTTGACGCCAGGCTCTTCTTCATCCTGGGTCTCCTCCGCCGTCTCCGTCACGCCCTCCATTTCTTGCACTCCATTTTCCTCTTCTTCTGCAAGATCCTCCAAATCGGAGTCCTCGAAATCTCTCAGCAAATCCTCAGCGGCAGACATCTTGAGCGACAGATGGCTGGGTCGGGCTTTGATGGTAGAAAAGTTGTAGAAATATGAAGTGGCGCCGAGAAATGGAAAGAGCTTTGACTCTTTGGGTAATTAGCCCATCACGTGACCCGCGCGTTCTGGAGCTGGCGGGAGACCCACCCTGAGAATTCCGGAACTCATCGAAAAAGCTGCTTGATCTTCTGTTGCCTGCGTTGCTGTTCGATCCTCGGCATCGCTACAGAGTTAGTCAAAAACGCTTCAGTCAAGGCGCGTTACGCAGAGGTCACAGGGCTTGTTGCGCCTTGCCCTTCAATTGTTTCTGCTTGAGGGGGTGTTTTAAAGACGAAGGAAATTTGCCTCGACCGCCATGGAGTCTTCGCGAGGACCCCCACGGGTCAAGAACAAGGCCGCCGCGCCTGTTCAGATCTCGGCGGAGCAGTTGCTTCGCGAAGCTGTTGACAGGCAAGAAACGGCGCTGCAAGCACCGACCCAGCGCTTTGCCGACTTGGAAGAGCTACACGAGTACCAGGGCCGCAAACGAAAGGAGTTCGAGGACTATGTGCGGCGCAACAGAATTAACATGAACAACTGGATGCGATATGCTCAATGGGAATTGGAACAGAAGGAGTTTCGGAGAGCACGGTCCATCTTCGAACGCGCTCTGGATGTGGACTCGACGTCGGTGATCTTGTGGATTCGATACATTGAGGCGGAGATGAAAAGCAGGAATATCAATCATGCTCGCAATCTGCTTGACCGAGCGGTGACGATCTTGCCACGAGTTGATAAGCTCTGGTACAAGTATGTCTACATGGAGGAAACCCTAGGCAACATCCCGGGAACACGCCAGGTATTTGAGCGCTGGATGTCATGGGAGCCCGACGAGGGCGCATGGGGCGCTTATATCAAACTCGAGAAGCGATACAATGAATTTGATCGCGCCAGAGCCATATTTCAGCGTTTCACGATTGTTCACCCAGAGCCCCGAAATTGGATCAAATGGACCCGATTCGAGGAGGAATACGGCACGAGCGATCTGGTTCGAGAAGTGTACGGGCTTGCAATTGAAACCCTCGGAGATGATTTTATGGACGAGAAACTTTTTATTTCGTACGCAAAATTCGAAGCCAAGCTGAAGGAATACGAGCGTGCACGGGCTATTTACAAGTTTGCTCTTGACCGGCTACCTCGCTCTAAATCGGCAACCCTGCATCAAGCATACACGACCTTTGAGAAGCAGTTTGGTGATCGGGAGGGTGTTGAGGACGTGATTCTGGCGAAACGTCGAGTACAATACGAGGAGCAGGTCAAGGAGAACCCCCGCAATTACGATGTGTGGTTCGACTTTGCCCGCCTTGAAGAGACATCGGGCAATGCAGACCGTATTCGAGATGTCTACGAGCGAGCTATTGCGCAGATACCGCCTTCACAGGAGAAGCGCCACTGGCGGAGGTATATTTACCTGTGGGTCTTCTACGCGTTGTGGGAAGAGATGGAAAGCAAAGACATTGAGCGGGCTCGACAGATTTACAACGAGTGTTTGAAACTTATTCCGCACAAGAAATTTACATTTTCCAAGATCTGGCTAATGAAAGCCCAATTCGAGATCCGCCAGATGGAATTACAAACGGCTAGAAAGACACTGGGCCAAGCGATTGGCATGTGTCCCAAGGACAAGTTGTTTCGGGGATATATTGATCTGGAACGCCAGCTCTTTGAGTTCAACCGGTGCCGAACCCTCTATGAGAAGCATATTGAATGGAACCCAGCAAACAGTCAGGCCTGGATCAAGTTTGCCGAACTGGAGCGTGGTTTAGAAGACCTCGAACGAGCGCGCGGAATATTCGAACTAGGAATTGAGCAATCGCTGCTGGATATGCCTGAGCTTGTGTGGAAAGCATATATCGACTTCGAAGAGTACGAAGGGGAGTACGACCGCACCCGAGAACTATACGAACGACTGCTACAGAAGACAAACCACGTCAAGGTCTGGATTAACTATGCTCGTTTTGAGATCAATATTCCAGAGGGAGAGGAAGAGGAAGAGGAGGAGGAGGAACGACCAGTCAGCGAAGAAGCCAAGAGACGGGCACGCAAGATCTTCGAAAGGGCTAGCAAGGTTATGAAAGAAAAGGACATGAAGGAAGAGGTATGTCTTGCTTTTTGCTCTTATTTTTTTTTTTAAAATCAAATGTATGTGATTTGCTAACTTGCCCACAGCGTGTGGAGTTGTTGAACGCATGGAAAGCGTTTGAACAGACACATGGTTCAGCCGAGGACCTTGCGGCCATTGAGAAACGAATGCCTCGCCGGGTCAAGAAGCGCCGCAAGTTGGATGATGACCGGTACGAGGAGTACATGGACTACGTCTTCCCTGCCGACGATGCATCGGCGGCCAATCTGTCTCGGCTCTTGCAACGAGCCCACGCGTGGAAGCAACAGCAAGGGTAGAGCTGACTACGCCATGCTTTTCTCTGTGGTTTCACGTACAGGCCTTGTCACGATTTTTTGTAACTATGCGTGTATGTCATTCTCAGAAAGTGCACTTCTACATGGTTGTTTGGCCCGCTTGTTGTAAGATAGTGGCTGGTTATGTATTTGCACCAGTCAGCTGTTGATATTAGTCGCATTTTCTATTGAGTGCACGAGGAAGGGCTGCTTTTGGAGTCAATGATTACTTGTGGCTTCACACAGCTGTCAGTTGAGGCAAAATGGCATCGGAAAAATCTTGGACTACATATGAAGCGGGTGGAGGCCATCGGGACAGCCACTGTTTCATGACCCTCCCAACATACTCATGCAGGCCGCCTCGTTGGATTTATATTAATATTAGCACAGTTCCGAGTCAATTCATTTTCGGAAAAACAGTCCGGTACAGTAGGTATTTATTAGTTGTTACAGAAATAAATGTCTGACCTGAGAGGCTTCGGGGCTTTCGTGAACGTAGTCGTACCATGTACGGTGACAAATAGTAGTTTCGAATAATAGTGATAATATCACAAGGACATGTGCAACCGTACTTTGTACAAGACACAAATGGACGCGAATGCTCACATTCGTTGCTTGGCACTCCCACTTCTTCCAAGTTCCAACACCGAAGCGGTGCAAAACACCGTTGACCAACACTTCAAGGCTTGGTGGTAGTACTACGGACAATTTTGAGGCGCTGGTTGCAAGTTACTTTTCAAAGTGGGCTGGCTGTTCGGCCCCAATCAGCAGCGAGGGGCGAAAGCACTTGAGAGACAAGTGTATGTGTGATCAGGTTGTCAAGACTCAATACATACAGACGATAATAATGATAACATTTATAACAACAACAACGCGGCAGGCCCGTGACGACGAACAGGAGTGATCCAGGCGGGCAGCGAAATAATCAGGAAATAAATGCGGATCATGACGAGCGCGCGCCAAGGCCCGTCAAGCAGGCGAGAAAGGAGCGCACGCAACTCCGCTGACGTAGTTGCGAATTATCTAATCGGCCATCATAATGCTACTACGTACTCTGTTAATCTAGCTAAGCTGACGGGTTCTACAACTAAGTAAGTATTTGAAATACTCTGGTAAAAACTGATGTTACAGGGGTGGGATGAGCATGTTGTGAGTTATGGTTAGAGTATAATATATACTCCGTTCGGAGTATCTGTATACTGATAGCGATATCAACTCTCTGTATTGCATTATTACTGTGCTCCAAATGGTTGTCCTTGTCCTGATCGTTATTACATTATTGAACAATGAATATTAATACGTACACTGGTAACTGTAGGCCTAAAGCAAAGACCACTGCCGGAGCTGCCCCACCCACCTGTGTAGGATTCGCCAGCCCCTGTCAGACCCCACCGTCAGTCCTAATCGGGAAGCTCATGGGGATGCAGACAAGCAGATCACGGACCCCGACTTTCCTATCCTAGACTAGCACAGGCCTTGGGCAGCAACAATTGGCCTGGTTTCTAATCGCGCCAGCAGGGGATGTGCAGCCGGTGGGGCTACTCCCTGTTCCTGGGTAGAATGCACATTGCTGATTGGATGTTCTCTTGGGGGCCCTGTTTTTAGTAACTTCTCACTATATTGTCCGACTCCTGTCTTTAGCCTATTAGGTCTGCTATTCTGTTGCGCATTCACTAATCTCCTCCAGTCTTGGTACGTAGCTTAGTAGCACTTCTTCTGTGCTATGGACGGAGTGTCCGTAGTATGGACGGAGTAAGCACTCGGCACTGGACAGTGAGACAGATCCACGGTGAGACATGGGGAAGACACCTGGGTTCCACGGCAGATCGCAGATAAGTTGATAACTAACGAGCAGGTAAAGGATGGGGTGGCTGGCCCATGGCATTGCGCACGATAGTGAGTGATAGTGATACTAACAGGGGGCATGTGCCAGACGCGGGCCTGGTCAGGGTCGCCATCCCGTGCTTTCTCAAGCTTGGGCTCTGAGCTTTAAGCTTTCGAATTATGTACACTTCTTGCGTCGAATTATAGACACTGACGGCAGAAGACGTCGTCAGCGGTGCCAGCCCTAATAGTATTGTGATTAAATATATGATTACTATTAGCATGTTAATAATGAATATTAATGACGACTGCTTTGTCGAGACTCGAAAGTAGAAGCGGGCGCGACTAGCAGCGTTAGCGCCCGCGTCGGCGTTTCAGGTCCCTTGCAGTAGGCTCCCAAAGCAGCTAGTGCGCCGCGACCTCGCATCTGCCCCCCTCTTGGCTCCTGCCTCTGCCGGCCCCCCCCCGTGCCCTCTCGCCTCTCGCCCAGCCTGCACTTGCAGCAGTGTCAATCCTCCTGATCTTGATCCTGATCCTCATCCTGCTCCTCTGCTTTCGTCTCTCTCTGCCTTTGCCTTTGTTCGTTCTGTCTATCCCTGACCTTCCGTTCCTTCTTACTTCCCTCTTCTCCCTGTTTTGCTTGCTAGCCTAGCTTCGACTGTCACCCTGCTGTTCTGTCCTGGCCGCCAGATCGCTTTCTCTTCTCGAACGACCTCGGGACTTTCTCGCCTATTGACTCGGCTGCTTTCACTTCTGCATCTTGCATCTTCGCCACTACGTACTGCCCTATCGACCAGTTCCCGGAGGATTATCAACAATTAGCAGGAGCCTTGGCCTCAGTCACTCACACTCCAACTCGACGAACTGAGGATGCCTCGTTCCATCGATATACAGTCTCTGTGATTTGCTTGCGACCAATCGATCTTGAAATAAGCGACTTGATTCAATCGGCTTGTGGCTATCCAAATTTGAACTTTCCCTCTTGATAAGACAAGTCTACATGTGGAAGACTAACAAAAGCAACTGTCGGATCATGCAATAAACACATACACCACTACCTCAACGACGCATTTATTCGCATTTCGCCTCCACCCGGAAATACCGATCCTTGCGATCACCGTCAAACAATCTTCAGCGGTCTGAGCCGATTTTTTTTTTATCTAGCCATGACGAGTCCAAAGCCCCCCTCGTCCCTGGATGGGCATTGTTCAGTCGTTCACAATAACGCCCTTTATGTTTATACCCCGTCGACACTGATGAGGCTACCTTTGGAGAAAGATGGGAACTGGACCACATTGGCCATGGGCCAATCTGTTACCGGTGCCGCCTGTGTTAAAGGAAGCGCCAATGGAGACCCAAACAATCAAGCTTTGTTCATCATAGGAGGAACTTCCAACGACTCCAACTACCCAGGTCTTCAAAGATACTTCTTCGCCGATAATAAATGGGACTCCGTTTCATTACCAACCCAGCAAATACAGAATCGGACAGGCCACAATGCCATGTACATGAGTGGCAGTTCTTCTATCCTCGTGTATGCAGGTTCCGCCGACACCAACCAAGATGCTTCCACATCTACCTTTGAAATCACCACTACCGGCACCTCGTATGGAATCGAATCCCGTTCAAATAACGGTGCTCCCGCCGCAACTAACCCCACTCTGTTACCTTGGGACAATACGACCGCTGTCTACGTCGGAGGAATGCCGACAAACACCGAGGTGTTCCTGTACCGTGCCGGCAGTGGCTGGGAAACCTCAGGGCTGTCCCTAGCCGCGGGTATTTCCTCCGATGCTGGTGTGGCTCTGCAGTCCAACAGCGATGGTAGTAAATTTCTCGAAATCTTCGATATGACCGCCTCCCCGAACAACGTTTCGTATGTTGCTTTAGCACAGGCAGGGGGCTCGCTAGCATGGCCCGGCCAACCGGTTACCTTTGGTTCTTCGTCTTCGACAACAGCTCAAAAGCGAGATTGGGGAAATCTACCAGCTTACAACTCCACCTTTGCACCTTCAACTTCACGCACCGGCTTCTCACTAGCCCAGTCTGATAACGGTTTGGTCGTCATCTCTGGGGGAAGTGAAAAAGATTCAGTTGTCCTTTTCAATCAAGCTGAAAACCGCTGGGTTGACACCACGGCCTTTTTTGGAAGTCAGAAGAATGGGGGGGTCCAGCAGCCTTTGGGTACTTCTACCACCAGTGTTGCTCCCACAGCAACTGCAGTAACTGCGACATCGAGTGCAACATCAACTACCGCATCCGCGACTGCATCGGCGTCTTCGACAGCTGCCCCGTCCTCCGGTGGTGGGGGGTCATCTACCGGCCTTATCATCGGTGCTACTCTAGGTGGTTTGGCTGGTGTAGCTATACTCCTGGTTATTCTTCTCCTGATTTTGCGCCGCCTTCACCGAAAGAAAGACTACACAGAAAAGGGCGGTCGTCGCTCCGGTGCAGACGATAAGGACCGGCTGAGCTTTCAAGATCAAGGTATTGAACCTCTAACACAGTCCGCTGTTCCGATGGCTCGAAGTCAAGGTCCTTCGGCGGTTGATTCGATCTACATGATTTCTGGAAAGTTTGCCAGTGACATTACGTCGGCGACGCCCATGGTGAAGACGAATAACCGAAATATCAGCCGGCCCCTTATACCACAACACAATGATACTTCAACAAACGACTCCCAAAATCCCACGGCGACACGCTTTTTGGATCCCAACCAAGCCCGAGGCGACCGAAGTACCAGTGCAGGCTGGAGCAAGTATTTTCAAGATACTTCAGCTACAGACGTGATGGACTCGCATCGCAACACGATAGACTCAGACATTTCTCAGGAATCCAGATCTGATTACGGGAGCGACGCCTGGCCACATGTCTCTGAGAAGGGTACTGCACCGATGCATAGCTTACAGCAGCCCAGACCTCTCGCACTGCCGTCTCACAACCCTAGCAGCGAGCGTTTACCTACAGTTGGACGGGGGTTTTCTCACCATGGACACACTGCCAAAATTTCCAGCGCCGACTCTGCTAGCTCGGTTTCGGATGAAGACTACGGGCATGACCAACGAGATGCCTTCTCGTCTGGAATACCAGCTAGCATCAACGATCCGCTTCATTGGTCACATCCTGGCATTCGCCCGCCGAGCAGCAACTATACTGAAAGTTTGTATCAGCCTAGTGCGCTCAATATACCTACACACAACGAGCCTATGCCGAACGATGGACGAGGGTCAAGTGCCATTTTCCACCAAGAGACATTTGACCAGCGCCGCAATAACATTAATTCAGACATGAGTTGGCTTAACATTCATGCCGAAAAGTAAATTCTCACATACATGCTTTTACCCTCCCTCTTTTTGGTCCACACGCGACTCCCCGCGCATTGACGACGGCATGAAATCACTGGTGATTTAAACAAAAGTTCCATTTGCATTTGGTCTTATTCCTTCAATGGACTTTTCACGTGGTGTCGATACAAACTCCTTTTGATACAAACTCCTTTTGCCAGCGACGGTCGATGGCCGCGACTTGTCCAAGACGCAAGCACAACGAGAATCCTATTCTGTACTATTTATCCTTTCTTTCCAAATCATTACACTGGCATGCATAAACCCTTCTGGGAAGCGTTTTTCTTTTCCTTTTTCTCCATCATCCGCGACGCGTTGAGCGCTCTCCAATACATTCTCTCTTTTTATACCCATTGGACCGCTCCAATTGATTTTACCTATTACATGCAGTTCTGTGTCTTGCATTATCTGCCATGCTTTTTTTTCTTTTCAATGTATGTATGGAACCTGGTAGAGTGATTGCATTTGTGTTGTGCATCTGGGCTGCAGAGTAGCAGCTTGTTTTTGAGAATGTATCGTTTTGACTTGTGATGTAAATACTGTTACAACTTCAATGTCATATGACAAAGATTATTCTTCAAATTTTCATTTTTTTAATATTTCCGTAATGCTTCCATATGCAGTCGATGGAGTAACCAGGGCGGAGTTAGCCTTGAGTGATTTTAAGTCAATCAGGGGATTGCAAACTTGCCCAGGTCAATGTTTGAAATGTTAGCTGACCATGAGAAAGAACTACATGAAGGCATACTTGACTAATCAAACAAAATATAAGCAGAAACTGTTCGTGTATCTAACCTCCAGAGACTTGTTCTTCATAGCGAGAATCGAAGCCATTGTTCACAGCCAGCCCGGGCAAGCCTTGTTCTTCATTCCCATCAGCATCAACTCAACAGCCAAATCGTTACCCTCTTCTTGATCAATCTGCTTGTTCAGTATTCCCAGATAAATGCAAAAAATGGTGGATAATATGATCGTCATAGAGCACATGCCGATCCTGACACTGAATGCGGTGGTGTATCGAGGTGCAGCCGAGTATCTTTCTTTTTCTCATTGAGATTAGTTAAGAGATCATAACATGATTTTTACCAAGGGAGCTTATCGGGGTCAAGGCTGGGTGTATAGATGTGGCACACATAATTGAGACAATTGATAGAAGCCAAGGAAGCTCAGCTTCACGGTTTGATGCACGGACACAAATAGGGCGTATTGATGACCGAGTATTAATGCCTTGACTCTTTTGATCTCTTCTTTTGTTCTCGGCCCGCAAACGCAAACGACCTCCAGTAGGGGCGAAACATTCATGCTTCATACACCGAGGCTTCTGTTCAGCCTTGTAGAAGAAAGGACCGGCATTGTTCCCTGTACAGTAATCGATAAAGAGAATACCACTGACTGTAACCTTTTGATTATGCCCTAATTCCTTCTCTACGGGATAGTATCTTTAAGTAGCAAGCAAAGGCTAATGTCCCAGTGGTTCAATCAAAAATACGCAAATGCAACTTACAAAGGGGAGAAAAAACCAAGTAACGTCTTGTAACCTCGAGTGAGAAACGTGATACACAAATAAAATTGGCACGCTGAGCTGCTTTTCTTGAAGTTTGATTTCAACGTAATTATGACCAAACATCTTGAGTTCTGGCTTTCAGTTCCATAACTTGCTACCAATTTTGTTGGACAAGTGGATGTGCATGTCTTGACTCTATAGAGGAGGTTATTTGCATAGCCACAACTTTAAAGACGCTGGTAAGCAGCACAACTCATGCCATAGCAAATTTTTGAGATAATCGTTTGATATAATTTCAATCAGATGCTACTACCGGTAGATCATCATCAGCTAAGTTGTGAGGGTTACAAGAAATTGAGACACTTCGTAAGTTCGTCCACTCTTTGCAAATTATTTCTAGTAAAAAACACCTTAAGGTGGTGGCAAATCTATTGTGTACACTATTTTAAAAAGGAATATGATCCATGCATATATGTATTATCGAATCTAAGCATAATATCTATTGGCACTGATTTGTGCGGGATCAATAGATCAATAAATACTAAGTAGTATTGAAATGATGGCTTCAACATTTAATTCTACACATAAAAAGTCAAAAAAAAAAAAAAACCATTCACATATCTAATTGAATATTCTATAGGTCAGTATCAAAATTGCACAATCATTCATGAGCCTCGGAAAGATGGGGCCAGAGTCGGAGACCCCGTGCTTTTCCTCGAACAGGGCAAGGGTAATAATAATGGGTCGCCGACGGTCCTCAGCCTCGGGGGAGAATCACCCCGTAACCCACGTGGGATAAGTAATCAAATAATGCTAAACCATTTTTTTCTTTTCAAATGTTTTCACCATTTTGCATGGTTGATATAACTAGTACTAATACGTCTATGTATAGTAAAGGAGAAACTTGATCAACCGAAACCTGCAGCCAAAGACATAATCCTGCTGTTAGTAATGGTAATATCGGCACGTGGCTGATATATTTTTATTTGCGTTGCCTTGTTCAGCTATCGGTATATTTCCCCCGGTCAATTGATCACAAGCCTAGAAAGCCTTGAATTAAGGCTATGTAGATAGGCTGATCCCAGCATCGCGCTTATGTGCGAAACTAATAGTAAGTGCTGTTTTGACTGCTGGGGTTCTTATTGGACAGGTCTTTGATGAAAATAGCAGATCAAGACTTGGCTACGACTCAGCTGTGGCCCGAATATACCTGAACAGGAACTATAGAGGCCGAGTGAGTCATGGCCCACGTACGTACTTACTTTGCTTGGAGACTTTTAAAAATTTACGGAGTATTCCGTACGCTGTGGAGTCGAGGACCACTAGTACGCTGATGGGCCCTTCAGACCCATTAGGAGTGGAGCCATTTTGGGTATGAGATCGATCAAAGACGTTATATGAGAGTATGTAGTACGTAGACTTGTAAATGGTCTAAAGACAATTGTAAAACAAGATCGACAGATAGCGGCCAATGATCGGCTTCTAAATAGGCCGACGATTATCAGAACCGGCTAATTACTTCCCAGCTGTCACGAGAGAATTTTTCTTTTGAAAAAGGACAGACACTAGGACCTGTTAGGAATGAAATCCTTAAAGACTGTTATATACATGTATCTTTGTAATACGCAAGGATTCAGCTTCGGCACAAGTAAAACCGGAACTTTTGGGTAAAGGTAGACAATTCCAAATAAATGATTCAAGCGGCGTTTCTCGTTCGCGGAACCGAGTCGACAAAGTGACGTGTTTTTAATGCTAGCGTCTTGAGTGCCGTTGCCCACGGACCGAGCTGAAGGAGGCGGATTTTGCTTACCAAAGGATCGATTGGGTTAATTTTTATTTCCGTTTTACTCAGTATGGGGGTTGTGTCTTTAACGTTTGGGGTACTCCGTTGTATCTGCCCTAATTAGACTACGTACTACTCTTGTTACTTATTACTTGCTATATGAGCTTCTTAATATGGCTGTGTATAACTATGGTTGGTATAAGTACAGACAACATCCGAGGGAACACGCCGAGCATTGAGCGTTGTGAAATTTGGAGAACTCCAATGGACTATCTAGTCAAGTATCAATTATGCAGGGGCTCTTGTCCCTTATTTCCGGTACGGCGTACCCGAGTACTCAATTTTTAGCTCAATACAAAAGGGTTTTATCTAGATAGGTATACTAATCCCTTATTCACTAGTCTGCGAACGAATACATATATATCTGCATATGTACTGCGGGAAGTACCCTTCCATGATTCACGTTTGCATGCATCCGTATCTCGGGACTAAGTAGAACGTTTGCAGCCGAGTCAACGAAAGCAAATCCCATAAAAGGCAGTAAATACTTCGTAGTGCTTCACAAAACCCAACAGCTGGTACAATTATTGACTTCGGGGAGTTAAGACAATAAAATACGTGCGCGCGTAGGCCCGTGGGGGCACTGGGGGGCAATTGGTGTTCAACGTTAAAAATTTGAATCCCAGAAACTGACACAAGATGGAGCGAACCACAATACTAAGCCATTCCACTTTTGGCAAGGGTCCAAATCCTGAACCCCTCAGAATTTCAACAAAAAGACCCGATCGTAGCATTATTAACGTCTAAATAATACTTTGAAATACTTTTTAGTTAAGGGCGGCAGGTGAGTTAGACCATGCTGGAAGGAGGTTGTGCTGTGGGGTGGTACTAAGTATCTACTGGCTGGTCTGGCAATATTTTCTTCGCAAGTATTTCCAAAACCATAAAGCCTCATTTAAGGCTGACTAAGGTTTTCTTCAAATCCCAGAAAGAAGCTTCTTATGTCCAATTAGGTACTCCGTAAATACGCGTGAGGAAGGATTCTTCCGTGACCACGTTCGACACGCATGGACACTAGGATGTAGAACCCTGCACACTACCGCGCTATCTGTATTACAATTATTTACGAGTAATATTACAGCCGTATCGCCATACGAAGTATAGGCGGGAATAAGGTGTGTTACCGGTCACGTGGGCGAATTTCGGAATTTGTCCGAATGAGTAGCATGGACTAAAAATGGGAGTAATAATAATAATAATTATCATAATAAACTGCTTTTTATAGTCATGGGATGGGCAAAAGGCAGTTTGCCAGTATTTAATACTGGACCCTGGTACTACGCAGCACGAGTACTATATACATAGACTTCGGTTAGGGAGTATCAGGATTGGCTCCCTCGTTTGGGCTTAGGCAAGACTAGAGCGTTGCCAAGTGGTTGAAAGTCTTAAGCATCTTTTTTGTTGTGTATTTTCAGTATTGCGGCGCGAGGCGTAGTAGGGGCCAACGATCGACACAGGATGAGAGGACTTGGTAGTATTCGCCATGAATTTTTTTTTGTAGATACGGAATGCATCTGTAATACTAGGCTGATCCCGAGATTTGCAATAGCAATTGCAGCAGGCACTGGAATGAGAAGAACAGTTTGCGGCTGACTGGATAACCAGCGTTTTCTGACGGATGCTGGTCAAATGGAGGAACTGACTAGACAAGACTTCGGAGCATGGCACCGTGGCTTGGCATCGTTGATTGCAAACGATGCTTACCCTTGGCCATGCGTAGTCTCACCCTCAACATGACGCTCCGCATTTGAATGGAACAGATCCGATCCGAAGGCTTTGCTGTATGTAATTATAGACACTTTGGGGGTCCATAGCCTTGGCAAGGGAGTCTATCGGATCTGAGATCTATTGAATATTTTGTAGGGTCAACAGTGCCAAGTACCAGTTGACCGCACTGTACCGCAATGGGCATGTAATTCGTGCACTGTATCCATAATCTAGAAACTTAAACATGTTAACTCACAAGTTACATTTATTTGGCCCGTCCCAGTCCCGGATCGTCTTCGAGTTGCTTTGTTACTGTCCCTGCATGATAATTCACCGACTGTTCCTCATCCTGTAGGCTGCGCTAGTATGCGAGGCAGGAGGTTGCCACTTTGGCGGTTCTTTAATGCCGATGAAACTCTAGCACTGTGCACACGCAAAGTTGAGCCAGGATTCCCTGTCCTAGTGATATGGGAAATTCTTATTAAGTGACCGGCATGGGTCATGGTTTAAGCTTTGTGGCTAGAAGAGGGCCTGATGAATGGATGTGTCATATCCACTATGTACATACCGGCACTAGGGACGGACGCACTTACAGTTTATGAAATATATACTACTAGTATTATACACTTCTACGTACGTAGTAAGTACTGTACTTCGGACGTACTCCGTATGGGATACATACGTACGTAGGCTTGGTTGGAGCCAGAGATGGCCCCGGTAGAACTCCACAGCCCACCGTTTTTCAGGGTTCTGACTTACGTCCGTTTGGGGATAGAGATGTCGATTTAGCATCGGTCTTACGGATTAGAACCGATCGTTCTCCGCAGCCAAGCCCGTGGCTATGGGATTTGAAATACGTACCCCATAACTAGCATGGTAAACCTATTTATAGTTTATAGTTCCGTCTAGTCTTGATCAGCCACCTCTCAGATTGTCCGGGCGGGCTCCACTAGATGACACCTTCGTATAAGTGGAAACCGTAGTGGGCGGGTGTGTGTACCATTTGGCTTTGGACTAATATTTAATCAATACTGGTCAGAAGAAGAGCAATCTTATCCGATCCGAAGACCGCCCAACTCCGAGCAAGATCGACAGCGTATCTCCATGTGGCATGATGAAGGTTGTTGCCACCCCATACCCAAATTAATCCAAAAACAAAAGCCGAGTAGGATTGAGTTTCGCCTCGAATTAAGGGTCTGGTTTGTGCACTGAAGGCTGAACAGCCGCTGCAGGCACGAGATCAAGCAATCCGCCATGCACAACCATAATAATCCAAAAGGAGCCCTAAGCAACGACTGATTACCTGTTAAAGACGCTCCTACCATATGCGGCTAGTACCTCCGACCAGGGGGCCCGTCGACCCCCGACGTCCCCGTAATACGTAATACGTATACATAGTATTCAATACAGCGCCCAAAGTCTCCGTACTAGGCCTAGTGCTCGCTCGGAGCTCTTCAAGACGTGTAAAGTGTAAAGTGTAAAGTGAAAACTGTAAACTCGTTTTCTTGGGCTCGGAATACTTCTGTATTCATTGGATGTTGCTTGTTCCCCAGCCAGGTCTTGCGTACTGGTATTATTACCTGGAACCAACACAGGCCTGGTAACGGCTTTGACCCTCCTGCATCCTCGGTAGCTTGCTTCCCTGGTGTAGTTACCAAGTTATGAACCCTGAGAGATAACATGACTGTCCTTCCTGAGTAAGGTCTGATATCCACAGTAAGCATACCCGGAACAACGGACGATCTCAACGTCTTGCGGCCAAAAGCCACCGTCTGGTGTCTGCACTAGCAAACTCAAATCCCAAGACCGGGTCTGGATGGAGTTCTGCTGCCCCCCCAAGGGCTGAATGGTATCATAATCATTTTAAATAATCAATGCCTGCTCTCTCCAGTAATCCTTTCAAACATTCTGCATTGCCGTTGATTGGTCGAAGCCTGTGGAAAGGGCGTATGACTGCACATCGTATATCTATCTCCACACCTCCCCTCTTCTCTTGAGTTGCCCGCTATCTCCAAGGTTTGATCTGGCTGAAAGTGCATCCCTGTACCTTCTTTATTGTTCCTTCCGTGCCTCATACCACTTGCCGAGTGGCTTCAAATGTCTTCTTGCGTCACTAGTCTCGCATAAATATCACGACGCACAACACAAGAGAGTGGAACTAGTCGTCTCCCTCCCAGGCAAGTACAGCTTCTTGGGCCAGCTTCTAGCTGCCCTGATGCTCATTCTCCGCTTCGATAATTTTGGACCGCACCTCATGTCGAGTAGCGGTCCCCGGTCGACCATGCGGTCTATTTTGAATAATGATGACAACCCGTCCTTTGCAGTGCGCAAAAACGTCGACGGATCGCCTCAGCAGCTCGCGCCTGAAAATCGCTTTCACAGTTCTGATCATTCCGAGCCTGACACTGCTTGGTCATCTCACTTGACACAACAGCGACACACTCCAACATGGGCGGCAACCCTTCCCTCCACCGCCGGGGAATCTCGACCTCAACGACAGCCACATCCTACTGAGTCGCCAATCAGCCCTCTACCGGCGCTATATTCCCGGGAACAGTCGCTCGGAAGCAATGACGGATTGACAAGCCCTCACAGTCCGTCTGAAATGGGGAACAAACCCAAGAAAAATAAGTATGCATGTCCGTATGCTGCATCGCATTCTTGCACCGCCACTTTCACAACCTCCGGCCATGCCGCTCGCCATGGGAAAAAGCACACAGGAGAAAAAAGCGTACACTGTCCAATCTGTAACAAGGCTTTCACTCGAAAAGACAATATGAAACAACACCGTCGAATCCACAAAAACAGCGTCAAAGAGCCATTGTCACCCGGATCAAAATGGCAGAACAACTCAGACCAAGATCATCGAGAAGACAGTCAGCCGGAGTCAGATGGCGAGGATATGTCGGCTGCGTCGTCTCCTGCGCAAAGTACTTGAGCGCCAGTTCTCTCAAGAGAGACAAATATAACAGTGACCCTCGTCACGAAGTATTCTTTTATCCCACCAAGAAAGGACCTTGTGATAATGAAGATACACAATAAACCCATTGAAGGATGTGCCGGCTGTGCCAGATTCTCCTTTAATTCTCCCATCCCAACCTATTCCCCTAAAATTTCTCCTTTGAAGCGACTGTTATCTGATTGAATGCATGGGCGACGGAATTCTGGCGTTTTGTGTTGACTTGTTCCAAATTACATCGATTGATTTGCATTGCATTGGATTGCATATGAACATAAATATTGTACGTTGTATGAATAGATCAGTTGATTTTAATCTTTTTACATCGACTTTGGCTTTCTTTGCCGCAGATTCAATGATGTTAGCCTGAGCCTGTACAATATAACCTCACACTGGTCTCTGGCTATACGAATTTTTATTAACTTTCAAGCGTCACCCTCTTTCTGCCGAATCAATGCAACTAAAGATTCTGCAGCCAGCGTCGCAAACTCTGAATCATTGATTGCATGCTCATCGCGCAGCACTGCGATGCCACTTCCCTTCAGACGACTTTCTAGGGTGTCAAACAAGGCCGAGTCTGCCGAGGAATCATGAAATGGCTGTGACGGAGTAGAAATAACGCTGATGCCTCCGGTAGGTAAAATCACCTGCACCAGGTCTGGTCGCACAGCATGCTCGCGCAACTTATCAGCGATGAAATTGGCAATCTGAGTGCACTCATGAGGACTTGTCCTCATTAAAGTGACGGCTGGGTTGTGTTCATAGAGCAGGCGGCTGTGCTCGGGGTCGCTGAACTTGGTTGGCACCGTGTCTCTGGGACCAAAGTTGACCATGTCGCAGGCTCCGACACTGAGGATTTGCGGAATACCAGCTCGCGCTGCAGCCGTCAATCGGCTGGGACCAGCAGTCAAAACGCCTCCAACAAGCTCGTCGGCAATCTCAGTGGTAGTAATATCAAGAACGGCATCGATTTGATTCTCCCGAACCAGTCTCTCCATTGCCTTGCCGCCAGAACCCGTGGCGTGAAAAACGTAGACCTCATACCCATACTTACTCGTAAGATGACTCCGGATGGCATCGACACAAGGCGTGGTGACCCCAAACATGGTGATAGCAACCCTCTTTTTAGACTGGCTTGATCGAGCTTCGATGTCTCCTATATTCCGGTGGTATATTGTGGCAGCCCCTAAAATCGCCCCTGCGGCGTTTCTGAGGATCTGGCTTAGGATAGAATTGATCCCAGCAACGTCAACAACGCTGTACATTAATGTAATGTCGGTTTCCTCTACAAGATGTCCGACGTCTCCGCTGGCCATGGTTGATACCATCAATTTCGGAACTCCCACGGGTAAGGCGTCGCGCATAACTGCTGTGACTAGAGACGTGCCACTTGATCCTCCTGCTGAGACAATACCGTGGACCTTCCCTGCTTTGAAAAGGTCCGATACAAATGACGTCGTGCTCTCAATCATGCACTTGATATACTCAGCTCGAGAGAGCCCAGCCAAATCTGTTGCAGCTTTATCGGATCCATAAGTTGCTAGCTTTGAATTTGAAATATCGATCAGCTTGTTATCGACGGAATGACACCCTACGTCGAGTAGGGTAACTTTTGCTGTACCAGCTTTGATGATTTGCTCGCGCAAGAAAAGCGTCTCGTCGAGCTTCGTATCACAAGTTCCAAGAAGTATTATCTGTGGCTGGGCCATTTCACAAATATCGGACTTTTGGACTAAATTTTAACGAAAGATGCTCGAGAAAGCTCGGTTCGTTGTTGAAGTCGCCGATAATCGATGCTGTTGACGGAGACGTATTTTGTTGAGATTCAATAATGGTGTTAAGATTTTGAATGCTTCCCGAGACTTCTAATATACCATATCAATCTTTCAGCTACTTTCATTATTGTCTTGTCCAGAATGAAGATCATCGAGATCTGCTTAGGAGATATGACATCACCCCCGCTCGTGGAACATACGTGGTAGGTTAGCCCCGCACCGCCCCTCAAGAAATCGATTGGAATTCGTAACCACACGGGTCGTGCTTTTCATGACGGCATTTTATCCCGAAAACCATCTGAATATTCTCTCAAAACCCTGGACGATAATCAGCAAGTAGCGCGACCACAATGCCTCGACCAACATCGCGCTCGGAAATCCTGGGCCGGCTTCGCAACGTCATATCGGATGGCGGCATCATTGTTGGAGCAGGAGCCGGTGCGTTTTCATGTGCCCCAGACCACGAGTAAATTATTGATTAGAATTTGTATCCAGGAATTGGGCTTTCTGCCAAGTCTGTGGAACAAGGAGGCAGCGACTTGATCATAATTTACAACTCAGGCAGATTCCGGATGGCCGGAAGAGGATCACTGGCCGGTTTAATGCCTTATAGCGATGCAAATGCTGTTGTGGTTGATATGGTACGATTGTACACGGATTCAGTCAAATGGTGCCTCTATTAACAGATCGACAATTCAGGCAAAAGAAATCCTTCCGATTGTTCAAAAGACACCGGTTCTCGCAGGCGTGTGCGGAACAGACCCGTTCAGAAGCATGCCGGAATTTCTTCAGGAATTGAAAGATATTGGATTCTCGGGGGTTCAGAACTTTCCGACGGTGGGCTTGATTGATGGCAACTTCCGCAAAAACTTGGAGGAAACCGGAATGGGATACGATCGCGAAGTTGAGATGATCCGGCTCGCGCGGGAAATGGATTTCTTGACTACGCCTTATGTTTTCAATGCCGACGAGGCAGAGCGCATGGTTCGGGCGGGAGCAGATGTTCTCGTCGCACATGTCGGCTTGACGACCTCAGGGACGATTGGCGCCGAGACAGCTCTATCGCTAGATGATAGTGTCGGAATCGTGCAGGGAATTCGCGATGCCGCAGTCAAGATCAACCCCGACATCATTGTGCTTTGCCATGGCGGACCAATCGCGGAACCGCAGGATGCTGAGTATGTGCTGAACCGAACGACGGGAATACACGGGTTCTTTGGTGCAAGTAGCATGGAGCGTCTTCCGGTGGAAGTTGCTATCAAGGAGAATGTGCGTGCGTTCAAGAGCCTCAAGATCGATCGCAAATGAGGTGGCAATCGCGTTGTCTGTAGTTAGACACCAAGATGACACGGCACCTCGATGGCAATGCATGATGCGGCCATCAAGCATAGAGGGAAATCCAATCGAGACTCACATTTATTAGAACTTTCTCTTGTTTCGCTGTTGATTTGTATATTCACAGTGGTTGTTTTTCATCTTGCCTCGGCCTCTGATTGGCGGAAAGGAGGCAACCAAGCAATGGCGTGTCCCATGGAACACGCTGGAGACGCCGAAGTCAATTGCCCAGGGGAACAGGGAGGCGTCAAGTCACCCCAGTGCGTCTGGAACGCACGATCTGCTTTTCCTGGAGCGCCGGTGCCATCATCTTGCAGATAGCGCGCGTGCACTGTGCGCTGTCAAGGCTTGACGACGTGTGGCTGGGAGATACGTCATGCAACCCCGCCGCAGACAGGCCGCGCAAACATGGCACAGCGAAACACCGGCTTTATACTGTACTAATATTATTCCTGTGTTCGCTGGATGGATTCTGCATGTCGGCGTCGTCTGCGTCATTCCAGACATTGACCCCCAATGGGCGGTCTGGGCCAGTCCTTCGTAGTTCAACGTGTATATATAGAGCGCGCGCCCAGCCATACTCTGCGCTTGGCATCAAGTCCGTCTGAAAATAATAGCAATTATCAGCCACTGCCTCACTATTCACCATCTTCTTACCTCTTGCGCCACACCGCGGCGCATCAAATCAAATTACATCGCATCACATTGCGTTGCATCCTTGTGGCCAGCTGCATCGATCGCTGTCGCTAGGCGGGCAAGGCTCAGGTCAGGTCAGTCAGGTTAGGGAAAGGAAGGAAACAGAAGGAAACACCGGGTCAGCTGTTGTGCCTCGTGCCTGCCCTGCCCGCCGCCGTCCAGTCGCCCAGTCGCCCCGCCGCCCCGAATCAGCCCCGCCTCGATATACGTAGTATCTTTTTCCCTTGTTGTCGTCGCTCTTCCTTCCTCCTCCATCCATCTATCAGTCCGCCCATCGCTGCTCTGAGCATCGTGATTCTATCGTTCGGCTGCAGCATTTCTTGTCAACTTCCGGATCTCGCATCCTACCTGCCTGCCCACCATGTCGTACTACGACGGCCGCGACGGTCGGGGCTACCGGGTCAAGCGCGATCGATATTCTCGTCCGGGCGGCTACGTTGAGGAGACCTACGTGGACAGCCGGGGTGGCTACGGCCGCGAATTGGCACCTCTTCGTCGTCTCGGCGACAGCCAAGAGTCTGTTGTCGAAGAGGTGACGAGGGATTTCCCCCCTGGCGAGCACTACTATGGTTATTCCAGACCCCGCCGTACCATGTCAGTCCGGGAGGGTGGCACTCGCCGTGCTCGCTCTGCCGGTCGTGATCCCTATTACGACGAAGAATACTATCGCCGCGATGACTACCGACCCCGTCGGTCGAAGCGCTACCCCGATAACCGTAAGTGATCATGACTATGTGACCGTTGTTGTGGGGCCCCCTCTCTAATAGATGTATCTCTTATATAGGCGACCGCTACGAACGACGATCGTCATACTCTTCCTCTCGCAGCCCGTCGCCTCGTCCTCGCAGACGCAAGTCTCTGAGTGAACAGGCCGTGAGTGCTATTGGAGGAGCTCTTGGAGTCAAGGCTGCTCGCGATCGCTCCCGTGATCGATCCACCCACCGTTATGAAGACCGCTACTCAGACCGCGGCCGATCTGGTCGTCACCGTTCCTACTCAGACTCTCGTTCGCGTAGTCGGGGCGGCCGCCGCCGTGCCAAAAGCGAAGCCCGCGTGGCCCAGGCTTTCAAGGCTGCTCTTACAGCTGGCGCCGCAGAAGCTTTCCGTGCCCGTAAAGACCCTGGCCCATGGACAGGTGACAAAGGCAAGCGGATTCTGACGGCTGCTATCTCCGCCGGTGGCGTGGACGGCCTCATTGACCGTGATCCTAATTCACACGGCGGCCGCCATGTAATCGAGTCGGTCCTTGCTGGCATGGCCACGAACCGTTTCATCAACGGGCAACGGTCTAGGTCAAGATCGAGGGGTCAGAGCAGAGGGCGCAGTCAGAGTCGGGGAGGCATCAAAGATATGGCTTCTGCCGGCATCCTCGCCGCCGCGGGCAAACAAATCTATGATCGGGTTCGCTCGAAATCCCGAGGACGCAGCCGCTCAGACTCTCGAGATAGCTACTCTGATGGCCGCGGACGTGGTGACTCCAAGAGACGTGGTTCGAGCGTGTCTCGCGCTATCCACAAGGGAATGGCGGCCTTGGGACTTGATGACAAGAATAAGGATGATCGTCGGCAGGATCGATCATCCCGATATTCTGACTATTCAGATTCTGAAGATGATGACTCTTATCGCTCGTCTGGGCGCCGACAAAGGTCATCTCGAGATGTACGTTCCCAACCAGCAGCTTCGCGTAGCTCAAATTCTCGCACTTTGACGAGATCTACAAACCCCGGTTCTTCTAATGGCAATATTGAGTGCCACAGTGATTGCGATAGTGATTCTGACCTTGGATCCAGTGACGAAGAAAAACGCGAGAAGAAGAAGATGATCCGTAAGGAGTTGGTAAGCTCAGGGCTGGCAGCTGTGGCGACTATCCATGCCGCTCACAGCGTGGCAAAGAACTATGAAGCCCAGAAAAAACGACGACAAGCTGTAAAGGAGGGGACAATAACGAAGGATCAAGAGTCGCAAATGCAGATGAAAGCAAATTTGAAAAACGTGGCCTCGGTTGGCTTGGCCGCCCTCGGTATCAAAGGGGCAATCGGTGAATGGAAGGAAGTGCACGAACAGAGAAAGGAGCACAAAGAATTTGAACACAAGTGCCAGGAACGACATGAGAAACGTGTTTTAAAGCGCGCCCAAAGTACGAACGGGTCGAGATCATCAAGGAATTCCCATTCGATGGGTGCCAGTGCAGCCAGCCTGAGCATGAACGGCAATGGAGCCTCTCATTACCATGATGGGAACCCTTATGATGCTGGTTACTCTTTTGATTATTAGATTCTATCGCAGCATGATTTTATGAGTTTATGACTTGATTTCTTATTTCGAATAAGCTTGATGTTTTGTCTGTGTATTCCCAAATGCATTTGTTGTGGCCGAGAAAATCCCTGGTTGTTCCATGTACTTATGAATGATGATTGATGACATGCCCTAATGACTGCCTTATCTGATTTACTGTGATAGAAAAACAAATTTAGTTTCTGATTACTGGTTTCTTAGTTACACAATCTGTTATGATACTGATGTCTTGGGATTAATGTGGAGCACTCCCAGCGCCTGCAACCAATGAACACGTGGAAACCGATGTCATATCACGTGGCGATTAGATATCGAAAAGTGGGCCCGACAACGTCATAGCTTGCTCCAGCGCAACCGCGTCGTTGCTACAGGACAGCTTTCATACTTGAACTTTTTTTCTCAAAATTTGGAATCCCTTGAGCTTGAAAAGCTGCAAAAAAAAAGTCTTGCTTTATTTTGAATTTCTAACAATGGCATCTGCAACCTCGTTCAGAAATTTACCACGAGTTTTGACTCGGCCAAATGCTCGCCCTTTTTCCAGTGCGAGCATTAGACGAAGCAGCACGTGTTCCTTCTTGCACAAACATCGACATGGACGCTTGTCAATACTTGCAGCAAGGTCTCGAATTTTGCAGCCTTCTATTTTCTCCCGATTAGCGACTTGGCCGTTGTCTGTACAGAGCCGCACATTTGTTGAGTTGAAACCTACGGGAGGGAAGACAGAGGCCGATTTGATAGTCGAAGAATTGCAAGAACTGTAATGCATTTCCCCTTTTCTAACGTATGGTGGCTGAACTAAAATATCTGACTGTGCTTATTAGATACAACGATGCCAAAGACGAATTCGAGATCGCCGTCGACAGCACCAACAGTGCAACGATTTATGCTGCGTCGGATCGCGACTCGGCACGGGAATACCTCGACCAACTACTCTATGTTTACACGGCTTATACATTCCCAAAAGATGGGCCTGCCCCCGATGCAGAAGACCCATCAGTTCAATTGACAAGCCCGATGGACCAGGAGCCCAATTTCGACCCGGAGAGTGTAACGGCTGAGATCAGAGAAGAAGTTAAAAAGAGGGTGGGTCAGAGAATCAGGGAGCTAAGGAGTGGCGTGGAGAGGCTAGAGGATATGGCTGGACATGAGGGTTAAGACATAGTTTTAGATATATTGTAGAGCGCATTGTAAGAATTGAATCTAAACCAACCAGGCTTTCTCGGCACGATAATCGTGCATTGAAGAGGTGAATTGTCGATATCATCTCCCTAAAACTGGTACCTAAAATCCGGAGACCTATCGCTCCAATCTTCTGCAGAGATAACTGGAGTGTTGCCTTCAGCCAAATCTTTATCTTTCTGTCTCTCTCGCTTCTTGTATATCCCAAGCACAACCCACCAGCCACACCAAGCAAACGCCAAGCAGCCGAGTGACCAGGAATGGCCCAACACAAATCCAGGTGCCGCAGAAGTCTGATAAATCTGGCCTGCAACAACACCGCCTATATTCGTTAATGATAATAGAATCCCCACACTAGCTGCTCTTTTTCCATCTGGTGCGCAGTTCGATGAAAGCCAGGCTATATTGGTACCTAAATGCAGTCTATTAGACGCAAAACATTCATATTTGTCAGTTCCACTAACCTGTACAAAGATAACACGCCGTTGAGATGAGATAGGTTGCAAAGTAACGCACTCCAGGTGCCAATGCATGTCGACTATTGGAAATCAAAATCGCATAACCGGCAATACCGAACGGTGCTGAGATGATCAGGGAGAGAAATCGTGCTTTGTATTTGTCGGACAACACGGCCCCAACGCCATACGCTATCGCCCCCCAGAGATTGACTTTTTACCTGTTAGAATAATTTTTCAGGGAATAGTATAGGACTCATTCTCACCGGGAACTACAAGATATTGGGCTTGAATCGTCGAATAATGAAACCCATCCTTCAAAATGATAGGAAGAAATGTACCAAACCCTAAGAAGAAAATCCAGTCAGCAAGACTAACGCACAAACAACCAATGGTAGAATGAAAATTACCATAGAGAATAGTGACGACGCAGATCTGAATAACTCCATGAACCCAACTTTTGACATCCTTGGCTGCCATCTTGATATCTTTCCATTTGTAGTGACCCTGTCCACCGCTATATGCAGCAGTGGCCTCGGCACGACGTCGCATGATAACTCTATCCGTTTCGTTCAGAAAGTAGGCTGTTTCGTAGTTCTTCGGAACAACAAAGACACAGATCACAGCCCAGACGAGAGTGATAAGACCTTCGATAATGTATAGCCTAGTTTTAAATTAGCCATCTATCTCTCAGCATTAGGGAGAATTAGCATTTCTTCGTACCATCTCCATCCACTCATCCCGGCCACGCCATCCATGTAAAGAATTGCATAGGCCAAGAGGCCACCAAATGCACCAGACAAAGCAGAAGCCACTTTGAACCCGTCAGCAAAAGAAACAGGTTAAAATACCATACCATAGCATGTGCAAAATCTTACCGAAAAGGAAGGATATCCTTGTTGCGAGCTCTTCTCGCTTATACCAATCGCAAAGGAACAGTGTCATCGCCGGGAATAGACACCCTTCAAAAAACCCAAGAAGCAGTCGAGTGACGGCGAGAGAAGGAAAACCTTGCACGAAACCCGTGCACATGCACACAAGACCCCAGCAGAAAGCGATACAGGGAATGACACGGTTATATTGTAGGCGTTTGACCACGAGAGATGTTGGAAACTAGAAAATCAGTTAGACTTTTGTTGACAACTTCAAGTTCTTAAATAGTCCTTACCTCCGCAAGAATGTAGAAAATGTAGAAAATAGAGATGCATATCTATTTCCAGTCAGCAATTTCCCCCACGTCCTGAATTTGAACATGACTAACGTTCAATTGATTTCCTTTCAGCCCAATATCCGTAGACAGACCTTGTGTAGCTGCAAAACCGATCTATTCGGCATCAAACGTAAATCAGTAAAGATAAATCGACAGTCCAAAAGGAATAGCTCGTACATTACCCCGATCGAGATACGAAATTAGCATCAAAATCATCATTACAGGTGCGATGAAGCAATCCAGCTTCCATACCACGGCACGCTCGCGTCTCGCGTATTCCTCCACGGACCAACCATCCCCCATTCCACTAACTGCAGACTCATTTGCATTCTTGTATTCAATTTGCATCTGGCTCTCCTTGTCGTCCATGATGGATTGTATGGTGATGCTTTTGTATGATTGTATATTGAGACGGGTGGGACATACTATTCATCCACAGCAGGTGTCGTACAAAAATGACAATTAGAGTGGAACTTAGTGGACTCAAGAAATGTTCGTGATGGGTATATGTACCAATACGCCACGCAGGATCCCCAACGCACACCGACTGCTCTGACTCGATTGCAATGCTGTCAAACGTAGTAACGAAGTGCAAGGTTCCCTGCACGCTTCAATCGCGTAGAATTGAACGCCCGCCATCATTTTCGTTATACAATTAAGGTTCCCGGGCAATTCCCGGACAAATCAAGCGACGGACGATTCATGTGTGGGGTAAAAGCTGGGGAAAAGTTGGGGTAAAGGAAGACCCACCGCAACTAACTTTACCAACGCTTTGGGTTGGGGAAATAATAAACAGGATTTATTGGCGGAGTTGGACAATAAACTTGAAAATTACATAAGCGATCATTTGCTTGCCAGTTCTTTCTCCAATATGGGTACCGCCAAATTTGCTGTGTGCAGACTCAATGCTGTAGCAATCTCCAATACCTCCATAATTTCCTGCGGCGAAGCTCCGTACCCCAGTGCATTCTTCATGTGCAGCTTTAGTCCAGGAACGTAAAGATGTGTTGCTGCTGTATCAAATGCACAGTAAACAAGTTCTTTTATCTGTTTTTTTCCCGTAGGAGTTAGAGACAGCCTATAATTACTATATGGACATTAAAAAACACACCTTGGGCTCCAAGGCTCCTCTCTCGCCATGCTCTGTTTTTTTAGTCCATGGAACAGACGAAAACTTCAAGTATGCCTCAAAAAAGTCAGGATCAAGTCGTAGAAAGTCTTCCCAAAAGGTGTGCCAGTAACCGCGATTCTTGGTGAATTCAGTTTTAAGCTGCTCCTGACGAGCATCGAAAGGAGTCGCCATTCCTGATGGGTGGTTTTCTTCTCTCAGAACCTCGGCCAGTATAGGTACCCCGATGTTGCAGGCGTGGATACCGAGAGTAGATGTTAACTCAATCACCTCAATTATCTCTGCCGTCGTTGCACCTTCTTGTAGAGCCGTGTGAATATGTTCTTGGACACCAGGCGCATAAAGATGAGTAGCTGCACTATCGACGGCCAAAGCAATCAAAGACTGGGTTTTGCGAGTTAAGTGTCGATGTCCAACTCGTTTTGGAATCCCCCGCAGGTCGAGACTAGCATTAAAGAGCTCTGGGCTGAGCGAAAGAATGTTTTCCCAGCCATCATTCCAAGCATGTTTTCCATTTTCGGCAATAAATTTGTCCTTGAGCGATTCTGGGGACATGTTTGACTCAAAAAGTTCTCAGAAGTAGTGTATGATCGAAGCAACTAGATAAAATTTCCGGGGCTGTCAAATTGGAGAGAAATAAAGGGCTGAGATAGAAATACCCCCGCCTTGGCTCTTCTAAATTCGACTAATAAATTCAGGTGGGTACATGTCGACTGGTGTCAATATGATCTTGCAATCCTCGAGACCTTGGAGAAGCAACCGGATAATTGATTCTAAACGAGAGGAACAAGAAGAATTTCACACAGTATCACATTGTTTCCCAGCTAATATTAATTTTACGCGCAGGGTGAAATAATGCAGTTTTGTTAAAAATTCCGCTTTAGAGAACCAGAATGTAATTTCTAGTAGTCAGGAAGTAGAAAATATAAAAGTTGCTCTTTGGGAATTATCCGTTAACCTTTAAAGCTTCTAGCCTTCCAATACAAAAAGTGAAGGTAGTTTGCCATCTATGAGCCCCAAAATCGAGACTTGTTCTCCGCATTCTCCTCCCACTCGATGTCATGTGCAAATATAACTTCAACTCCACTGTTTTCCAGTTGCCTTATTTTTTCAATTGTCTCCTCTGCCTTCTTCCGATCGGCGTGGATACAACAAATCTGCCCTTCAGTGTCAAGCCATTCTCCTATGTCAAGTTCCCCACGCATAATCCTCCTGTCATGACATGCATCACCGGCCAGATAGATTTGAGCACCGTTACCGGTCTTAACCAGCAAATTTATATGTCCTGGAAGATGACCCGGTGCATGGACGATATTAACTGTTCCATCATTGAATATATCAAGAACTTTCATGTCCACTTCTGGAAGTGTCGCCCAGGACTGCTCAAAGTTTGCATCTCCAGAAGGGGAGATTTTCTTTTCACAAAAAGACAAATTTTCCGGATTGAGGAGCTCAATTGTTCTGTCTTCTGGTAATATGCCGGTTTCGAAGAAAGAGTGGCTTCCTCTCAACGAAGACGCTGCTGCAGGTTTAAACAAGTCCCAGGCACCATGACCTATAACAAAAGTGCTTTTTTGAAAGTCCCGTGGTTCGCCGATATGATCCCAGTGTACCTATAATTATATGAGCTTATATTTCACTTAGAAAAAAAACCAGACATCAAATTATTGCCTGCGTACATGGGAGTAAATTATATAATCGATTTCATCGGTGCTCAGTCCTCCTGCTGCTAGACTTTTGGACACATCGGGATCTGTTGTCAGAGGCTGCCTCGTTGATACATGACGTTGTATTGCTTCCGAGTACCGTTGAATATCGCGCCTTAGCCCCAGATCGAAAAGAATTCTAGTGATTTTCCCAGTGACTGGGTGGTGATGTTGGATAAGAAATGCCAATGAAGGTACCGTTTTCCGAGAGTCTTTGGAAGCTGGATGCACGAAAAACTTCTCTGGAAGGGTCAAATGACCGGCTGAAAGGGCGTGCAGCTCGGCTATTCCAGGCAGAACAACTTCGTCACTTAAAGAAGGCACAGTCTGTTTTATTGTGATAGTAGACATAGCTGAAATGACTCAGCCGGAACCAGCCTTCCAAAGAACTTTGGGAATTCCAAACGGTGAGATGTGGAAATGACTATAAGGGTTTGATGATGCTGACCACCCTTGGAAACCGTGCCGACTTCCAGCCTGAGGAATACTCCATCCAACATTTGCTCCGTATTAGTTGCCACTTGTTGCTAGAATAGGCTTAAACATGTCCTAGGAACAAATTGCAACGTGGGAGGGCACACTTGTATTTGGGGGCCTTGGAGAATTCAAAGTTGGAGAATCATACTTGGCGGATAAATTCCGTTACCCCAACCTGATTTCCTGTTCGGGCAAGTCTCAAGTGTGAACCCCACCATACGCCAAGAATACCTTGAAAATCTTTTTACCTTTATCTTCTAAAAGTATTCATGATTCTTTTTGTATTGCACACAAATGACAATGGCAGACTATTCAGCTATCGGCTTTATTGGCCTAGGAGCCATGGGCGCTCCTATGGTAGGCCATCTCGCAAACAAGCTGTCGCCGCAAATAACAATACACATATTCGACGTGGTACAAAGCATTGTGGAGGAATTGGCCAATCAATTTCCTAATAGAATTCACGCCAAAAAGACATCAAAAGCCGTGGCTGAGAAATCCGTAAGATTTATTAGCACTGTTGATGGTAAATTGAAGTAAAACTAAGTTTTTAGGATATTATCTTCACTATGGTCCCTGAGGGATCCCACATTCGCAGCGTATATCTTGATCCTCAAACCGGGATCTGTTCAACAGATGTTAACAAGAAACTTCTTATCGACTGTTCGACGATAGACACGGCGACGAGCCTCTACGTCAAAGACTACATAAAAGATAACTTTCCATTGGCTTCTTTCTACGATGCGCCTGTTAGCGGCGGCGTGCTCGGTGCAAAAAAAGGAACAATCGCATTCTTCCTTGGTTGTGCTGAAGATGATCCCAACCTGTCACGAATCACGGATTTACTATATATGATGGGAAAGCAAATCATTCCATGCGGAGGGCCGTCATTAGGCCTTGCAGCAAAGCTATCAAACAATTATTTGTCAGGAATTATCGCAATCGCATGTTCCGAAGCATTTGACATGGGCATGCGTTCTGGTCTTGACCCGCGCGTTCTTGCACGGGTTTACGCTGCCGGGACAGCTCAAAATACAATCTGCGATAAATTTTGCCCTGTGCCTGGTGTTGCACCGGAGGCTCCTTCTTCGAAAGGCTACAAAGATGGGTTCAAGGTGCAATTAATGAGGAAAGATTTTGGGTTGGCAGTTGAAATGGCAAAGGGAGTCAACACAAAACTGGCTTTGGGCGAGGCCGGACTCGCTACATATGATGGAGCCAGCCAGGACCCAAGGTGCCGGGATCTGGATTCAAGAGTGGTATATAGATATTTAGGTGGAAACGAGGATTGGGCAAATGATTTTCAGTAAGGCTTTTTCGGCAGGAAATTTGCATTTCTCTCCTTTCGATGTTCTTCTATTCTCCTCTGTTTGTCCACTATGTAGTATATAGCGCTCTAAGCAGCCGTGTCGAAGAATCGATGACACATGTCAACTGGTTTACTAATACCTAGACCTTATTACTGGCACGAAGCACAGTCATTATGAAAATAATTTGAAGGTGTCTCAAAATTGTGCCGTGGCCTGGTTGAACCATTTTGCAGATCTATTTCCGGAAACGGCAAAAGCGGCTATAGTTGCACAGCGCTAAAGTCCGCTCATACCCCGACACGAAGCGGATGCTGCTGACGCACTGCCTCGGGACGCTCGGCGGATGTTGACTAAAATTGAGTCTGGTTGGATATTATGAGTAACAGAAAATAATAATTATTCAACTGTAATCTAATCATGTGTTGGGCCTTAATGCACGTATCTTTTATGTATATTCAATATTAGTTATGTAGAGTATTTAGAGTTTAGACCAGAAAAGAGTTGAGACTTAGATTAAAGGGCTAAAGTTTAGATTAGAAGTTAGAGAGGGCTCAAAACTTCAAATTAGAGAGGAGAACTTTAAAATGATTTTTTTTAAAAAACTGATAAGAAAGTAAATAAAGATACAAAACTTAACTTAGATATAGGTAAAAGCGTAAACGCTAAAAGCTAAGTAGATGCTAAGGTCTTTTTTACACCCAAACCCACTAAGCTGTACATCCACTGGCTATCACTTCTGTGGCGCCAGACTTTCTGAATGACCAGGTTCCAATTTGCGCTTACGCGCATCGGCCCGAAACCCTTTGTTCTAGAGACTTTGGCCAGGTACGTAAAATCTTTCAAAACTTTACCTGCACGACTCTGGCGGGCCATAGATATGCACCACAATATTTGTGAGCAGTGCCAGGAGAAGTATGATGATAAATCTATCCGGCACCTTGAGGTTTCCAGTCTATGCCGAGTATCCGCCCATTACGTCAAAAGGGTGTTTTGGTGCTACGTACTCATTTTCTCCACCTCGTTATAATCCGGCTTAGTGTTGATATGGATCTCCCCTGCCGAGCTGCATACTCGTGCAGAGCTTATTAGCTTTGTGGAGACTTTGGTCGATAATTATGAACACAATCATAATTTGTAATTTGCTCAATGTTACGTGTGTGTTGGTGAGGAAAAACTTCATTTTTATGTCCGTGTCTGTCCGGAAAACAAGTAATCAAAGTAATCAGGTTTTCTCACATGCAATCCAAGTCCAAAAGTCTATAAAAGACTGCTGATTCTCCCTTCTATTTTTTCCCCCCCCATCCAACACATCAACACATCTTCTATCTATTTTCTAAAATATTTCACATCACTCAAATACCATTCGAAAACCCAAGAAACAAACAATATCAAGGCTGTAAGCGCAAGAAATGGCCAACGGGAAAGCCGAAAGTTCAATGGGAAAGCCATCCTACGGACGTCGGATTTTTGTCAACGTTATCGACGACGTAGCTCGCACCGACCCATCTCGTGTTTGCGTCTCCATACCACGCTCTTCGAACACCGGATGGAAGGACGTGTCTTACGGTCAATACGCTAACTCTATCAATCGACTTTCCCACTGGATTATCGACAGAACCGGTCCTACTCTGGAAGGCCAATTTCCCACTTTCGCTTACATAGGACCCAGTGATGTCCGCTACTTGATTTTCATAGCTGCCGCTGCTAAGTGCAATTTCAAAGTGCGACCTGACCTATTTATTTTCAATATTATTGTTTAAATATTACGGAACAATTCAATGCTCACATTTCTATAAACATAGGTGCTTTTCATTTCTCCTCGGAATAACAAAGACAGTCAACTTTCGCTTTTTGATGCTACAGACTGTCAATGGCTTTTCTATGCTCCCGAGAACGAAAACATGGTGCAACCATGGCTGCAAGAACGAAACATCAAATCTGCCGTTGTTGATCAAGTGGATACTTTGCTTGCTGATGAGAAGGTATCTCTTGTTCCATACAGCAAAGATTTCGAAGAGGCCCGTTGGGATCCATACATGGTTCTACACACAAGCGGTAGCACCGGGACTCCAAAGCCAATCATCTGTAGACATGGAATGATAGCCCTAGCTGATTACTATCACTATCATGCTACATGGAATGGATACACGCATATGGCGAAAGCACTCTCTGACCGATCTAATAGAACTCTCCTCACCAGTAAGAGTACAAGAATGCTCTGAGTGATATACAGCAGCTAATATGCTTCACAGTGCCACTTTTCCATGCGCTGGGGGTCTATTTCTTCATATCTATGTCAATCTATTGGGAATCGCCGATGGTACTCAGTCGTCCGGAAAAGGCCGTCACACCTGATACAGTTGTTGAATCTATCAAAAATTCATTGGCTGATGCAGTCATTTTACCTCCCTCAATCGCCGCAGAAATGAGCAATCATGACGAATATATTGAGCCATTGAAACATATGTCATTTCTGATTACTGGAGGAGGTAAGTGACCCTTGCCACTAAAATTTAACTACAGTTTACTGAAAATGCTCAGGTGGTATGGAGCCCGAAGCCGGTGACCGACTTGTAAAAGCCGGCGTGGAATTCCAATCAATAATTTCATCAACGGAGTGAGTGGTTATTTATTTGCCAGGTTTCTAAAAACTATTTGCTGACCTTTGTAGATATGGTTTTCCCCCAATCTATTGGCAGCCCCGTAAAGACTTGTGGCGTTACTTTGTATTCAACAATGAACTTCACGGCTGTGATTATCAAAAAAGAGGTGAAAACGTTTATGAACAGATCGTCGTGCGCAATCAGCAAGAATCCACCCTTCAAGGACCATTCTACACATTTCCTGGATCTAGCACATTCGAAACCAAAGATCTTTACCAGCCTCATCCAACTTTGGCCCACAACTGGCTACATGCAGGCCGTATTGACGATGTTCTCGTCTTTTCGAATGGCGAGAAACTGAACCCAGTCTCTATAGAGTTAATTGTTGGAAACCACCCTGAAATCGAGAGGGCCGTTGTCATCGGACAGGGCAGGTTTCAAGCTGGCATGATCCTGGAGCCAGTTCATTACCCAACAGACGAAAAAGCACGTCATGGACTTTTGGAGAGAGTGTGGCCACTGGTCAAAAAGGCAAATTCTCAAACTGTTGCTCATGGGCGAATTTCACGCCATATGATTACCATATCGGATCCTAACAAGCCGTTTCCTTATTCATCGAAGGGCTCCCTTCAAAGAGGTGCCATGCTGAAGATATACAAAGATGAGATTGAATCACTTTATAGTGATACTGTTATTCACGATGTACCAACTTTGGATATCACGTCATTCGCGGCTTTGATGCAGTCTATCATACACGTTTTTCAAATTTCTCTTGGCTTGTCAAATATCGAGCCAGACACTGATTTTTTCCAGCAAGGATTAGATTCATTGCAAGCCGTTGATACCTCGAAGCTTCTGAATTCTGGGCTTGAAAAATTGGCTTTGAGTCAGAAACTAGAGATAGTTCCCCGGGTTCTGTATCAAAGTCCAACCCCGAGGCTGCTTTCCGAATACATCTACTCACGCTATCTTGGGGAAGAAGACCCTGAGGAATCGGCCAACGGGAAGATAAAGACGTTGGAAACTATGCTGGAAAGGCAATTTGAAGCTTTTCCAAAGCACCCAGTCAATAGTCGACCGGCACCGCTGGATCAAGGGAAGACTGTCATTCTTACTGGGTCTACGGGAAGCTTGGGCTCATATCTTTTGCATCAAATGGAGACTTCCGACAACATTGAGAAGGTTATTTGTCTTAACCGCTCAGCAGATGGGGGAAGAACGACACAGCCGGAAGTCAACAAAAACCGTGGACTTTGCACCAGTTTCTCCAAGACAGAGTTTTACCATGCAGATCTATCGAAAAAGAACTTGGGACTTGAGGATGATCTATATAACCAATTACTGAATTCGGCGGACTATTTCATTCATTGCGCTTGGCCGGTCAATTTCAACCATTCTGTTCAGACTTTTGAGCCGCACATTCGAGGAGTATCAAACCTACTAGATTTTGCCAGTCAAACCGAGAAAAGACTGCCCATCGTCTTCCTGTCTTCTATTGGCTCCGTCGACCTCTGGAATGATTCTAGTCCTATTCCCGAGTCACATTTACCAGACTTGGGCCTTTCTTCGACCGGATACGGTCAATCCAAAATGATTAGTAGCTCGATTTTATTTGAAGGCATGCAGAAGCTGGATATCCCCTCCAAGATTATCCGCGTCGGACAAGTTTCGGGTCCGCGGAGCGAGCTTGGAGCATGGAACAGATCTGAATGGCTACCCAGCATAATCTCGTCGTCATTACATCTCGGTCTACTGCCGAGAGATCTCGGCTGGCAAGACATCGTCCAATGGATGCCAGTAGAGGATGTTGCGTCGGCTATCCTCGAGATCTCTGGGATCAAGCCTCAACAGTCAACTTCAGACATGACTGGCTATTTCAATCTACTCAATCCGTCACAAGCCCATTGGAGAGATTTGGCCACTGCGGTACAGGAGTTCTACACTCGAAAGGGACATCCTCTCGAAATCGTGAGCCTCGCTTCGTGGGTTGAAGCGGTAGAGAAAAGCGCAGCAACTGGGGACAGCCACCCTGCCATTAAGTTACTTGACACATTCAAGTCTATGTTGAGTGAAGCCGAATCAACTAGACCAGAGTGGTCTTTGGATAGAGCAAAAACCGCGAGCACTACGTTGAGACATATGGGACCTGTCACGGCCGAGATGATGCAGAGATGGTGTCTACAGTGGAATTTTGAGGACAATTTGCCGCGAGTGGGATCTTCAGTATAGTGGATAAGTGATGATAGAGTTTACACCATTTGAGTTTTTATTCGCAAATAAATGTATATATGATATCTACTGAATCATAGTTCTTTATATCTTCAATGTTGTATCATCAAAAACAAACGGGTCTGAATCCGGGTGGACTCTAGCTCGAGTAACCAGAACATACTCATATTTTAGATGACCGTACATATTTATGGGGTAATATACAGGGACGTAAGTTGAAACATAGATGTGATGAAAGCATAGGTTTAGATATAGATACCTAAAGCAGAGCTTACTTATTTTGCAATTTGAAGGTTATACTTATTCAACAATTGAAACAACGGTTATTTTCCCTGCATTTTACTCAAAAGTTTCATGTAAGCACCTAAGTATGGTCAATTTTTTCTTTGCTAAACCCCCTTCTCCCGTAGAAAAAATGTAGCACTTACCTGCAAGTTTCCATCTTGTGTCCAAAATTTCAAAAGCTTTCTCGAGGTCTTTCAAAATTTGAAGAATTTCGCTGCGTCCTTCTTGACGATAAATGGTATGATAGTATTGAAATACATGGAAGGCCCAATGCAGCAAAAAGGGCGACGGTTTGTATTCACTGTCAAGATTTCCCTGGAGATAAAGTCGTACGCGATCGCTGTAAATTTTAGCCGACGACCTCCGAGTTGGCTCCAAATATTCAGCAGCATTTTCATTTTTGCCGTTCACGGAAATTGAATGCAGTAAAAATATGGCACTGTGAGTGTCTAGTTAGTAAAACTGTGTAATCTAAGGGAAAGCAATTATCCCACCTGTGTAAAATAGCGCGAGGTACGGTGACTAAAAAGATTGCGAATTTCGTTTCAACTTCTAAAGCAGCCATTAGAGCACAGATTGTGCGATTTAGTTGTTCACCTCTTTCAATGTAAACTTGAGCCGGGAGGTGATAGTCAGAGGCATGTTGAAGCACTCGACCAATAAGATAAGCGGCATGGACTACATGTCGAAAACTACTCATTTCAGATGTGGCCGGCGCCAGCAGCGTCAAATGGGCCTCTGCTGATGGACGCTTTGTTTATCAGTTTCTTACATTAAAATGAGAATCTCTAGAGCCCTTACTGCTTGTTCCCAAGAAACATCATCCGAAGGTAACGGCTCATTTTGATCTGGCTCACTGAGCAGGAGACTCCCTTTTGGATAGCCAAGCATAATTATACTATGTGCATGTTAGTTTTGATAGTGTCCAACATTGAAAGTTCCATGACAGATAGTGGTTTTATTTACTAACCGTTCCATGGTATAAATAGCCCACCATAGACGCCTCCGAGTCTCGGTATCGATCCAGTCGATAGGTTCTTCGGAGGGTAGACTGGGTTTATTGATTCCAAGAGCAGCTAGGTATCGCGTACAAGTTCCAAGAGTAATGTAAGCGGAAGGATATATGCCATGGCAAAATTCATAGATGAGAATCACCACCAGGGCTTGTAAAAGGCGTACATTGAGAACGCCGTAGACCTCAGCGCCGACAAAGGAAGTCTTAATCGCTAAGTAATGTGGACTAGAGTGACCATGTGAATCACCTTCAACTGGTTGGCACAAGATTTTGATGCATGCAAGGAGTAGAATTTCCGAGCTGTGTAGCCGGCTTGGGTCGCTCGATAGTTGGGCCTGAAGATGTTGTCGAGGAATAAAAGGCATGCAGAAGAGGTTTGTCTCTTCGAGAAATTCCGCAATATGTTTCCCCAGATCTCTATCGTCAATGACAAACGTCCGCAAATCATCAGAGACTATTATGTTGCTATTGCTGTCGTCACCTGCAAAATAGCCTGGGAAAAATGGATACCCAAGGAACACCCCATCAAAATCTGTTGTCCTAGGCCCATGGCTTGTGTCTGATGTCTGCACTAGGGGTGTTGTTCGGGTTGGAAGTTTTGTTGATACGCCACTAACGCGATACTCGCATTGTTCGTGGGTTCTTCAACAATCTCAGCATTCATCTCGGCATAAAACGGGGATGAAACTGACTTGAGGCAGTAAGAACATACGGGGTATGCTCGATCACATTTTTTCTTGCGTATCCTACATTTCACGCAGGCAAGAGGCGGCTTCATGAGTTGGCTATGGAAGTCCAGGCCTCAATTCCGAGGGCGGGTCAGCTTGATAGACCGTACGGAAAGAGGCGATGTTCGCGCAGTTGCAAAAAGACGGCAAGACTGTTTGAGCCTAGCTTCGTTAATTTCTATGCCAAGACGCCAAATATTTGCAGTGGGTAGGCTAACCATTAACATACTACGTAGTGGAGTTGATGGGGAACATAAGCCCCACATTTCTCCAACACAGATTCCAGGCGGGGCGGGTATTATGGGATTGGGGTACTGTTGGGGTTTGTAATTGGGGTAATCTCGACTTTTAGGAATGAATTCAGGGAGGAAAAAAGAGACAGTAAATTTGTGAAAGCCTTATACTCGATTAAATAACTTCAAAAAATCAGCACAGTTAACATCGACTCTACCAACCTACTACCACTTGTTCGAAGCAGCCGAATAATTCCCCAATACATAATTGAAAATGTCAACCAATCCGAACCACCCAGACATTCATAAAACGCTCTTTGACGACGGTCTTCAAGTCCGGCGCGAAGTCGTTGGCGATGAATATGTCGACCGCGCTTTGGCTAACGGATCAACCGAATTCTCACGTCCGGGTCAAGAGCTCGTCACGGAATTTTGCTGGGGCTATGCCTGGACTCGACCAGGGCTGGAGCGCAAACAGCGCTCGCTCATAAACATTGGCATGCTGATGGCACTGAATCGATCGCCGGAGCTGGCTGTACATGTGAGAGGGGCGATTCGGAATGGACTTACAGAAATCGAGGTCAGAGAGGCTATTCTGCATGCAACAACGTATTGCGGTGTGCCTGCGGGCGTGGAAGCGATGAAGGTTGCAGAGAAAGTGTTGGATGAGATGGCAGCAAAGGGAGAACATGTTCGACAACTGGGGGAGAAAGCCAATGTGTGATTTTAAATTAGGAAGCATACTATACAATTTTAAAGAGCACGAAGATAAATGAATGACTGCTGCCAAAAAACCCTAGAGTGCGTATCAGTAGCTTGAAAATACCAAGGATGTAAACTTCGGAGTCGCGGGGATAACGATAGGCCAGTCGCTCCTGCTGCACGGCTTGCACCCCGTAACCCCGGACCCACCTCCGCATGCCATGCTTCGTCCGCGCCAACAACTCCATCCATCAACCAATGTCCCCTCAACGTATTTTCGTTCCACTGCGTCATCCACTGCGCGCAAATGCATGCATAAATATTAAAAAACAGTTTCCATGAGTATGCTTGAGGCCTCCCCGCCCAGCCAGAATTTCGAGTCTGGCCCGGCCCCATCACCTGTCCCGCCGAGACGCCCGAAGCGCTTCCAGTGCCATCATTGTCAACGATTTTTTGCAAGGCTTGAGCACCTGCAAAGACATGAGAGGACCCGTACGCTGTGTAATCCCTAGCTCTTGTGACTCTATTTTGCTGATTGATTTTCGAAAACAAAAGACACCCAGGAAAAGCCGTTTGCCTGTGACCAATGCGACCAACGATTTACACGCAGGCAAGTTCTCGCTTGGCTCTTGGTAGCGCAGAATCTGATCGTGACAGTGACCTTCTCATACGACATGAAAGGCTATCACACTCCACAGATAGACGAGCTAGTGCTCAGTTAGAAAAGGGCAGCGGCCATGGCGCACGAGGTCGTCGGAAACGTACTGCGCAAGCGGCCGGTATAAATGATGAACCCGCAGCCAGATCACCTCCAACAAACTTCGAGCATAACAGTACTTTCAATTTGACAGAGCCTTCCGATCTGTTATATAGCAATCAGACAATGCCTCTGGCAACGCTTTCGATGGCTGCTGAACAAGCAGCATTGCAGGGAATCATACCATCTCCGCAGGACAGCCGGGCTATTCTGGCTACAACAAACAATGCTCAGATGTCTATATCAGAACCACTACTCAGCGATCCTCCACCCACTGAGACAAACTATGGACTTGATTTTGAGTATTCCCTAGATAGTCTGGCGGCGTTCTTGGATAATGGTCCCTTGGGATCGCATCATTTCCCGTCATTTGTCAACACAGAGCAGCCGATGCCTTTCTTTTCGCCCGAATCTGGTATAAATGGGCCTGAAATGAGGCAAGATAAATATCAAGAGGGGCATGCACCAGTATCTTCCGTCCTTGAGGAGTCGGGCTCTTTCTCACGATTTGGATCCCGCCTCCCATCATTACAACCGGAGGAATCTCCCACAGTGCGTGACCAGAATCCTAGCACAGCAAGAAAGCCACTATCAGATATATCTGTCGAAGACAGACAGCTTATTTTTTGTAAGCTCAACGAATTTTCCGGTGTTGTACTTTCTGGGTTTCGGCTTCCATCCCGTCTCGCACTTTCCCGTTATCTAGCAGGTTTTGTCAACGGGTTCCATGAGCATATGCCGTGTTTGCATGTACAATCAATGTCTGTGCAAAACTGTTCAGTAGAGCTACTTCTTGCAATGGCAGCTGTTGGGGCCCAGTACTGCTTTGAAGGGGAGAAAGGGGTGGAGCTCTTCCATGCAAGTCAAGATATCGCCATGCAGCGCATTAGGCGACGTGATACGCGTGTTGCAGCGAATACCAAACAATACCAACCTCAGGTATTTAGCTCGCCACAACATACAGAAGTCATGGGCCCACAAAATAACTCTTGGATTGGCCATACCGCTGATAGTGTTAGCCCATCATTATCTGGGCCGCTGGGTTTCCCACCTGACAAAGGGGCTGATGAAGATCTTATGCAAACAGCCCAGGCTCTATTTCTACTCATGGCGATGGCTACCTGGGCAAAACACAAAGAAATCCTCCGTCAGGCACTCGCAATCCAAAGTATTTTAGCAACACTTGTCCGAGAAGATGGGCTGAAAATGACGCCTCTCGCTGGAGACGATATTTCCTGGGAAAAATGGATTCGTTATGAATCGGTCAAACGAACAAAGTTCATCGTATTTTGCTTCTTCAATCTCCACTGTATAGTATACAACATTCCATCGTTAATTCTGAGCTCGGAATTAGATTTGCCATTGCCATGCAACGCAGCTGAATTCAAAGCGCCATCTATGATGCGATGGCGAGAGGCCAGAAAGAAAAA
This sequence comes from Talaromyces sp. R2412, assembly GCA_023626135.1. Lineage (NCBI taxonomy): Eukaryota > Fungi > Ascomycota > Eurotiomycetes > Eurotiales > Trichocomaceae > Talaromyces > Talaromyces sp. R2412. The sequence goes on from JAMAGK010000004.1 coordinate 584,182, forward strand.
CAACCTTCCTGAAATCAATTTTCAAACTGCGTTCCACCGACTTTTTGAAAGATCAAATCCTAGTGACACGGAAAGATACTCGCACACTTCTTCGCTTGGAAACTACGTTCTCATTCACGCTTTGATACAACACATTTTCTTTGTGCGCCAAATAGCACGCCGTCGTACACCATTACTTACTCAAACAAACCAAGATCTGGATTCCGAAGAGATCTCTGCTATAGAACAGGCTCTTCGAAACTGGCAAATGGGTTGGAAAAGAAATCCGGAATCTTCGCTTGACCCGCTCGACCCAAATGGACCGATTGCATTTAATTCAACTGCTTTACTACGATTAGCCTATATTAGACTGAACAATATTTTCGCCGGGCCCGGTCATCATGCTCTGGCCACGCGTGATCCGGTCCAGATCGCCCATTCTTTCCGGGAAAGTTCAGCAACGAGAATAGGACGAACACGCAAGTTGGTACGCGCAGTTCTACATTCAGCGCATGCTTTGAGTATTCCTATCAAAATTGGTATTCGACTTGTTGCTCGTACTCAGACATTTACTTGGTCCATTCAGCATTCGCTCTGCTCCCTTGAGTGTGCCTTCTTGTTGTGCAAATGGCTTGAAGCACTCGCTTTGCCAAATCCACAACCAGAAGTCACAGACGACGAGAAAAGAATATGTTGGCTTGTGAAAATTATGCTTGATGAGACCGAATATGGAGTTTGCTGTGATGATGAAGAAGCTTTGCAATCTCCAACTATGCTCAGACAATTGAGTGCAGGAGTATTGCGGGTATGGGCACAGGTATTTAAAGGGGCGCAGACATGGGCGATTGTAGATATTATCGGAACAGCACTGAATACTTATGCCGATATGCTGGATAATAGCAATGGCTAACAATGATGCACTATTAGCAACCGCACAATTCATCCATTGCACACATCGATTGATGTGATAAATTGATGTGATAAATTCTGGACAGCAAATATGTTAAATTAATAATGTTCGCTATCCAAAGTACCTCCAACAATTGAAAATCATTTGAACTGCAAAAACTCAACTAGATTAAGAATTCGAGCACGAGGTCATACACGTATCACACTTGGGTCATTGTGGTCAACTGCTTGTGGGTTGAAATAAACTGGGCTACGAACCCTCGTGATGAAAATCAATCACAAGCTTCCCTCCGTGGCCAGCCTTGTATGCATCGACGAGATCATTCAACTTTTCCAAAGGAAATGTGGTGGTTATTGGCTTAACACCATTTTTTGCAGAGAAACGGACCATATCCCGCAGTTGTTTGTTGGTGCCCATCAAATTACCCATGAAATGGATATCTCGGAAAATCAAATCCATGGATGAAATATGAAAGCCTTGCTGGGGGAACGAAACAACCACACATTTCCCATGGTTTTTGAGCATGTCAACTCCGTACTGGAAAGCCTTTTGACTCTCGGCAAGAATAATAACGCCGTCCAGACCGAACTGCCCTGGAAACTTCTGACCTTCTTCCTCGGCGACGGGTACTATAACCTCGGCAGCAGACTTTGTGCGAGCATCGACAATAGTGGCGCCAGTGATGTTTGTGAGTTTACTGACAAGAGTTAGTGCAGAATCTGTATTATCAATTCCATACACCTTCAGTCCCATGGCCGTCGCATATTGTAATCCCAAATGTCCTAGCCCACCACCACACCCTACGATTCCGAGACGCTGACCCTGAGAAAGTCCGGCTTTCTGAATTGCAGAGTATATGGTAAACCCGGCGCACATAAGTGGCGCGGCTTCTACCTGGGTCAGGCCCTCTGGGATCAGTGTGACCTGGCGCGAGTCGGCCACGGCATATTCTCGCCACCCTCCATCCATGCCAATCCCAATTGTTTTTACATGTGGGCAGAGCGCTGAGTAGCCTTTGGGATCACTCAAGAGCGACTTCTCTTCTAGACATTCGACGCATGTGCCACACGGGTGGTAGGCACGAGAGACGACTCCAATTCGGTCGCCAACCTTGTATTCTGTCTGCGCTGGTTTGGGCGGCAGCCCGACAACAGTCCCTGAGTATTCATGGCAACCCACATGAGGGAAGGCCGGTTGTTCCACTGTCGCCATCTGCCCAGTTGAGAGCACATGATCTGTATGACAGTATGAGGCAGCATCGACCCTGATGAGTAGATCATAGGGATGGTCAACAGTCGGAACGGACACCCCGTCCCTGAGAACGTAAGGTGTATTATAGGCGTCAAGATGTTGGACCTTCATAGTTGGAGGTAGTTCTGGTGTAACTGTTATATCTATGGCGCGAAGATTCTCATGCTTGGGTGCTATCGATTGATATACATTTTGGTGTGTCGACATGCTGGAAATTTCCGCTTTCGTGGTTTTCAAAGAATTTCTTGTTGCAAGTGAAAGATGCAGATATAAATGGGAAAATTGAACGAACAAAGAAATTGTATTGCATGCTTTCTTTGTGCCATTGATAGCTGCCACTTGCTAGCCATTTTTGGGAAAAGGGCTCATGATTGCATAGATATCCGTGCATTGCAGCCCAACAAAAGAAAGTTTTGCTAGAGGTCGCCGATCAACCTGTTAGTTGCGGAATCTACGACACTCTAAACGCACTTTTTACAAGATATATGTCAATGTTTAAAAGTTTCCCAATAATTTTCTTAGTTTTAAATAATTTCTTTTAAACTTTCTTTATATGTCTATTTATATAGAGGTGTATTGAGATATGAACTTTAAATTCTCATTCATAAAGATCATCATCAAAGTAGAAATCGTGGAAAATTATTGTTAAAAATACCGCAAGTGTCGTATATTTCGCAACCGACAGATGAGGTGGGACAACCACGGGCAGCTCGCTGGCTCAATCCTCCTGGTTTGGGACCCGTGGAATCGTTCTTCTTAGTCAATCGAATGATTGAATTCAATTTCTGTTATGCTCTTTGTTGTGCGGTTCGGCACCCTTTGTTCGCTGCTGGAGGTTTTATTAGAAAGGGGGTAAGGGCTCAGGGGTACCAGGTGGCTCTTCATCATCCCTGTCAATCCTACATAACAATGCTACCAATTTACAATTCATTGTTATGAGTTATTTTATTTCCTTTGTAGGAATATTTGCATTATGCGGGATTTTTTGTTTTTCTACTTATGTTTAAGATTATGCTTAACCTTTTATCTCACACTGTCATAGTCTCCTGCATCACCTATCAGTAATGAACTATTTATTATACTTTTTTTTAGTCCTTTGTAAAAGTCACTATTTAATTAGCTATTTTTGTTACTGATGATAAAATAAATAATTGGGAAATAAAAGAGAGAATAAAAGGCGGAATGAGGGCCGATGATTATGATGAATAAGATCAGTCCACTAAAAGATGCAAAATAAGGGTAAAACAAAAAGCCAACAATAATCATTAAATTCTCTCTACTCTTTCTTCTCATATTCATTCAACCACTTGTAAACTACCCTTGCATCCTTGCCTTTGTATCGCTCATCCCCAGCAGCCTCTTCGAAGGCCTCCAATGTAGGCTTGTCCAGGATCGTGCGAGCGCCCACCATTTCCGCCAACTGCGAGCCCATACCTAGAACCTTTTTGCATAATTCAATTCTAAACCCGCCCTCATAGTCTCTACTGGCTGGCGCATTTGCATGCACACCAGGAACTGGGTTACTCTGCGAAGTTACCCAGCATTGCCCTCCGCTTGTGTTGATCACGTCTGTTAGAAGCTTTGGGTCCAGTCCCATCTTGACGCCAATATTGAGAGCCTCTGAAGCAGCTAGGCTAGTAATAGCTGATAGATAATTGTTAATGATCTTAAAGGCTGTACCGGCACCCACCTCGCCACACAAAAACACGCAGTCGGGTTTACCCATGTGGGACAGAACGCTTTTGACTCTGGAGAACACCTGTCCATCCGTATTTGTGGCTCGATCAGCTCCGACCATAAAAGTCAGTGTTCCGGCTTGTGCTCCCATGGGCCCACCAGAGACTGGTGCATCCACGAATGCTAATTTCCAAGTAGATGGCAAAGACGCCGCTGTCTCACGGGTAGCTTTGGCGACGTCGAGGATAGTTGTCGTTTCAATAGTTCCACATTCCATTATAATTTTGTCTCCGATAGTGCTTTCTGACGCTGCTTGTTTGATGCCGGCCAGTATTCCCGTTTTCTCGTCCAGATAGACGCTTCGCACAGCCGGCGAACTTGGCAGCATAGTGACAACCAAATCCTAGGTAGACTTTACGCATTAGCGCTTGAGGCTCATTCGATATCACTAAAGGTAGCCATACCGCTGCTTGAACCGCCTCATATCCTGTGTTTACAACCTTAACTGGGCCAAAATCCACAGTCTCATCTTGGAACTTTTGGAGGGCAGCTGGGACGACATCGCAAATCAAAATGGTATAATCTGAGCCTATTTTCTTTCGAAGATTTAGGGCCATAGGATAACCCATGACACCGAGCCCTAGACAACACAGTTAACTTAAAGTGAATATCTATTTCTACTGATTGTCATCATGTACCTATAAAGGCAATTGTTGTCTCTGGCGAAGCCATTTCTTCTTGTTTTTTGAAGGCCAAAAAAGCACTCAACAAAAGCGTTATTTGTCCAAGTGAGTATACAAATGACGAGCTTCAGTCAAAACATGAATTCAAAAGTTGGCGTTGGGTCGGATTAGTCGACATTTCTAAGAAGCAAGTCTTCCCCACGCTGTCGTGGAGGTACATGTTGGAGAAGCTGCACCCGAATCGGCAAAATGGCCGATCCTGACAGTTTACCCCGCAAGTTGGAGAAATGTCCGGGGATATGTGCAGGTTCATGCGAGAAGTAACAATGCAAGCACGCCAAGACAAATTTTTAAACACATCTCATGGAACCCCTTTGGAAGGCTTCGTTTTTGACCAGCACGGCGTATCTTTCGTGGGCAGGATACACTGGAAGGACTCTAAAATGACATCACTCACATTCACTAAATCCACATCAATCCATGTCAAAATCTCAGCGCTTGAAGGAGGACATTTGACGCTACCAGAACGCTTATTTGTGACCGATGCCGACCCTGAGAAGAAAGCCACGGTCCCATCTTTATCATTTTTAATCCAGCATCCATCCAAATCGCAAGATGGAACCCAGAAGAATCAAAATATTATATTCGATCTTGGCGTCAAAAGAGATCTGAAAGGGTATATGCCTGCTATGCAAGCTCATATTGCTAATCGCCAACCTGTAGTCACCTCACCTGATGTGGCCGAGTCACTGAGGAAGGGGGGACTCGACGCAGCAGAAGACATTGACTATGTAATAATGAGTCATGTTCACTGGGACCATGTTGGCACGCCTGCCGATTTTGCTAGGGCAACTTTTGTTGTCGGACATGGAACCTTGCATTTGCTAGACAATGGTGCTCCTCCGCATTATCCCAAAGAGATATTTGACGCCGAGCTTCTTCCAAGAGATCGAGTGTGGGAGTTTCAGGCCTCTTCCTTGCCAGAAGCAAAATTTGGCCCTGATACCGAATATATAGGAAAAAATGCGGTGGCTGTTTCCGGGAAAAAGTGGCTTCCACTGAGAAGTGCAGCAGGCGAAGTCATATTTCCTGCGGTTGTTGATCTCTTTGGCGACGGCAGTGTTTATCTAATCGACAGCCCAGGACATTTATTCGGCCACATGAATCTGCTAGCATGCGTGGGTCCGTCAAAATGGGTGTACCTTGGTGGTGATTGCTGTCACGACCCACGAATTTTGACAGGCGAGAAGGAAATGGCATTATATGAAGATCCCACAAAGGCCGGCCATCTGCGCAGTGTGCATGTCGACACAAACATTGCAAGAACGACACTAGATCGAATCAAAAAGCTACTTCCAATCGTACAACCTTGCATCAAGACCGAGGATCAAAACATTCGAAGCATTGCCGGCAATGCAGTTATAGACGGTGCGGAAGGGGTCGAGATCGAGGTAATTGTAGCGCATGACAAGAAATGGCGCGAAAATAATCCTCATCGTTTTTTATAAAGTGCACGTTGACTGTTGACGTCACGTGGTTGCGATGGCTGCGCAGCCTGGTAGCACCTTCCCTTTAGGGAAGACGACATAGCTCTAATTGCGTCCTCCCAAAACGGAAAACATTACTAGAATAGGAAATTTATCTGCTGTTCGCTGTTTCCCATGAAATGATTATATAATTACATACCGAAAAATCAAGAAAATTGCGAGTATTACCAAGTCATAATGCAATAAATAGGAGAATGCACCAAAGCACTGTCATGCCATTTGCACATCACGAACGAACTTAGCTGTCCGAGCTGTTTCGCTCTTTATTCAATTTCGACGTCTAAGTGGGTGCAAATCCTAAACCTCTATGAATACAAAATTCATATTGCAGCCTCGCATAGAGTATAAATAGCATCCAATAAATGTTCATGCAAGGGGACACAGTCTCAGCCTTGCTTAGTAACGTTGACCACGACGCACACACCATTATAATTAATAAATTCTTCAACTATCCTTTTGGCAATAAAAGCTCCTCGCAGTTGCCTTTTTGCAAATGATATGATTTTCAACTGTGTTGAATCATCAAAGACGTCACTCACAAATCAGAGTTGTACGCTAAACGGCAAACTTTATTTACGACCTTAATCGCATACTACAAGCGGCAGCCTCCCTGTGAATCAACCAACATGGAGCAAGGGATACTCTCTCCGGCAGATAGAAATAAGTTCATTGAAAGAATGATCGGCTATCAGTTCAGTGATACCGACATCATCCATACTGCGCTGCATACCGCCGGTTCTTCTGTAGGCAGCGAGGGGAACAAAAGCCTGGCGATGGTTGGAGATGCAGTCTTGAGACTTGTTCTGATAGTACAAGGATACAATAAAAGTGCTTCTAGAGGTAAGAACAAGGAAGAGAAAAGCACCATGATGTCCAAAAAACTTATATGCAATTTTCAGGAGAAATAAACAATATGCTCTCCACCACAGGAAGCCAAGCCTTGCTTGCTCGCGCAGGCTTTGAAAATGGATTGGGTGCTTACATTCAAACAAATCCTTCGCAAGGGGAATTCATCTCTGACCGTGTGATGGCTACCACTGTCGAAGCCATTATCGGGGCCGTCTACATCGACAGCAAGCATAATACGGCTGCAGTGGAGCGAACCATGGCGGCTTTTGGCCTGTCGTAACTGAGACGAATGGTTGAACTTCCAAGAATTCCCCAAAACAGCAGCGATTTATACCTTTATGCCAATTAGTTGAAAGAATGTGGAAAGGAAACTGAATTTTTCTCAAGTCAAGGTTTTACCATCGGAATGCGTTGTATCACTTGCTTATAAGGCAGGAAATATTTGGTAATGAAAGTCTCATGGGGATTTAAACAACATCTATATTGTGGGCTATAAAATTTGAATGTTTAAAATTTTCATCCAAGTCATTGAACATTTGATAAATACCACCCACAGCTGGGGGTTTCAATGTTGGGAAGGGCCCAGGCGTGTGGGGAATAGAAGCTACCGTCACACTGATCTTGAGCTACATAGTATTTATTATTATTCCTCTTTTGAACTTTTTCTCTTTGTGCTACACGTATTCAAAATTAAGCCCCACAAAAATGGATATTCAGGTGATGTTTGATGTGACATTCGGTTAAATTCGAGGTTAAATTATCCCAATCTTCGCAGCAGCTGCCCCGCGGTTCGGTTAGATTTTAACAGTTCCCATTGCTACCCACGTAGACCTGAAGTTAAATAATTCCATCAAAACAAAATAAAGCCCAATATTTCCGCAAGTAAGACGTGACTGGTCTACTAAACCAGTGAAGCTCAAAAAAAGACACCGATATATTTGTTGATTTCTATACGCTCTTTTGATTGTGACTACAATATGGCGTCTGCAACCCCGCGCCCATTGGAGGGCAAGTTTGGAATCGTAACGGGAGGATCGCGAGGTTAGTATTAAAAACTTCAAGCGTTAATTATACACTGATTTATTTAAAAACCAAGGTATTGGCGAAGCTATTGCCCGCAATCTGGCGAGTAAAGGATGCTCACTTTTGCTCAACTATACATCCGAATCATCACGAGCACGAACTGAGGAACTCGCATCTACGCTTACCAAAGATCATTCTGTCAGCTGCAGCATCGTCAAGGCTGATCTCGGTGATGCCGCTACAGCAAGCAACGATATAATAGAAGCATCCAAGAAACACTTCGGCGACAAGCCTCTTAAAATCGATATTCTCATTAACAATGCGGGTGTTTCACAAGATAGGAAGCTTGGTGATACTGTCAAAGGCCCAATTGATGCGGAATACTTTCACTGGCACTACAATATCAATGTGCTTGCACCATTGATGCTCACGCAAGCGTGTATTCCTTTTCTGCCGCACGATCGGTCAGGGCGTATTGTGAACATTTCAAGTGTGTCGTCGAGCCTTGGATTTGAGGGCCAGTCGGTATATGGCGGTACTAAGGCTGCATTGGAGGCGATGACTCGAACCTGGGCTCGAGAGTTGGCTGATCGAGCGACGGTCAATGCAGTAAATCCTGGCCCAGTGATTGGTGATATGTATTTCTTAACAGGAGAAAAGTTCTGGAAAGACTTGCAAGGCTGGCAAGATAACACACCACTGAGTAAAGTTGACCCTAACGGCAGTGACTTGAAAAGTCTAGACCCGGAGAAAATCCGGCTGATTCACGAGAAAATGGGCGGTCGTCGACCAGCTTTTACGAGCGAGGTCGCTGGAGTGGTTGCTATGCTGTGCACAGCCGATGCAGCATGGAGTACCGGCAGCGTTGTCAATGCCAATGGAGGCATGCGAATGACTACATAGGATGGAGACTAGGAAATCTTGGGATGAAAACGATACCCCCAGGCGACTGCTTTTGTGTAAACTTTCATATCACAACGGGTCTAATCATGTACAAGAAGAATTTGTGTATGATCGATTGACTGACACTTCCGGAAATTCAATTGCATGAGAAAAGCCCAATGACGGGGGCAGCTCTAAACGCTGATGCTGAAACGAGTAAAACGTAGACAAATAACATTAATTCCATTGTCGTGCCTCCGCCGCACTGTCTGCATCTCTTGTGTCGCGTTCTACCTGGCTGGCAGAGCTCAGAGTTTGCGACTGCGTTTTCGCTTTTTGAGCTGCTAGTTGACTGCCCAGTTTTCCTTTGCTAGATGCACTTAGAGCTTCAGCGCGTCTCTGTATCAAGTAAGTAATGGCACGATAATGTTAGGGCCTGGATCAAATACCTGAGCTGCCTCACCAGCCTTGTCTCTCGCATTTTCTGTCTCTCCACTTGCTGAACCTCCCAGAGTCCTGCCAGCGCCTTGTTTTTTGCGGTTGCCTGGAACTGGCGCTCGAGGTGGTGCGCCATCTCCAGGAGTGGCAGACGATCCCAGGACACGGCCAGGCTGCGAGAAGTGGTCATCGGGCTGGTTAGCCGATCGTGAACATATATTTCCCATTTCGTAGAAGGCAGGGATGGGACAGTGGCAGTCTGCACTCAAGGACGATCGCGACTATCACATCAATTGATTAATTAGTTTTGGCGGGGAAGCGGGGCGGCCGGACACGCTGAACGGCGCCTTTCAAGCACACAGTGGCATCCAGACTAGCCCTGTCTAATGATTGTTGATGTGAAATGCAGCTGTTTTTGCTTTTGGCAGACCCAGGCGCATTGAGATGGAGGTGACAGGTGATAATTAATAGTTGACGTACGGAGGAGGCCGAGCGTGCAGCTCTAGCTCGGGAGGGACGGTCACCTGGATTAAGGAACCCCATTTGAAGAAATGAACCGGGTGGGTCAGCGCAGCCATATATCATCCAATGATACGTGCTTAAATGCGAAACATCTGAGGTATTCGTCCAAAGTACAGATTTCTTATACAAGGGTTACAGCACCCCATAGCAAGATTCCCTCAAACCAAGGAATTATATACATGCTGCCATTCCTGTCTAAATTCTGTGATTGGAATCTGCTCTTAAAACAGAAATATAGTTCCTGTTCCTCATCTTTAGCGGTGCTAAGGGCGTTGGACTCAATCAATCAATTGATGTAACGCATGTATTGTCATACAGTCCGAAGTTTTGGTGGGACTTACTGCCTACGACAAGGCCAGACCAAAGAAGTAATTCAAATAGCTAGGACTCCAATCGAGACAGTTTCCTCTCTCTTCTTCTTAGCCTTATTATTCTTTCTTTCTTGATTTTTTGCTACTCGCATCCAGCCAGTCCAGGCGAGGCAGTTTCGAAAAGACTGTAATATGATTGGACAAGACCGGTGGGGCAGGCGGCGGCTTCTTTTTCCTCGCGCAAGACTCCCGAACTTCTTCGTTATGTTAATTGCAGATCGACTCCCCAAGATCATGGCTCGCATATTACTATACTACTTCGTACGATACAGGCCAGTTGATCCACGGACATGCGACACATAGTCGGCCTGTCTTTGCGACGAGATTGTGCCCATGTGGCGGTTCCTGCGTCGCTGAATGACGACTAGTCCGCTCACCACCAAGGTCCCCATCTCAGATCGCTTCGCTTTGCGCCAGTCTCGGTGACCCCTCCGTCCTGTGTCTGTCGCCTTGCCCTAGATCTTCTTCCACTTCTTATTAATATTATTCTTCGTGGATATCGTTCGCTACGATCGACACCCTTCCTTTGACTCCCTCGTTTGGACGCTTTGACCACGCCGCTGTCTGCAACTTACACTGGTCAGTAAAGATAAATCGTCTCGTTAAGCAGATGTTGGCGCTATTATTTCTTTTCAGTACTGACTAAGACCTGATTCACAGCCCTGCCTTTCTCGTTGCACCCCAACCAACGTATCTCACAAGTTTGACCGAACGATCTCGAACAACCATTGCGTTTGCGCACACCACCATAGCGGCGCTTTCAGTCTGCTCTGATCTCGCCCATAAACATACGCCCACTATGGCCTCGCGGGATCTAGACAGTTTCTGTCTGGATTGTCATTGGGATGCTTTCGACGACTCCTCCACGAAGATGCCAGTGCTGCCACCGGACCAGTGGCACTGTGATGAAGCCGAGCAAAACGGCGATATAAACTGCATTGTGGACGAGGCATGCTGCACAAATGACGCTTGCTCCTTCAACTGCTCCTCGGTTTGCGATGGCTTCGTCGACTGCGAGATTTCCTCCACCGTGTGCTCCGATACTAATTGCGAGGAGGCCCACTGCGAAAGTACTGGGTCTGCGTGTTTTGGTAAAAGCTGTTTTGCCGACGGCCATGATATTAACCAGAGCCTTACCGATCTCTTCCATGATGCAAATCTTCAATGGGATTCCTCGATGTTCTTGTCTTCTGGTGTCAGCCAGCAGACTCACACGCCTGCAGAATCCCATCTACTGACCCCGTCACATGTTATCAACCAGCCTCCTGCTTCCCAATTTCACGGCTCTGCTCATAATTTACATCATAACCAACCATGCCACCAAGCACCCGACGATTGCATGGGGTTATGGGGCCCTCACACTTCTCACACAGACTTATGTCACCTTGAAATGTACAACATGCTCGGCACTCCGTCCATGTTTGTCCAGACTAACAGCCAAACAATGCCAACACCACCCTCTGAGACCTCAAAGCCACCTTGTTTCCAAACAGATGGAGAACTGTCTTGCTCCGATGCAGACTTTCAACATCTGGGTTGCTATCTCAGGAATTCAGGAGATACTGGATTGCACCAGTTCTCCAAAACACAGTCTCATAATCGTGTCCACCGCCATCTCCATAGCCAGTCACATCACAGAGTAACTCATTATTCTCGTCACGCGTCCCGACGGAGTGTCAGCGCTCATTTAATGGCAACCCCTATTGAGAGTTCACCTTCTCTGGATAGGAACACACCGTCTGTCTTAGCGAGCCCAATCACGAAATCGGTCATTGATGAAGGCGAGCCTTATATATGCCGTTGGAACCATGGGACATCTACTTGCGGGTGTGTATTCCCGACATCTGGGGACCTCCAACAACATCTCCTCACGGAACATACAAACCCAATATGTGGGAAGAAGGGTAATGGTTATTATTGCTGCTGGGAGGGCTGCCACCGCCCAGATGAACCATTCTCCCAGAAGTCCAAGCTCCAGGGCCATTTTCTGACCCACAGCAACTGTATGAGATTCTTTCCCCCCTTTCCTTACCTCACAATTGTAATTTTGCCCATGACTAATACCCGGCATAGATAAAAATTTCAACTGCTCAGTGTGCGGCAAAGCATTTGCAAGACAAGCGACCCTCGAGCGCCACGAGCGAAGCCACCGAGGCGACAAGCCTTTCAAATGTAAAGTTTGCGGTAAATCGTTTACCGACAGTAGTGAGCTGAAAACCCATTCGCGAACTCACACTGGCGAGAAGCCATTCAAATGCACATTTCCCGGTTGCAATTTCCAGACTGGCGACGTATGTTTCTTCATCTATCCTCACACTTGAATTTTTTTTTTTTTTCAAATGCTAACATTTCTCACCGGGTCAGTCATCCAACATGTCTAGCCATAAACTTACCCACAACGGACGTAAACATAAATGCAACTATCCTGGCTGCACAAAGAGCTTTACACGTCCTGGTATGTATCAATTCATTTCTATTCCTCTTTGCTCCTTCTTTTTGGTTTCTGGTTAATGTGTATGACTAACACGTTATCCAACTCTAGACCAATTAAAGCGTCACATGAAAACAACACACAAAATCGAAGGTTCTCCTAGCGATCCATCACTCTCTTTGCTATCGCCTGTAGAGACAGTATGCTGAACCTGACAACCTTGGAAAGTGTTGAGATATTTATCTTCTCTGGTTTTATGATGATTTGTCTGTATTATTTCACTTTTTTTCAGGAACGTTTTGGTTTGATTTATACCCCTATGTGGTGATAAAACATCACGGTAAAACTCATGGGCTATGAAAATATCATTGACGACTCGGATGATCGACCTAGTCCATGAGAATGACGGGATGCCCTTGGATGAATTAAAATGTTTGGACTAATACACTTGCACATGTACCGATGACCCATTTTCACGAATAAAATAAAATAGAATATTGATTGGATTAAATATCTAAACAACGTTATATCTACCACTGGCAGGTGCTCTTGCCTCGCTATCTGCTGCTGCAATAGTGCCTTCTCTTAACAGACGCATAAGCTCGCGCATGGCATTGGTAACAACCAATTCCGTGTCTCCTTCGACCAGAATGTATAGTTTCGGATTCTCGTTGGGTCCAGGCTCTTTACCTGCCGCATAGTAATTTCCTTTTGTCGTAATGGATGTACCGGTAGCTTCGAGGATTTTGGCAACGTTCGTGCGATTCGTGACGGCCCAACGAGCTTTCTCTGTGAATAGAATTAGTATGTATACAAACAGTAGGTTAAACAAAAAAAAGGGGAAGAAAATAACTTACGAGGAAAGTCGTTGATCTCAAGCGTCGCGTGGAAGGCGCCGGCATCAGGACCCTTGTTATCAATCGGGACACCCGTTCTCATTACGCCGGCACGGTTCAGTCGAGCGTGAATATCGGCAACAGCTGAGCCAACCTTGTCCAAAGGATCGCCTGAAGTTTTTGCAGCAGGCTTTTCGGTCCTGTGCACCGTGATTTTGCCGTCCAAGTCAATTCCTTTCGGAATACCGGGGATGGGAGCGGCTGCGGACTGGACTGAGGACGCAGCCTTGGCAAATAGGTCTTCGCCTTTTTTCTCCTTCGTCTCCTCACGCTCTTCTTCTTCGGCGTCGTCGCCGGTACGATATGTTTTCCGTTCACGATTTCGTGCCGCATCACGTTCTTGGTCAAGTCTTTCCAATCCCTTTCCGCCGAAGCCAGATACAGAAGCTTTTTCTTTGCCGGCCTTGACTTTTTCCAAGAACGTATCTACTAGTTTCTGCACAGGTTCCGGAATTGATTGGCCACTTTGCCTCAGAGCCTTGGCGATTTCAACGGCGTATCGCTCTTGCTCTTCAGTCAAGAAAGTCACTGCCGTTCCGGTGTTACCAGCACGCCCGGTTCGGCCAGCACGATGAACATAGTCTTCTAAATGATTTGGCGCATCGTAATTGACGACTAGCTTCAGCTGCTTGACGTCTAAACCACGAGCAGCGACCGAAGTAGCAATAAGAACAGGAAATATTCCTGCTTTGAAATCTTCGATGGTCGAATCACGATCGATCTGGTCTTTGCCACCGTGAATAGACATGCATGGATAGCCCTTGCGCATCAGCTCGCGTAGTAAGCTATCGGCAGACTCCTGCCGTTCCACAAAGATAAGCGTTCTTGAATCTTCGTTGGCTTCGTCAGAGTACATGTTTCCAAGGAGTTCAAGCAGCCGCAAGAACTTGGTATCTTCGTTTCGGACCTCAACAATCTGCGTAATTTCCGGTGCAACGACGCTCTTTCCGCCAACAATTATCTCCACAGGCCTGGTCAAAGTCTTTCGAGCCAGTGCCTCCATGTTACGGGGGAAAGTGGCGGAAAATAGAACGGTCTGACGAGTGGGTCGGATATTCGCCATGATTTTCATGACTTGTGGCTCAAACCCCATATCAAACATACGATCTGCCTCGTCAAGAACAACGTACGTGACTCGACGTAGATTAGTCACACGTCCCGCGTTAGCAGCGAGAAGATCGATCATTCTTCCAGGTGTACAAACGACAATTTCTGCTCCTCGTTTTAGTTCTGCTATCTGGTCTTTGATGGGAGCGCCGCCGTAAGCGCATACAGCGCGAAGGTTCAGTGCTTTGAGGAAAGGCTTGCAGTCTTTGTGAATTTGTGTCGCCAATTCTCTTGTTGGCGTCATTATGAGGGAGATAGGGCCTTCCATACTGTCAAGAGGACGCTGATCCTTGATATGACGGAACATGGGTAAGAGAAAGGCAACTGTTTTCCCAGAGCCTGTCTTGGCAACACCAATGACGTCTCTGCCGGACATTATGGAAGGAAGTGCTTGACATTGAATAGAAGTTGGGTTTTCATACCCGAGCTTGCTGATGACATCCAGTGTTTGCACACCCAGTCCACATTGAGACCATTTAAGGATTGGCTTGGGTAAATCGACTCCGCGGACCTTGATGTCATCAAGCTCCAATCGCAAGCTAGAGACTTCTTCCTCCGTCATCTGTGCCATATCAAGGGGTTCAGTGTAAAAACTCTTGCGGAATGGCTCGTATTCAGCCTTTGTGTGATCAATCGTAGGAATGTCCTTCTTCTTTTTAGCTTTGTTTGCGATTGCTAAAAACTCATCTGCATCACCCTCGCCAACAGCGGAAATGTCAACATCGTTTTCGTCACCGAACATAGCCTGTGGCTGCTGTTGCTTAGATTTAGTGAATTTTAAGCCATTTGTCTTTTTAGCAGGAGCAGTTTCTGCCAAACCAGACATGAATGCGTCCAAAGGATCAATTTCTTCCTCTTCTTCCACCTTTGTAACGCCATTCGCAGTAACATCCTTGGCGGCATCGGCCATCTCAATGTCACCATTAGGCTCTACAATAGCAGCTGGCTGTTCGTTTTGCAAGCGTGCTTCACGTTTCTCGGCTGCTGCTCGAGCGGCAGCAGCATTTTCTTCTTCGGTACCAATTTCCATATCGACGTCAGACTCTTCTTCTTCTTCGGCCACTGGTTCGGGAACGTCATTCTTCGCTTCTTCAATTGGAAGACTGGGCAGTTTTTCAAGTTTTTTGCGGGTAGACTCTTCTTCGCCAAAATCCAAGGTTCGTTTCGTAGACGATTTTTCGCCTTCGACGGTTGTTTTAGATCCCAGTCCGAACTTGCCGACATTCCCGCTTGCTTTCAATGGAGCTGTTGAAACCAAAATATTAGTATTTATATATATAGCTATAAATATTTTGTAGATAACTTACCGGATGCCTTGCTGCCAGCGACTGCAGGTTTGTTAGCCTCAACTATACTAGCAGGTCTAGCAGAATCAGGTACAGCAACGTCATTTCCAAGCGGAACCGGTCCGGACGATGTTGTACCAGCTTTCTTCGCAATAATCTTTGGATCAAACTTTCCAGCATATCCAACCGGTTGAGTGCCTTCGGGCGTTGTGCTCTGAGTCTGGGCGGCAGGAGATTGGGGAGAGGGAGTAGCCGGCAGCAGTCCCGATTTCTTGTCCATCGCAGTCAAGATATCACGAGCGCCACCAGCTGTAGCCAGCTCACGCTGCTTACGCTCACGTTCGGCTGCCTGTTTTTGTTTCCATGCTTCCAGCTTAGCGAGTCGCTCGGCTTTCTTCTCTTCGTCGGTCTGGGCCGCCGGGGCCGGAGTTGGTGCCTTTGAGCCCTGTGTAGTCATGTAAGCTTGACCGCTACTGCGTCCAAAACGAGGAGCCACATGTACCTCTCGGGATTTTGCATCCAAATCCTTAGACAATGCGCGATCTCGGCTATCTCGTCTAGGCTTCCGCCTCGAGTCAGTAGAATCGTCTCTGCGCCTTCGCGGTCGATCGCGGGAGTCATCTCGCCTGCTTCGATTGTCTCTGTCCCGGCTCCTGCGCCGATAACTACGATCATCGTCACGGTCTCTGGAACGTCGGCGGTCGCGCGAGCGCTCTCTTTTGGATGGTCTGTAGTTGTCTTCGTCGCGGTAATCATCCCTATCGCGTCTGTCTAACGATCTATCACGTCGCCTATAACCGTCGCGGTTCCGATCGCGGTCCCGATAACGTCTCTGTGAGAATTCTCAAGTTAAAAAATCAAGCTTCTTTGCAAAACAATGGCATAAAACTTACATTCGGGCTGCGCGATCGACGATATGACCTCCCATCGTCATGCTTGCTTCGCTCGTATCGATCATCATCTCTGCGGCTTCGCTTCGACGATGAATATGTGCTGCCTACAGGTGATGGTGAGCGCGTATCCCCGCGGCGAGCCATTGTTGCAGGCCAACTAAAGTGTGAGTATTACTCTTCGGAAACTCCAACCGTTTTTCTTTTCTTTGTTTCTGTTCTATTCGATGTTATTCCTTTGATTTGTAGGTCAAAGTCTTGAATTAGCAGCACCAGTGATGTCAAGCTGCACGATTCTGACCGGTTCTTGCTTCTGAAGGTGGCCGAGGGAAAATCGCGAGAGCCTCAAGCAAAAAGAATTAGGAAGTGGCGACCGCGCTCCGGACGTGTCACGTGCTGCACACTGCACGGGCCATGCGGGAAAATATACTTCTGCTCATGGACCAATCAGAATGCTCTCAGTGAAATCTTCGGGAATATTATTGCCATGGACTCGATTGTCTCTATTGAACACAGCTAATAGTAGGGCCTTTTATGTAGAAAGACTATTGCTTCTATTTTCAAGCTTTCCAGCGCAACAATTGCAGCGAATGCTTAGGAAACTCGTAGTCGCCTTGCCCATCCCAAGTGCTCTCTTCAATGCCCACCTCTTGTTTCCCATTCATATTCGTAGCAGTGACATCGGATCCTGTGACAGTGAAAACACTGACTGGCCCACTGACACCTTGGATGTTGGCCTTGAAGCTGTTGCTCTCGTGAACATTGACGACAACAAGATTGACATGACCGTCCTCGCTTAATACGGCACTAGCATCCAACCACGGCGTGTCTTTAGCAGACCGCAGCCACGCAGGCGACGTCTCACCTTCATATGTACCGCACGATACATGAGCAGCAATGGTCCAGCCTCGCATATATCTGGAGAACAGAAGCAATGGCCACCAAGTCGTCTGTTTGATAATCCCTTCTTTGGTTGTCATGAGCGGTGAGATGACATTGACACTTTGAGCAATACACGCCATGCCCAGGTCACGGCTTTTTCTGACAAAGACATTAAGAAATACTCCCACCGCCAATGCGTCGGACAAGGTGTATGTTTCTTCAGCTCCGAACCTGCCCTCGGCCCGGAGAGGGTCCCATACATTCCATTCATCAAAACAAATTGTAGGGCGTGGCTCGTCGGGTGATACTCCATTTTCAATGAGAGCGAGATCAATCAGCGAAGAGGCGATTTCGATGGCTCTCTCCGCTGCTAAAGGTGCTGTGGCATTTGACAAATGATCCGGAGATGCGGTGTACATGTGTATGCTATGCATATCAATCAGAGGTGTGGGGTTGCTAGTCAAAGTTGCCCTAGTGGGTTTAAGACATTCTTTGAGTGTGTAATAATCCCATGACGTTGTACCGGTCTCACCACAAAGAACAAGGATCAAGTTGGGGTCGAGTAGTTTGAGAGCTATGAAGATAAGCAAATATTCTCTAGGAAAGCAGGATACAGGAACATACCTTTGGCCCATTGGTATGCTTTGTGGGCATACACTTCCTTGGTTGTTTGCTCAACTTGCCATGGGCCGTATGTTTCATTTCCAAGAGCCCAGTATTTGACCTCACCCCTTAGTTAGACATTTAAAAAGCAGGTTTGAGTGCTTACATTATATGGCTCCTCACGGCCATTCTTTCTGCGAAGATTTGCATAGTAGGTGTTTCCGGTACCATTGCAATATTCCACCCAGGCCATCGCTAGCAAGGTTAAATTACGGTTAGTTTTGGAAGTTAATGGACTATCGTACCTTCGTCGAGGGTTCCTATAGTTCAATTAGAGCAAGCTCTCCGCATCAAATTTGTTTCAATAAAAATTCTCACCTGTTCCGAAGTTGAAGCAAAAATAAGGCTCCGTTCCTAGTACCTCGCACCATTTCAGGAACTCGTCTGTGCCAAAATGATTTGTCTCCGTTCCTAACCACGCCAGTTCCGGTCTATACCATTTTTGACAATGTCAGCCATCTTGTTTTCCATGTCGATTTAGTTTTAGAATACCTCGCTGGTCTTTGATCCTTTGGTCCAACACCATCCAACCAGTGGTAAGTGGCCACAAAGTTTCCGCCGGGATATCGAACGACGGGGATATTCAGTTCCTTCAAGGCAGCAAGAACGTCCTTTCGAAATCCATTCTCATCCGACAACTCGTTTTCCGGATCGTAAATGCCGCCATAAATGCATCTTCCCATATGCCTAGAATCATAGTGTTAGGCGAGGTAGTTACTTCCTGTGGATTCATGGTTTTGTTCTCACTCTGTAAATCCCGAATAGATATTAGAATTGATTTTGAACAGCCGTGCCGTAGGATTCACGGTTATAGTAGGCGCTTCATTTTCTGAAATTTTTGTAAAAGTTGTCATCTTGACCGATGTTTGGGGTGGGAGGTAAACAAAACAGAGACGATCTTTTCGAAGGAAACGAAACAAGTCTATGTTACTGCGACTATGTAAACCAATCCTTCGGAAATCAAATGAGACAAAAAAAAGCAATAGTTGAGATTAGCAAGGTATGGTAGGTACCTCACCCTGCTTTAAGGTATGGTTGGAGATGTCGAAGCGGGGTGATTCGGTCCAGGTCCAGCTTCAAAGACATGAGTGGCGGATAATTTGCTTGAGCATTATAGCTAGAGCTTTGTTTTTATTCCACTCCGATTGGCAGAATTTTAATCGAATTTAGATCGAGTCGGATTTTCCGCGGACGATAGAAAATGAGGGACGACTTACCCCCGCATGGACACGATGACTCCAAGCCATGGATGGCAATGGGGATAATTTCCGGCGGGACATGTACGCACGAGTTTATCACACAGATGTACAGCAAATTCTGCGGGTATTTCCAAGTACTAACAGCCCTGGGAAGAGGGATAGTATTCGTCGAATC
The DNA here is from genome assembly GCA_023626135.1 of Talaromyces sp. R2412. NCBI lineage: Eukaryota > Fungi > Ascomycota > Eurotiomycetes > Eurotiales > Trichocomaceae > Talaromyces > Talaromyces sp. R2412. The sequence continues at coordinate 603,843 of JAMAGK010000004.1, forward strand.
TGATTCGATAGACTCGGGTTAAGCAATGATTGGTTACAGCATTTGGACCCTTTTGACATGGCAGAGACACGTATTTGGCAATTAAGTGACAGTACAGGGCTACTATTTAGTTATGATCATTTCTCTTCACAGAAGTCAGGACAGCTGATAACTTCTTCTCACACTGTGCAGAATAAAATGCCATCCACTTCTTATTAATCATTCAGTGTTAAACAACAAGCCTCTACACTTTGTTCAGTCAGAGTCGCCATCCGAACCGTACGCTACTAAACCCAGAGACGACGTAGATGGAGGTTTCTGCAAATTTCCCATATTTTCAGGTGCAGGGGTTTTCACCTTGGCTTCAATATCTTTTTTGCTGTCTTTTTCAACTGCTGTAGACCCTCTCCCCCTTGAGGGTGGTTGTATATCTGGCTTGGTCGATGAGCTTGTGACTGAAGTGTTTCCTTTCTTCACAGGTTCGTCCGTGGCCTTGGGCGCTGCCTCAGCGGCCGCATCCTCGCCAGTGGACGACCTGCGAGTCTTAGCAGGGAATAAGAGATCCTTCTTAGTACGTTTTCGCTTCTTTCCGGATCGAGCCCATTGCTCATCTTCCCCCGGAGATTTGGCACTGCCACTGGGACCAGCTTTCTCGCTGGATGGGTCGTCTAGCAAGGAACGTTCGGCTTCTTCGCGCTGGCGGTGGAACTCGGCCAGTTGCTCGGCGGTTTCTTTCTTCACTGCAGCCTCTTGGGCGCGAGTAGACTCTAGCACAGAGTCGAGAAACTCGACTTCGTCTTCATCCAACGACCGAAACTGGTTTTTCAGCCGCATTGACTCTTCAAATGCCTCCTGTTTGGCCACTACTTGCAGCAAAGGCATCACCCTGTCACGTTAGCCTGGGAAACCAAGCGGTGGCATCAATTTGGTGCGCGTCTGCCATATTATTTTCCTAAGCGGCAGAATCAATCAATGCTGGACACTCACTCTTGTTCTGCTGTAGAACCTCGTACAGGCTCTTCCCGTCATTTTGCTTGCCAAGCTCGGCCTTTTGGCGCCTTTCTTCTTCGAGCTCCTGCTGCACGCGACGCCACTCATCGTCGCGCTCGACTGGCTTGTCCAGGGTTCCTCCTGAGACAAACCCGGACGACATTGTTGTTGCAGACGCGCTGCGGGGGCTCCAGACAACTGTGGTGTGTACAGGGTGGTCCAATAGTGAGCGGGCAATGTGGTTGTCGGATGGAGAGTTCTTTTTTTAGCCTAATTTAGCCGCTGCTTGGGTGGGCCGGCGAAAGGCATTTGCTAGTACAGCATACTATACGTAGTAGCATAGTACGTACTACGCAGATTGAAGCGCCTTCTTCTCAAAGTAAGTTTGTTATTAGATAGATAGGTAGTATAGTCTTGCATTACAAATCAGCATGTACGTACAAGGTTTGAAGATTTCAATTAATATGTAATTAATGCTATTTTCTGAATGGACATAGGCAGAATTGGGCGGTGACGTCAACGCAGGCAGGTCAACCCGGCGAGTCCACTCTTTTTCAATCTCGACACAACCTCTCGTCCAGATGCTTGTTAATGCAATACCACATCACTCTGGATCGATCGATGATCTGCAGGGCCCGTTCCCCTGTATCTGGCTAAAGCGTGCCATGATCAAAGACATCGATGTTGTCAATGCGGCCGTGAACAGTCGCCTCGGTTAAATTGCTATCTCTACTTAATCGCACCTCGCGTCTGATGACGTGACAGGCTGTACAGCTCCAGGTTTCGCGCCTCAAAGTTATGCGCTGTTGAATTCTGCAAGCGGCAGAAAATCCACTTGAAAAAAGTCCACTTGTCTCCGTCAATCGCCGACGCAGCCTCTATTAGTTCGCAGAGCAACTCGATACGTAACCCGCGGTTGCGTGCCCCACGATGCTCCTCCCCTCCTTGATAAGAGGCGCCGCATCCCCCCTTGCGCGCCGTCTTCCAGCTTCGACACACACGTCTACTTTGCTCCAAATTCCTCAGTTGTGCAGAGTTTCCGCTCCAGTTTTCCAGTATCGCAAAATGTCTGACTTGCAGCATACCAAGTGCGTGAATCCGAGATACCTCTCAGAAGCCGTCGCGACTGACATGAGGCACGCAGAAAAACCTTCACCCTCAACACGGGCGACAAGATCCCAGCTCTTGGTCTGGGAACTTGGCAATCCAAGCCTAATGAGGTCCGCGAAGCAGTAAAGGCTGCTTTGTTGGCTGGCTACCGTCACATTGACACGTGAGTACATCGTCCGAATCGACAGGCATTTTAAATGGCGCTGCGGGCGTGAACTTTGGCTTACCTCTGCCCCATTACAGTGCGCTCGCTTATTCGAACGAAAAGGAGGTCGGTGATGGAATCAAAGACTCGGGGGTCCCTCGCGATCAGATTTGGATCACTACCAAGCTTGACAACACATGGCACCACCGTGTCCAGGACGGCATCAACTCGTCTCTGGAGTCGCTGGGTGTCGACTATGTCGATCTCTACCTCGTTCACTGGCCCTCGTCGACAGACCCGAATGACAAGAAGAAGCACCTGCCGGATTGGGATTTTATCAAGACATGGTGAGTGTTGATGGCCTGTACCTCTCCGCTCCTTCGTCTGACAAATAACAGGGAAGAGATGCAAAAGCTGCCAGCCACTGGTAAGGTTCGCAACATTGGTGTGTCCAACTTCGGCATCAAGAACCTGGAGATCCTCCTGAACGCTCCCACCACCAAGATTGTTCCTGCTGTCAACCAGATCGAGTTGCACCCTAACAACCCATCGCCCAAGCTGGTTGCATACAACACATCCAAGGGCATTCACAGCACCGGATACTCGTGCCTGGGCTCCACAAACTCCCCTCTGTACAAGGACCCCACGCTCCTGCAGATTGCCGAGAAGAAGGGCAAAACTCCTCAGCAGGTTTTGCTCGTCTGGGGTCTGCAGAAGGGATGGAGCGTCATTCCAAAGTCGGTCAACAAAGAGCGTATCGAGAAGAATTTCCAGCTCGATGGCTGGGACCTTACACCCGAGGAGCTCGAGCAGCTGAGCAACCTGAAGGACCGCTTCAAGGTGTGCGGAGACGCCTGGTTGCCGATCAAGGTGTTCTTCGGTGATGATGAGTAAGGAGAACTCTTTACTGTGTATATAAATACTAGCGACGTAGAAGAAAGACTACAAAATATCGCAAAAGCGTAATATTGTCCAAATAGTAAATACTTGATTCTCATTGGCGGGGAGGCTTTCTCGGAATCCGTAGCAAAAACGGGTTAGTTTGGCAGCACCGCCACACTTTCGCTCCCCTCATAGATCAGGCAGCGTCCGTCGTCACCCATCTCTCTTGACTCCTGCCAAACCCATCTTCATCTACGTTTATCTCGGTTCTGCGAGATTCATCGTTGTAGCCATGCCGCCGTCAAGCGGGCACTTGTTGCTCCCCAAAATCTGGAGAGCTGCAAGGTAAGTTGACCCCAGCCTGTTCCTTATCCCTAATCTCCATCATTATCTAACACCAACAGGTTCGCCTACGAGAAGACGGCCAGGGCTATCAAAGCCAAGTTTCCCGATCCTTCTCAACAACTACCTGCGCGTCTCCAGCCAGCATATGTACATATCACTTCCCGTCAGCCTATTAACCGAGCTGCGGCAATCCGACAGGCCCGAAGCCGCCAATTCTCTACTCGCGCAGGCGGCTACATCGGCTCGTTCGTACGACAAGCCCCTCGGATTTCAAAGGATGCCTCTCGAATCGGTCAAATCGTCGGCCGCCTGACCACTCGCTCGCCCTTCACTTCCACGCTCCGTCCCAACTTGACTGGCGGCACTCTCGGTCGTACCGCGGGCGGCTATACCGTTGGAGCAGGACGACTCGGTGGCGCAAGATACTTTTCCCATGGACCAGCTGCTCCTGCACAGGTCATCCACAATGTTTCTGTCGCGATGCGTGGCTTCTGGCTGTCCGGCCAGAAAGCTCGCTTCGACGGAATCGATCCTCATACTGGCGAGAAGCGCTTCAAAACTGTAACTGTGCTTCAAGACAAAGCACAGCGCAGAATGGCTGAGGTTCCTCGCAGCGCCCCGGGCTCTTACATTGACTTCCAACTGTCTCCCACAATCACTGCTTTGGGCAACGGTAAGCCTGAGGGTATCAACTCCGAAGGCCTCATGGAAATGCTATCCGTCGACTTCGCACGGGCTCTGAAGGATTTTGCCGCTGTTCTGAATGATCTCAAACGTCTTGGTACACTTGGTGATCTTGCTGTGTCACTTGAAAATCAATCCACGCTTCGTGTACGCTTTCCCGGCTGCGATGCTGAGCAAGTAGAGCGGCTGTGCGATGAAGTCGGAGTTGAGCGAGGGCGCATCTTCCAGGATGAAGATTTTGAAGATCGGAACGGCGTAGAGCTCGCTCTGCTTTTCCCATTTGCCCCAAGCATCGCTCCTTCGCCAGAATATGAGCTGCTCACAATCCACGAGAATCCTAAACTTCCCGCCCACGATGACCTAGACTGGCGACTCATGATGTCCGGTCAAAGCTCTCCAAAGGACTCCAGCAATACAAATCATATCAGTTTCGAAGACATTGGAATGTTTGAGAAGAACCCGTGGATCTCGTCTCCGTCGGGATATTCCAGTGTTGGGATTAGTGAGCTTGGAGATCGCGCATACTTTGCCGAACTATCCGAGCCCAGTATTGGGAAGCGCAATTCTTCGGATTATGAAGGAGTCCAGGGGATCTACAAGTTTTTGGAGCAGTGCGACAACGCTGCAAACTACTCTCGTTTTTGATACCGGCTTCAACAGCATTTCTTTTACTTCTCTTCACTTTGCCAGGTCACTTTTATTCTTGATGAGTTACAGTGTCTAGCATGCAATTAGTCTTAATACTTTGTTGATTAAAATGCACAAAGGCTGTTTGCTATTTTTTCCTTTGTATATAGTATTGACAGTTTGTCCATCTACCAGCCAAATCTGGTACTATAACCAATCTCTTCTCTACAAGATAGAATTCTAGCCTTAAATTCATTTTTAAAGTAAAATCATAGGTTTAAAGCTGTGAAAGTAGTATTGTTTGCACATGGTTTGTCTAGGCGGTAAGTGCATTCTGCCAGCAGAGCAGTGAGTCGGCTCACCGCCTTGCCCCGCACTGGCTGCACTGATGATATCGCCAATGACAGGCATGAGATAATCGCGCTGATGTGATTATCATGAAATCACCTCCTTTTTCCTCTCTCTCTTTTCCCTGGCCCTAGACCTGTCCTTTTTGCGACACCCAAAGACCTGATCTGCCACAGCCAAAGGTAGTGCCTCCGCCTACATCCAGCCTGCTGCTTCTGCGCAAAAGAGACGACAAAAAAAGATCGTGGGAATCCACAGCCACAGTCCTCGCCAGGCCGGTCGCACTTGGTCCATTTGACAAGTGGGTGGCTACAGACGAGAGACAGTCAAAATTCTACACACTCAAGACGGATTCATTGCATCAGTACATTATGGAGGACTTTAATAGTGAGACTGATAGTGACTATACCAGTTACTGGAGAGACTGGGTAAGTACACATAACTTATGCACTGTTTACTGCTTTACCCCTGTCTATCACTTCTTATTCTACACGCTGCTTGCACCCTTCTTGTTCTTGTTTGGGTTTTCAGCAACCATGTGTTTGTTTTTGTCGGAACTGTCCAAATTGGCAGGTGTCAGCCTGAGCCGTTTGCACTGGTTGCCCCAGGCTTCCCATTACCCCGGGGGACAAACTGGTCATGAAAGGAACTCTCGACTTATTCTCTTCTTAATTTACCTCTTCAATGTCATGCGTTTTACTACACCTCATTTGCAACATCCTTCGAGATGCCTCCTCGTCAGCCTTCTCACAGTGCGAGCTATCATGTTGTTGAGGATATCCGCTCTCTTTCTCTCGCGTTTCGTCCTCGTGAAGAGCCCAAGCTTACCTTGAAACGCCCGTTCACCCCACAGTTCATCTCCTCTCGGGGCAATGAGTACTTTTGCGAAATCGACGAGGAATACCTCACCGATCGATTCAACTTGACCGGGCTCAACACCGAGGTGCAGTACTACCAGTACGCGCTTGACCTGATCACCGACGTGTTTGACCTTGATGCCGACGATGACCTTCGCGAGCAAATCGAGAAATCCGCCCGTCACCTCTACGGCCTCGTTCATGCTCGTTACATTGTGACTACTCGTGGATTGGCAAAGATGGTGCGTATTTGACTTTTCTATCTGTGTTTGTTTGAATGATCTTATTCATTAACCATCTCCTTTTTTTTACAGCTTGAAAAGTACAAGAAAGGCGACTTTGGCAAGTGCCCTCGTGTCTTGTGTGATCAACACCCACTTCTTCCAATGGGCCAGGCCGACTTGCCCAACCAGAAGACCGTCAAGCTGTACTGTGCCAAGTGCGAAGACATCTACAACCCCAAATCTTCTCGCCATGCATCCATTGACGGCGCTTATTTTGGCTCCTCCTTCCACAACATCCTGTTCCAGGTCTATCCCGCTCTCGTGCCAGAGAAAAGCGTGCGTAGATATGAGCCTCGCGTCTATGGGTTCAAGTTGCATGCTACCGCGGCCTTGGCCCGTTGGCAAGACGCTCGTCGGGACGATATGAGAGAACGACTCAACGCTGCCAATGTCGATGCACCTTTCGCCGAAGACAGCGAAGAGGACGAATACGAATTCGACGACGATAACGACGATGACGAAAAGACAGAAGTGGCCAAGGAAGCTGTCGCTGGAGACCAAGCTTCCGCACGCATGGATGTTGGTGCCTAAGGCGGCTCTCCTTTTGCTGCTAGCTTTCTCAAATATCATCAGCGACTAAGAGTCTGATGCAATCGTATTCGGCTCATTTCCTCTCCACCGAACACTAGCATATCACGGCGTTGACAGCGGAAAAGAAAATGGAAATATTACTGGCGTTTTTGCATCATATACCTTATCATTCAAGCCGCATGGTTGTATTATCGAGATCCTTTAGAGTAAAGCGTTGAGAAATGTGATAATACGACTGGATCTCTCTAGAATTTCATGGGCCGGGGGTTCTTTTCTTTTCTTTTCTTTTCTTTTTTTTTCAATTCATTAATTTCGAATGACTCGACTTGCAGATGGGATGGTGTACATAATCCATCGAGTCTCAATTTTATTTACCTTAGACCAGAATAGTCACAAAATAAGGTCTCTTTTTGATTTTCAATATGTACTTTATACCATGTCATCCGCTGCGCTTGTTGAGTAGACTTTCTAGTGCAGCTATAATGGTTCTCGCCAACTCCTGGCCCTTTCTCCACACGTCGTCATGATCTTCCAAAAGATCGTCGAAAAAGACAAGTTTTCTTCCAGGCTGTAAGCCCTCCCACGTCTTGAGGGTTTCTTTCATGGCCAGTCCCTGGCGAAGATTGATGAGCGAGTCATTCCTTGAACTTGCGACAACAGCCACTTGACCCGTTGACCACCCAGAGGCCACTCCGTCTGAATCAATCACTCTAGCAGGGCTGACTCGGTCCCAGATCTCCTCATCGGCACCAAAGGCGCCCTTGATAAATGCTCCGACTGATTCGTACTGCTTGAAGTCATCTCGTAAAAGCCGGAGATCGTAAATCCCACAAACGCCAACTATGGCTACGGGTTTCGGTATTGTTGTGCTGGAGATCTCTCCGCCGTTCACTCTGTGCATGACTGTCTGAAGCGCCAAAGTGGCTCCACAACTGTGTCCAATGAGAATATATTTCTCTCCAAAAGCATACTTGTCTTGCAGGAACCTGAGCGCGGTTTGCACATCGTGCAAGTGATCTGGGTGCTTAGCAGCCCGGAGTTGGTTCTCTGGTGTATCCTTTCGGTCCTGAGGAAAAGTTGGGTGCGGGCTCAAACGGTAGTCTATCGAAGCAAAAGCAGCTACATGAGTCTGCACGAGAGAATGTTGCCGCAGTACTGCTTCTGTGTACTTGAACGAGTCTGCGAGAATGGTGGGGTCTCGCCAGGCGCCACCATGTATATATCTATACAAGTACTTGAGTACACACATATCCCTCATAAATGGCTAGTTTACATACATTACCCAGTACCGGTCATCTGTGGTCTGCGCAGGCGCTCCAGATATTCCCAAAACATGAAGCCGTTGGAGTTCATGTGGGCCGTAAGAGAAGGTCTCACTGGCGGACATGCTTTCGGTAGAAAAAGAAGTTGATCAGGCCGAGAGTTCCCACTATTCAGCTCAATTTTTCAGCAATCAGGAGGGGAAACCAGCTCGAAAGAAAAGTGATGTGAGGTGAAAGCGTCGAGAGATAGAGAGCGCCTTCCATATTCGTCTCGTGTACGGCGCTAAACCCTTTTCAAACAAAGACAGCCAACTGCCTGGAGAACTGTTCATTAACACTCTTAATTCTGTCTGAGTTATTCTCGCTTTTTTCTACTTCTACAACAACTATTTCATCATCGCCGTCTTCCAGATTTGAAGGCAATCTTTCTCAGTTTCGTTGCCATTGCTGCATAGAATCGCTTGGCGCGCTATTCCCGTTCTGGCCTTAGGCGGTCAAATTATCGCCATGCCCACACAAACCGGAGCCGATAGTGTCGACGGCGACAGAGTCCCAGCACCAAACGACCCTTGGCTCAACCTCGCTTCGTCCGCTGTACACAATATGGCCGAGTAAGTAGAACGATGATTCTGCGCTTTTGGAAACTCCGGCTGAAAATGCAACAGGAAAGATGCCCCCCTCACCGCCGTTCAGGTCGAGGCCCTGGTACGTGGGAAAAAAAATCTCCTACCCCTCGTCGCGGCCTTTTGAAGCCCGTCGATACGAAAATTGCGTCGCGAATGCTAACGAGTCGATATTATAAAGGTCGTTATGAAAATTATAAAGCACAGCTCTCAGAGTTTCCCTACCGTCGCAACCGGTTCCCTCGTTGGTATGGACGTTGGCAGCACTCTGGAGGTCACAAACACATTTCCGTTCCCCGTTATCGAAGTGCCACCTGAGTCTCACTTCGACAACGCGACTCCCAACGCTGCCGCTGCTGCTCCCCGGGCCAAAGCGAACACTGTCTACCAGGCTGAAATGATCCGCATGCTTCGTGAAGTCAACATCGATGCTCAGAATATCGGATGGTACACCAGCGCCAACATGGGCAACTTCATCAACCTGAACGTTATCGAGAACCAGTTTTTCTACCAGAAAGAACTCAATGAGAGAACTGTTGCGCTTGTTCACGACATCAGCCGCAGCTCTCAGGGAAGCCTGAGCCTGCGTGCATTCCGCCTTTCCCCGCAATTCATGAATGCTTTCAAGGAGAACAAATTCACTTCAGAGCAGTATGTGCTACTTTTCGACACGATGGTTGTATTGATAACTGACTTTTGGTTTGAAATAGACTTCAGAAGTCGGGCTTCCGCTACCAAGATATCTTTGTTGAGCTGCCTGTCCAGATCCACAACTCACATCTCCTCACATCCTTCCTTCACCAGCTGCCTGCGCCCCTCCCATCCGACCCGTTGGACCTTCCAGTATCTCTGGCGGCACTCAACAATGGTCCGATCGCACAGTCGAATACACTCACTCCTAACTTCGACAACCTGTCCTTGAGCATTGATCCGTTCCTGGAGAAGAACTGCGATTTGCTTTTGGATGCCATCGAAACCCACCACACAGAGAACAACAACTTCCAATATTACCAACGGTCGCTTGCTCGTGAGCAACAAAAGATTGCCACCTGGCAAGCCAAGCGCAAGGCCGAGAACGCCAGCCGCACGACCCTCAAGCAGCCCTTGTTGCCTGAAGACGAGTGGCAACGGCTCTTCAAGCTTCCTCAGGAGCCCAGCCGGTTGGAGAGCATGCTCAACAGCAGGCAAGTCGAGCAGTACTCTCATCAAATCGACGGCTTTGTTTCTTCGACAACCGGCAAAATGTTTGCTGTCAAGGGCAATCTTCTCCCTGGCGAGGGTAATGAATAGATAACATTTTTTTCTTTTTATTCTTCACTATTTCATGAAACTTTTTTTTATTTTCTTTGCTTTATTTTGTCAGTGAGGGTCAATTCTTATGGGCATTTGCATGACTCTATGGCGTAGGAAGGGGAAAACATGTATCTGTGGCTGTCCATATCTGACTCCTAGACCTAATGAATATTAGATTTGGAGACAATACTTGATTAAAAACTATTCTTGAAACATTATCTGTCCCGTAATAAGTTGACTGCAATACTGTTTGTACTGCTCGTCTTATCAAATCCGTTCAAACCTGTTCCCCACCAGGGCCCACTCACATGCCTATGATCTCATCGTCAATACCACAAATCACTTCTTTTCGCAACAAGCTATGAATTTTTTTTAGAAATGACATGTTTTCAATGAGATGTATAACAGCAACACCGATATCTGGCTCGTACGTATAAACAATCCCTTAACAGCCCCGAGTACTTTTTTCTGTTCCTATGACTAACACGTGAACTACACAGGCTGGAGCAATAGCTGCTTTTACAGTTGATTTTGTAGTCTATCCTCTCGACACACTCAAAACACGGATCCAATCTCCTCAGTATAAACAGCTATATACAGATGCGGCTAATGGCGCAATTCGGCGAGGCGTGCTTTTCAAAGGGCTGTATCAGGGCATATGGAGCGTCGTTATAGCTACAATACCGTCATGTAAATCTACCCTTACTCATTGCTTTAAGTCTATTCTTCCTTCCAACAATTGAGCCGTATGTTGAAAAAATTCTAATTGGGCAACGTAAACAGCAGGAGCATTTTTCACAACCTACGAAGGAATCAAATACACGCTCAACGCAGCAGCAAAATCGTCCAACCGCCCGGAGCAAAACCTACTACCATTCACTCACTCCTTACCAGCACCAGTTGTGAACGGCATCGCCTCGTCTGCCGCAGAGTGCGTATCTTGCTTCATTCTCACACCAGCCGAGGTCCTGAAACAAAATGCGCAAATGGTGACCACGGCTAATGACAATCAGTCGAACAATAACAGCAGTACACAAAGCATATCAAGGGGAAAGAAACTCAATGCGACAATGCATGCTTTAGCCAAATTCCGTGGCCATCCTGCGCAACTGTGGCGTGGTTATGGTGCGCTTGTCGCCAGGAATTTGCCTTTTACTGCTATGCATTTCCCTCTTTTTGAACATATACGGGAAATCATCACAGCTCGGTGGGAAAATCTACAGCAAGACTTTCAAGGGGGCCGGAAAGAAAACTCACTAGTGGATACTATTTTTGAAAGAGCTGTCATCACGGCCATCAGTGCCGGGATTTCTGGAGGTATTGCCGCAACGATCACAACGCCAATTGACGTGGTCAAAACGAGGATCATGCTTGCAGCAGGGAAAGATAATGATTCGCTCAAGACAGCGTCTGGTAAACCGCCCAGCAGTTTGGCTGTTGGGCGCCAGATCTATCACAACGAAGGCTTGAAAGGACTCTTCAAGGGTGGAATGCTAAGGGGAGGCTGGACTGCGTTGGGGATAGGTCTGTACCTCAGTGCATACGAGAGCGGGAGAATGTATTTTGAGAAAAGAAGAGAGTCTAATATAGAAGGTGTCCATTGATGTATTATATAGCGCGAACACGTTAAAGGGCGCATGGAGGAGTTCCATGTTGTTATGTGTTGAATGTACTACTTAAGTAGCCATTGCGATTTCTTCAATTGATATCAGAAACACAGATCGTTCAATTTCGCTTACAATAAAAACGTATAGAATCCTCTTCAAATACATTTACACCACAGAAGGAACACCTTATAACCGTTTCCAGGTCTCCAATGCACCAGTCCTACTTTAGTAAAAGACAAAACAGAATACAGGAGCTGAGACTGCGAAATATACAACAGTGGGGGTATTTGTCCAAAAAAAAAAAAAAAAAAACAATATCAACGAGAACAGTTTCATGAAACAAAGCTAAGAAACTCACAGGCATAAAAGTACCAACGCTTAAACATTTCAGTCGTGAAAATTCAGAACCAACAGGAATCCAAACCAATAATAAAGTAGCAGAGTTGATGATAACAAGCAGCACACACAGAGAAATCAGAATGCGTGGTGTTGGTCTCAGGGATGTTTCAAAGAGCAGTCAATTTTTTGAACCAACTTGTTCTCTTGGAACTAGGTGCGCGTGCGGGGGGCATATCTCGAGGTCTGCTACCACCACGGTCGCGTTCATAATCGCCACTTCCAGAGCTGCTCTTTACTGTCCGCCGAGCTTCTCGGCGACCAGTGCGCATGTCTTCAATTTCATCATCAGTCATACCAGGGTACTTGGAACGCCGACGTGCCTGGCGACGTATCCTGCGTCTTGCTTCCTCGTCGGAAGATAAAGAGTTCGTGTAGCCATTGTCGCCGCCTGGGGGAATATCCAAAACAGTTGGAACAATAGGAGGAGCCTCAGGAGGATCCATGACCTGTGAGTTGACCCACGAGGATGTTTTCTCCTTACCAGGTACTCCATAAGTGCGAGGCGGTGGCTCTGCTGGCTCTGGTGCTAATGATTTGCGGCGGGAAGGTCGAGAAGGCTCCTCTTCTTGACGACGTTCTGGGCGACGACGCTCTGATTTGGAGACACGTCTGGGTACTCCTCCAGTCATATCTCCGGCGTCACGAGTTCGTCGCCTTTCACGTCGCTCAGCTACCTTTTCTTCGGCACGCAATTCGGCTTCCTTTGCCTCTTGCTCCTCTTTGGCGCGTTGTTCCTCACGTGCTGCCCGCCGAGCTCGTTTCTCTTCACGGCGTTTCGCTTCCCGTTCCTCTTCCTCTCGAGCACGCTGCTCCCGCGCCCTTTCTTTTCGAGCACGACGTTCTTCTATTGCTTTCATCTCAGCTTCACGAGCCTTTTCCTCGGCTGCCTTTCGACGTGCTCTACGTTCTGCTTTGCGAGCCTCAGCATCCGTTGCTTCAGTATCCCCAGTAACAGGACCAGCATCGGTAGTAAAACCCTCCACATCAGTATCTGGTTTAACTGATCGACGTCGTTCACGCTTGACACGTTTATCCTCCTTCTCTGTCTCCGTCAGGTCTTCACGACGAGTGCGAGATTTTCGTCGTTGAGGATCTGGCCGATCTGGCCGGGTCGGTTTCCTTAACGAACCAAACAAGCTCATTAAACCTCCGCCTTCCGGTTTTTTGGGGACTGGGGCCGCCGGCCTTCTCGGACGACGTTCCCTAGATTCCTTGGAAGCTGGCTCAACAAATGCCAGATCGTCTGGGCCGGAGACAACATCAGCACTGGGGGGACTTTGTTCGGCATCGACCATGACAGGGTCCTCTTCAATACCCCTGTCCTTAGGCTAGCAGTGAATGTTAGTAAGTTCAAATATAACCTCAAGAAGTAAGGGTTGACTCACTGTTCGCTTGGACTTAGATTTAGTGCGCTTTGGTTCTTCAGCGTTCTCGGTTTCAGCCTCACCGTCTACCATGACGAGGTCTTCGTCTTCAACATCGATCGCGTAAGGATCGCGAACACCTAGATAGTAGCGATTAAAACTATACTCACAATAGTTGTGATCATTGTCAAACTTACTGCGTCGCTTCTTCGTCCCAGACCTCTCCCGTCCACTTTTAGATGGCTTGATGCCCATCAATCTGGCAGCTTTATCAGAAACCTCTGGCTTGTCGTCAGGAGGCGGAGAAATAAGTCCCGTATCCTCAACGTCGACTGATGGACGTCTAGATGCCGGTCGCGAATTACCGGATTTCCGCATCGACTTGCTCCTAGAAGGAGGCGGTGGACCACCAAGAATGAAGTTAGAAACGCCTGTGTTAGTTCGGCTAAGACGTTTTCTCTCCGAGTTCTTGTCTTTGTCGGATGATGATGATTTTTCTGTCTCATTCTGGAAATCGCGCACTTTGCGGCGTCTGGCTGCGTCTGGCTTCGAGCTTGGCTCTTCCGGAGCTTCTTCTGGTGGGGGAGGCGGTTGGCTCTCTTTCTCTGCTCGGCTTGTCCTTTTGGAAGACTTCTTGGGCGGCGGTGCCGCTCCCCATAGTGCCCATGCCCCCCCTGTAGTGCGATCAATCTTTGTACGTTCTTTCTTGGAAGACTTGGTCGACGGCTCGGGAGGCGGCGTGGGAGGGCTAGGATCGACGGCGGGCTCCTCGGCAGGAAGATCTTCTATCGGTGAAATATCCACGAGAGGTTCTTCCATCGGCTTAGGAGAAGGTTCACGTTTTGATGTTTTCGACTTCTTCAACCCGGCCGATTTCTTACTCTTTTTGGAAGGCTTCTCTGGCTCAGGTGGGACCTCTGGCTCCGGTTCTGGCTCCGGTTCAGGTTCAGGGTCTGCCTCTGGCTCTGGCTCTGGAAAGCTGCCCGGAATGGAATCGCGCGAGATCTTTTCTTCCAGCGGTTCTGGTGTTGGTTCCCTAAGGATATCTTTCTTCTTCGACAACTTCGCCTTGGCGCTCTTTTTAGGCGGCGGGTCCTCGGGGACAGGCTCGGGGGGTGGAGGTGGAGGAGCTTCTTCCTCAACTGGTGGCTCTTTGGTGATTTTCTTCTCTCGCTCTTTCTTTTCTCGCTTCTGTTTTTCCAGAGCTTCGATACGCTCAGCAACAGAGAGCCTGCCCGTCGACTTACTTGTTGCCTTGGACGTGGCTTTGGGCGGGGGAGCGGCTGGCGCGATTAGATCATCCAATAAGGGTGCTTCTGGCGCTTCTGGCGCGGGTTCAACATCTATGAGCAGATCTTCTAGAGGACTTTCCTTCGGCTTCTCTTCCTTTGCCTTGGTCTTTGTAGTCGCCGTAGTACCGAAAGATGACCAGAAACCTCTTACGGTTTTAGCAGGAGTGTCTTCGATTGCCTTGGAGGTATCTTCGAGTTTCGCCGTCTTCGAAAGAACACCTTTCTTGGATTTGGACGCCTTCGTAGTAAAACCACCCCAAGGATCATCATCTAGAAGATCGCTCAATTCCGGCTCAGGCGTGAGCCCCTGAGCAGGAGGAGTTGGAGCGGGAGGAGGTGGAGCTTCGAGTAGTGAATCCATCTCCGCAACTTCGCCTCGCGGTGCAATTCCTTTCTTCTTTGCTTCCTTTTCTTTCTTCTTGCGTTCCGAAGAAGTCCATGTATCCCAACCAGCCCAGAAGTCATCCTTTGGATCCTCTACAATCGCTTCCGGCTCCATACTTGGAACCTCGGGTGCCTCAGGAGGAATCTCGACGATAGGAAGTTCTTGTCGAGGTGGAATTCCTTTTTTGACGGCCTCTTTTTCCTTCTTTTTGCGCTCTTTGGAACTCCAATCATCCCACCCATCCCAAAACTCATGGTTGCGGACTGGCTCCGGTTCCGGTTCCGGTTCTGGTTCTGGTTCTGGTTCTGGTTCTGGCTCAGGCTCCGGCTCCGGTTCTGGTGCTGGTGGAAGCTCGATTCGTGGTGGAATTCCTCTTAGATTGGCCTCCTTTTCTTTCTTCTTGCGTTCTTTAGAGGACCAACCATCCCACCCATCCCAGAACTCATGGTTGCGGACTGGCTCTGGCTCCGGCTCTGGTTCAGGCTCTGGTTCAGGTTCTGGTTCTGGAGGAAGCTCGATTCGTGGTGGAATTCCTCTTATATTGGCCTCTTTTTCTTTCTTCTTGCGTTCTTTAGGAGACCAATCATCCCATCCATCCCAGAATTTGTGGTTCTTTGGCGCTGGTTCTGGTTCTGGCTCCGGCTCTGGTGCGGCTTCAATGAGCTCTGGCTCTGGTTCGGGAGCAATAGGAATCTCTTGTCGAGGAGGTATTCCCTTTTGATTCGCCTCCTTCTCCTTCCTCTTGCGCTCTTTTGAAGACCATTTCTCCCAATCATCCCAGAATTCATGATTCTTAAAAGGTGCTGGTTCAGGCTCGGGCTCAGGTTCTGGCTCTGGTTCGGGTTCAACAGGCTCCGGCTTTGGTTCAGGTGGAATTTCTATTCGTTCAGGGATGCCCTTTGCCTTGGCTTCTTTTTCCTTCTTTTTGCGTTCCTTGGAGCTCCAGTCATCCCATCCATCCCAAAATTCATGGTTTCGAATCGGTTCAGGTTCCGGCTCAGGCTCAGGCTCAGGTTCGGGCTCAGGTTCTGGTGGGATTTCTAATCGCGCAGGGATACCCTTCTTGATGGCTTCCTTTTCCTTTTTCTTGCGTTGGGTTGGTGTCCATTTCTCCCAATCGTCCCAGAATTCATGATTCTTTGGTTTTTCTGGCTCTGGTTCCGGTTCAGGTTCAGGTTCCGGCTCCAGCTCCGGCTCTGGTTCGGGTTCAGGAATTGAATCTGATATTTCGATACGGGGCGGAATTCCTTTTTTCACGGCTTCTTTTTCCTTCTTTTTACGTTGTGAAGAAGACCATTCTTCCCAACCATCCCAAAACTCATGGTTTTTCGGTGTTTCTGGTTCTGGTTCAGGCTCCGGCTCTGGCTCCGGCTCAGGTTCAGGTTCAGGAATTGGATCTGGTATCTCGATACGAGGTGGGATTCCTTTCTTGACGGCTTCTTTTTCCTTCTTTTTGCGCATTGCAGAAGTCCACAAGTCCCACCCGTCCCAGAATTCATGATTTTTGGGCTTTTCTGGTTCAGGTTCGGGCTCCGGTTCGGGCTCAGGCTCAGGCTCAGGTGCGGGCTCGGGTTCTGGCTCGGGTTCAGGAATCTCAATGCGAGGCGGTATACCTTTCTTGATAGCTTCTTTTTCCTTCTTCTTACGCATTGCAGATGTCCATAAGTCCCACCCGTCCCAGAACTCATGGTTTTTTGGTTTTTCTGGTTCAGGTTCGGGTTCGGGTTCAGGTTCCTGCTCAGGCTCAGGTTCTGGTTCAGGAGGAATCTCAATGCGAGCAGGTATGCCTTTCTTAACAGCTTCCTTTTCTTTCCTTTTACGCATTGCAGGTGTCCATAAGTCCCAACCGTCCCAGAACTCATGGTTTTTTGGTTTTTCAGGCTCTGGCTCAGGTTCGGGTTCGGGTTCTGGCTCCGGTTCTGGCTCCGGTTCTGGCTCCGGTTCTGGTTCCGGCTCAGGAGGGATCTCAATGCGAGCGGGTATGCCTTTCTTGATAGCCTCTTTCTCTTTCTTCTTGCGCATTGCAGGTGTCCATAAATCCCACCCATCCCAGAACTCATGGTTTTTTGGCTTCTCCGGCTCAGGCTCAGGTTCGGGTTCTGGCTCAGGCTCAGGCTCTGGTTCAGGTTCTGGCTCGGGTTCAGGAGGAATCTCAATGCGAGCGGGTATTCCTTTCTTGATAGCCTCCTTCTCTTTCTTCTTGCGCATTGCAGGTGTCCATAAGTCCCACCCATCCCAGAACTCGTGATTTTTCGGTTTCTCAGGCTCGGGTTCAGGTTCGGGCTCAGGCTCGGGCTCGGGCTCAGGAATCGGCTCCGGAATCTCTATACGAGGTGGTATTCCCTTCTTAACAGCCTCTTTTTCCTTTTTCCTGCGTTGAAGTGGTGACAACTTGTCCCAGTCGTCCCAGAACTCGTGGTTCTTAGGAGGCTCTGGCTCAGGTTCGGGTTCTGGCTCTGCCGCACGGTCGGTGACGAATGAAGCGATATCGTCCAGAAGGCCTTTCTTCTTTTTACCAGTAGTCCAGCCCCCAAACCAGTCCTTGTCACCACCCGCATCAGCAGGAGAATCCTCTGCTTTGGTCTTATCCTTTTTCTTCGAAGAGAGGCCCCAGCCCCATCCAGATTCTTCGGGTTCGGCAGTTTCTTTCGCGTCTTTCTTGTCTTTAGAATCAAAAGCTGCCCAGACATCATCGGTTTTGCTCTGCTCAGGCTCGGGTTCCAAGCTCTTTTTCGATGACTTTTTCTTGTCTTTTTTGGATGGTACAGCCCAAACGTTGTCAATGACTGGTTCGGGTTCAGGTGCAGCCTCCTTTTTGCTAGTTGTTTTGCTCAACGCAGCCCAGATGTCGTCAGTCTCAGCTGGCTTTTCACTTTCAACTCCTTTGGCGCCTTTCTTTGTTTTGTCCTTGGACGACCACGCGGACCACACATCCTGAGTTTCCGAGGCTGGTTCCTCTTTCTTTGTGGCTTTTCCTCCCCATGGTCCCCAGTCATCGGTAGGCTCTGGGTCTGGTGCGAGCTCCTCAATAGCACCTTTCTTCTTCTTATCTTTCTTGCCCACGAGAGAACCCCAGCTGTCATCTTCGTTCTTGTCCTTCGAATCGCCAAGATCGCCACCACCAGGAGCACCCAGGTCCCCGAAGTCGAAGCCTAAGGTTGTCGACTTTTTAGTCTTCTTCGGCCCTCCAACACTCCACGGGTTGTTGTCCTCTTTGGCGGGAGGTTCCTTGGTAGTGTTGTTGCCGAGCGAATTGAAGCCCCATTTACTGCCGCCGGTGTTCCAATCTTTTCCCCAGCCTCCGAAGCTTATCCCACCACCGCCTGATGTACCTTTGTTCGTATCAAAACTCAAGTCAAGTTGGGGAGCGCCGTCATCCAAGTTAATTTCCTGGAAATTGTTGTTCTGGGCATCGGCGGGCTCAGAGCCAAGCTACACCAATAGTAAGTAACAAATCTTGGTCCATAAACAAAGCGAGCCTTACCAAATCCTTTTTCTTTTTCTTGTCATTTTTGGACACCGAAGTAAACCCAGCCCATGTATCATCACCGTCGACATCGTCCGCCCAACTGAGGTTATTGCCACCGGAATTAGCTGCTGCTGCTTCCTCTTCCTCCTTTTTCTTTTTCTCTTCTTCTTCCTCCTTCTTGCTTTTCTTCTTCTTACTGCTGGTGGACCAATCATTCCAAGGCTCTTCGCCGCCGCCGCCGCCGCCGCCGCCATTGTCATCTCCACCTCCACTGCCGGCTCCATTCCCACCTGCTTTGTCTCCACCGCCTGATGGCGCGTCATCCTTTCCCCCATTGCTGCCATTGCTAGCAGGCGCGCCGCCCGATGTGGTATTTTTCGCCGCTAGTTTCGCTTTCTGTTTTTTGCCATGTTGACGAAAAGTAGAACTACCGTCGAAGTCGATCAAGGATGATACCGTTGATGTCTTCCGATCTTGGTAAGACCTGTGACCGGATCGGGATGGCACAGACTCAGGGCTGAAAGATTTCGCTTCGGCGCGTGCGGGCAATGTTGAGTATTCCGGTGGTAGATCATTAATGGCGTCTTCGTATGTGGGAGGAGGACTACCGTATCCCAACACATCGCTACTATGCGAAAGCAGATCGTCGGCTAAAGCAATTGCACTGAGGAGAGCAAGTCGGTAGGATGCAGTATAAAATGGAAGCTGTATGCGCGCGTAGATAATTAACAACAGATCCAGAGCAGCCACCATTTCGTAACTTACCGAGTCGCACGAGTCGGCGTCATGCTTTCGTCCAAATGCGTCTGCTTTCTTGCTCTTGCCTTGGCTTCGGAGACAGCCAGTTTTATCTGCCCGCCACCTCCGCCTTGGCTCTCTGTGCCATGTATTTAACATCACATCCATGCTCCACTGCCGTATCCAAGAACGAGAATCAGGTATCTCCGACTTGGTTTGAGGATGGGGAGAACGTTTCTGCGAAGTCGCTCGTTCGACAAAGAGGAACGACCATGGATGGCGATCAAAGCACGAGATCACCAGTCTCAAGCTTTGGCGGGTGTAGCGAACCTTTCACTTGGAAACGTTGGGTTGGACATGAATCGGCTGCTCCAGCGCTGCTCGACTGGCCAGCTGCGCAAGCAAAGCTTGTCAAGGCGAGAGTTTGCGACAGCGACAAGTAGGAGAGACTAACAATATTATACAATGTTAGAGCTTAATCTGAGCTGGACGTGGCGAAGTTGAAGTAAATCAGCTCATAGTAGGTGAGAAACAGAAGAAAAATAAATCAGAAAAGACATACATGACGTGTTTTGCAGCGAAATTCCTCGGATAAGGGCGGTCAACCAGAGAGAGAAAAATGTTGTTTTGCCGGGGCAATGACAACAGATGATCTGCAGCGCCCGCACGTCAACCGGAATGTGATTGATCCTCGGGCTGATAGTAATAATACGTAGGCGTGCTCCGTTCAACTTCCGGAAAATGAAATCTTCAAGTATAGAGTTTTTTGTCTTCTTTCGGAGATGCCTCCTGCCTGTTCTTTGACCAAGAAACGCTCGATGAGGAGATTGTTGCTCATTCGTTGGTTGCCGGAGAACTCGTATGGGGGGGTACAGGTAGACCGCTAGACCGAGTGGGCCAGTTCCGACGGGGGGGCTGGGACGGATCGTGGCCAACCACAAGAACAGGAGAACACTGAATGGATGGCGAGAAATATTAATTATCCAGGCAAAGGTGGTGTGCGAGTGGCCCGCTGGATGTGATAGAGATCACGCAGGCACCAGAGACTCTCAGTATTCACCTTGGAGTCGCGACCCGTCAGCAAAGGAAGTTGACTAGCTCGAGCCTTGTATTCTGGCGATTGATTAGCTTTGTCCTTGTCTTTATCATTATCGCAGGCGTTGGCATGTCAAAATTCCCATGGAACAGGAGGGGCATACCGTATTCTGTTTATTCCCCTATCGATAGGGACTTCCCTGCTTAGTGCTTAAGCGGCCGCCACCCGGACAGTACGTATAAGAATAGTAGATGGCTGGTACGGAGGACGTACTAGGTAGGCTGATAATAGGCTTGTTGACGACGATCTCGAATCCCACGGCGGAATCAGTTATTGTTGCAACCGAATCACAGAAGCGATGGTGTTTGTTTTCAGTCCCTGTTCTCCTCCGATAGGGTGAGGCGACAAAACAATAATGTCGGAGATAGGTATGAAGGGGGAGAAAGAGAACAAACAACAACCACAATAATCAGAACCATTCGCCGCATCCTGCATCGACCGCAAGGCCCCCGTGACCGTCTCACGAACCAGACGTTAGGGCGAAATGGCTCACGACGATGAGGGTACATGACTAGCTGGCGATGTCGGCCATTGACCAGTACGTTCAAGTTGTTGCGGGCAGGTGGGGTCGCGGCCACAGAAGGAAGGAGCCGACCCGGGCCCTTGAAGGTTAAGCTGCAGCCTGTACCTACACTCTCTATATGCCTTCTAGCAATATATTATTTCACCATGTCTTCTCTCTCTCTCTTTTCGACTTCACTCTTTCTCTCTCCCCTGTCTGGTGTTGAAACAAACTGCGAGCTCACCCCGCCTGTTTGTTGGCATGATCTCGCAGTCAGCCAGCTCCGGCGCAATGGATCATTAGCATGGCGATGAACGACGAACAGCTACGCCCAACCACACGATTTTTTCCAATCATGGCCGTTGAATTATTCTAGTATCGACTGCCAGCCAATCTCCGCTTCTTGTCAAAGAACCCAGTTTCTTCTTTGCAATCTGTCGTGACGGATCTCATCTCACCGCATCGAAGGCGAATTCTACTACGTACTACGTATTTCCAAAGCACCTATGGGGAAGTGACTGCATCAGATCGCGCAGATGAAGAGAGGGGCCGCTTTGCCCCGTGCCACCACGCAAACCAACGTGTTTTGCTGCATCGGCCTTGCTGAGGGGCCGTCAGTGTGACATGCGCGAGATAGGCTGGTTAGGGATCCGACGTTCGGGATGCAGCGCATTTCGTTTTTATTTGCGGGGCTGTTCCGCCAACGCAATAATGCCAAGAAGGAATTGTCAGTTGGGGATACTCGGAGATCAAAAACATGCTCTAAATTTTTGTCGATAATTGTCTATCTCCGTTATTCTCACACGACTTGGTCATTTAGACGACCAACTTCCCCGGGAAGCAGAAATTTTCTGCCGCAGGAAAAGCACTCCAGTCCAGATCACAATCCCATGCGAGATCTCAGGCCCCGATATGAGTCAGAGAGGATACCGAACAACAAATCGCCAGCCGACTTGGGTCGCATTGGGCAGAAGTGAAGACCAATCTCAGTGCTGTTCCTGGATGAAGCCACTAAACAACTCATCGCCACGCCAGTCCATTTTTTATTAAGCTATGTTTAGCATATGAATGAGATAGATTTGTAGGCAAAAGAGTAACAGTAAGGACAGCTCATCAGGAGACTCGTCGACTCGCGAATCCCACAGCCTCATCCGTGTAGCCGATCGATTTTTCGGGTTGTCAACCAGAGCCATTGACTAGTACATACGTACTCAAGGAAACGTTGAAAATAATACATATGAAGCTAATAATTCTATGCATAGGGGTGCACGAAGCACTGGCTATTTTATGAAAGTCCTGCAATGATGATGAAATGTTCTTCATTTTGAAGTATTCTTTATTTAATTTTAGCACATGTTCCTTAACGCAAGGATGGCCGAGTTGGTTAAGGTTCGTCTGCCCAACCCCTGAGCCACGACTTCTACTAACGTTTACTAGGCGCCAGATTCGTAATTCTCCCCTGTTGGGCCCCGCTGCGTCGTATTGCTTGACTAACAATCTCTTAGAAGAAGTTCTTCTTTTCATAGTGCAACTATGATGATTCCTGGTTCAGAAATGAGCGTGGTTTCGACTACCACTCCTTGCAGTATCTTTTTTTTTTGCTGGAGTCGCCATGCGAAGAGAATCAAATATTACTATTTTAATAATAAAAATATTATAGGGCAAGGGCTGGGTGCGTGGTGGTGGTTGGATTATTCATCGCGAGATGGCTAGCCGGCGTGGGAAAACACTTGAACGAGCGGAGATGTAGATTGAATTGAAAACTCTAGAGGAGGTTTGTAAAATGAAAACTTGTAATTGATAGGCTATAGCGCCAAAGAACAGAAGGAAAATCTAGAAATAGATAAAAGAGGGTATAGCAGGTTAAGATCAGAAAGACTGTAGACGAAAAGCTAATGTCTGAATGATGAAGCGGCGACGGTAGAGATAAAAGATCGTTTGAGCTTGCTGGTATCGAGTCTCCATGCTGTCTGTCATTCAACGAACAATACCCGTTGCCTGTCAGTTTTCCCGTCGTTTTGCGATCTCCCTCATCTTTTTAAAATAGTGCCCATCGTCATCAGTGTAACCCCCACCAACAAACTTCGAAAGGACCAAAGGAACGTTAGTCGTATACTTTTGCACCATTATAAATCTCCGAGGCCGAGTTGCAGTAACTAACTCATTTTCCCCTTTGAGCCAGTCCACAAGTGCATTAGCTTTGTACGGCGCGTCATTGAAATTGCTCTTAGGGTAATCAGTGAGAGAATCCCCAGAGTGGTACACAACTGTCATCTTGAATGCAAGACGATAACACGGATCGGTGGGACGAGCCAGACGTGCCCAGGCTTTCTCTCGGTCTGCGTTTAGCTCGACTTGCACTATCGCTTCTCTCATTTGGGTCGTTTCAAGTTGACCGATTCCTGGGACTTGTAGGAATAAACTGATAAAAGAGTGGACTGAAATTTTCAACCGAGGGCTCTTCTCATCATTATCAACGATGCAGCCTTTGTATCTGCGCCCACCCTCAAGGAGTTCTCGTCGAGTCCTCGCCACTTTTGGATGTAAAAGACCAGTGGCAGACCAATTCTGAGCTCTAAATGCCAAATGAGAAGATTTTTTCTTCGCGGGCACAATAACTTTGAGATTGTACTCCTCCGTTTTCTTGTCGAAAGTCAATTCTTCAGGTATCTCGTCGTCGGCGATCTCAAGCCCTTCGTCAACTTTGTCAATATCAAGGCTTCTGAAGTAGATGGTTTTGACGTTGGCAATGTCGTCATCATCATCATCCTCATCGTAGTTGTCATCATTATCATCTTTGTCCTTGCGATTCTCAGGGGTGTGCTCTTTGTGCTGGAAGGTATGGATCAAGGAATCTTGGTCTTGACCGCTCTCGGCCGACATGACTTGTTCAGTGGAATGGGCTTTCTCGTATTCGATGCCAGTCATAGCATCTGTCAAGTCAGGTACATGGGCAGGGGTTTCTTGAGCCTGAGAACTTCCCACCAATACTGGCAAGTCGTCAAGGTTCTCCTTTGGCTCCTTGGCGGACACGCTCTCGTAAAGTGTTTGGATGGCTTCCACTTGTTCAGCAGTGGCTTTCCGACGCGGTTCACTAGGATTGACTTGCTGTATACGCTCATGGGTACCTGTCGCTCTGTATTCTGGTGGACACCGGGGGACAAAGCGAGCCACTATCAGACACGCGTGGAGTAGAGTGATTCCCTGTGACGCGAGTTCCTGGATATCCTTGTCTTTTCTGAATCCCTTCCGTTCCAGCCACACTCGAATGGCTACGTGAAGCGTTTCAACGGTCATGGGAGTCGCTCCCTTGTTCTCGGCCCCACGCATCCGTATCATTCGAGTGATAGCCCTCTGTGTATCCAGGAAGTAAGGGTTGAGTTGTGGGGTTTTTGTCAATTTCATGGCGAAGTGGAAAACTTGTGTGATTTGCGATATCTGTCGATCCGTACCGGAAAAAACATGAAGCAACGACGGACACCGAATATACACGCGATTAATCTTCGTATCAGCTAATTCGAGAAAAATTTCGAATTTTCCGTGAGGTAATTTGATCTGTGTTGCCTTTTCTTTCAAATGAAATGGTACAACAACCTCGGAAGCATTGCCACCGCAGATGATAATCACTTGTAGTTGACTTCTGGAAATCAAGCTTGCTGTATGTTGTCTGAGGACCACACGTTCTGCTGGTGCAAGTGAATGCACTGTGCGGCAGGCCTCGATTTCCATGTATTGGCGTAGGCTCCAAGACCATGCCAGCACATTCGTTTTGTTGAAGCCAGATTCTACGATGCCATAAGGCAATCCTGTAGACTCCCCAGCTATTGGCTCATACAACTGATCAAATACGATGCCAATTTTGGCATCAGGCGTGCCGAAGGGAATAGTTGTAGGTGCAGCATACGGATCGACAGTCTGGAGACCTTCCTGCAGTTTCATGGTCCAGTCATTAAGATCAATCGTAGGGTCCGGATGAATAACACTCTTGAGAAATTCGACTTCAACGTTTTTCTTTGCCGCATGTGACAAGGCGTCAACATAATCTTTGAATTCGAACAGGGGCTGACCCGGTCGCCACTCTTTCTGTTTTTGCTTGGCGCGGATAGAAGGCCACTCTTTAATATCCAAGTCCACGGATTCCTGGCAACGTAGCGTAAATGACTTCCGTATCTCCTGCCCTAAGGAAACGCTTTGGTACAGAGGAGGAACAATATTCAGTCCTAACATTGTTGAGGACTCGGAGTCATCGAGATTGAAGTACCGTTGCAAGATACTAGAAGCTAGAGACTGGAACGCCTTGCAGAAGACCATCTCCAGGATGTTTTTGGCCATCTGAACGAGTGTTTTGTCGTAAAATTCTCCGCCTAATTGAGCTGGATCCACGGTCCAGAGGTGAAGAAAATTCATACGTCGGTTGCCGCCTCCTTTGATAACTACATGGTAATGAAGTGCAGTGTTTTCATTCGCGGCAGCCGTCCTAGTGTGCAATTCCTTTCGACGCTTAATATAGTCGGACTGTCCGACATATGCGCGCCAATAGCCCTGATTCCGAATATCGGTGACGAAATCCATGTAGCCTCCGTCATTTTCCCAATCAACACCTCGCAGAGACTGGGAGTTTTTCACTTGAATGAGACTGTGATGATGATTATCAGCAAGATATAGGCCTTAAGAGAGAGATTGGATTACACGCTAGTTGTAATAATTTTGTTTTGTAGTCCAATGATGTCGGTATCAACTAAGCTAATCAATGTTGTTGCCGTCTGGCGAACACCTCCAAGATGATTAATCAAGCGAGGGTAATTGAAAGCTCTTAGATCTGTATCGCTATCATTTTGAAGGTAGAGTAGTAGCTCTTGAGCTACATCAATAAGGTCAGGAAACATAATCGTATGGGTCACTAATCCAAAATCCTAAGTGGTATTAGCGTGCCACGTGTGCATAGAACGATATACATTGTACTAAAGCTACCCATCTAGAAGAAAGCTAGAAGAACTTACATCCTTGGGGTAGACTTGAACTACCATGCCATCATCTGACTGCATCGAGGTTGCTGGCTGCATCGAGGTCGCTGGCTGTATTGGAGTCGCTAGCTGTATAAACCGCCTTCTCAGCCGCCGCGAGCAATACTCACAAGCCTCACAGGCTAAGCAAGTTTTGTTTACGGAATTTCGATGAGGGAGTGTGCCACGATGGCTTTCGCAGTGTTGACATCTATAAATGGCCTTTATTCTTCTCGGATATGATTGAAAATCGACGACTTTCAGGCCTGCGCAGCAACCCACAATGGTATGAGGGCGTGAACTCATTTTTCTCGCAATGTATGCAAAGAAAAGCTAAGAAAAGAGAATAGTGATAAAAGAAAATAATGATAAAAAAGAATAGTGATAAAAGAGAATAATAATAAAAGAAATAATAATAAAAGAAAATAGTAATAAAAGAGAATGGTAAGAAAGAAGAATAGTGAGGAAGACGAGTAGTAAGAAAGAAGAATGGTGAGAAAGGAGAATAATGAGAAAAGAGAATGACGGTATTAGAAAAGATAGAAGGAGACTTTAAATAATTTTACTGTTTGTTTGCTAGAGATACTTTTGCTATAAATATGTTTGCTGTTTGACTGGCAATGACTGCTACAAATATGTTTGCTATTTATCTATGATAACATTGAAATATGTTCCTTGTGAGACCTGACCCACCGGGACTCTGGTGGTTGGTCCAAGGCCATGCAGGCTATCTGCTGCATGGGAATAACCTCAATGTGATACATCACAAATGAGGGCTTTACCCCTCATGCTCGCACCATGGAACCTAATTAGGAAGTAGGATGCCTTCTAGATTATGTTTATAAGCTTGAGGCCTGCCTCTAGGGATTAGGAGGCCTCAAGCGAATTATTCTTGAAATTATATGAGTCTATTCCTTCTATAAAGATCTTTATATTGCCTCGGCACCTAGTAGCCTCCGAGTCGGTTCCGAGTAGGATCCTATAACCACTATGTAGTCTTGCAGACAAACCCTACCTTACATAAACTCTGGGAAATCATCGGATAACCTTCGGCCAGTTGGTGCATTATGCTTATAATCTCTAAGACTAACTCTATATTAACTATTAGAAATTAAATATGATTATTACTAACAATTATTTATTAGACCAATTAGCTAGTATTATTATTTTTATTTAACTAAAGCTATAAGATATATATCATAGGATCTAAATTAAGAAAGAAAATAAGTAGAAAACTGCTTTTAGAACCTAATATAGTTATTATAAATATATAATAATATTGTTTAAAATAGTAACTTAGAACTAGACTATTGTAAAGCTAGTTACCTTGTTTCTCTGTGATGGAACAAGTCATGCCACTTCCGGAATACATTATTTGGATCGTATTTCAATTTCAATTTCTGCAGCCGAGGGAGGTTTTTGGCAAAGAGTTTTCTGGCATCAACCTCGTTTCCTAACATCGGAATTAGCGCCAGTTAAACAAAATGAAGTGGGATACATGCCAGCATAATTTGCGTATAAGCCGACTCCATCGTCCGATTCGCCACTCTGCGCAACACCCCCTCGGGCCCCAATTTTCTGCATCATGGCCTGCTGCAAGAATCGCATCTTGGAGTCTAATTCAGGAGCATGCCAACAAAAGATAGAGCCGACGTAGTAGTATTTGCCGCGACTAGCGAAGGCGGTGGCATCGTTGGGGACTTTAACCACCTCGGTATACGGGATCAACTCGAATACCACCACACTCTCTTCGACGCGGGGATACATTTTCATAATCTTATCAAAGTCTTCATACAACTCTTCAAGAAGTTTAACATCAAGTGGAAGAATGATATTGGTTCCGCCAATTCTCTTGCGCCCTCCAAACTGAGCAGCTCTGTTTATCAAAGTGTTAATTTTAGGGTAAGGCATCATCTCGGTTTCATTGATATCGGGTCCCAGCGACAATATTGGCTGGAAGAAATTCTCTGCATCCTGAAGAGGGCCGTTGTAGAATGGTATTGCGAAAATCATAGAGCTGTCCACTTGTGGAGGTCTCGTGAAACCGAAGAATAGAGCCTCATTTCCGGATGTAAGCTGTTCAAACCTATTGACGAATTCCATAATCCCGGCCAGCTTATCAATGGTGAAATATAACAATCCCCCAAAAACCTGCGTCTTTTGTGGATGGGCTTTGAAGACAAACTCTGTGGAGATACCAAAGTCTTGCCCAGCACCGCGAGCGGCCCAAAAGAGATCGGGGTTCTCCGTGATGGATGCCATGGCGATGGTACCATCGGCTAAGACCATCTTAACGCTTATCAAATTATCTATGACCAGACCGTAGCGTCCAGTGAGCCAGCCATATCCGCCTCCCAATGTCGTACCGCCAACACTGGTATGGTTAGTAGTACATCCAACAACAGCCAGTCCATGGCTAGCCGCGACGCTGTCGACATCTTTCCATGTCGCACCTGCTTGAGTAGCCAATGTGCGAGATGCTGGGTCAACGACGACTTTGTTCATTTTGGACATGTTGATCACAAGTCCGCCATGAGTCGAAGATGATCCACTAGTGCTGAAACCTCCTCCCTGAACTACAACAGGGATGTGGCGCTTGGTAGCGAAACTAACAACTTTCGACACTTCATGGGAAGAGGTGACTTGAACAACGGCGCCCTGACATAACGTGAGCAAGGGGGATAATATAGGCATGATATATGTATATATGTACTCACAGCCTCCCGTTCCGATGTTTCAGTGAATCGGGTGATGCCCTCTACATAATGTTCATCATCAGGCGTAATTACTTCTGCATTCGTTTCTCGCATCTCTTTCTTGAGCTCTAGAGCTCGTGAATAGGTTAGGTATGGCATGTCGAGGGATAGACAACGCAGACGGTAAGTAGCAGTTGTACACAGGTCACTGCGGGAGCAGCGAATGGGTTTTCAGTAGTGAGGTATACTTGGAGGTGTTTTTGTTGGTTCGTGTCTTTTTTTTTTTTAATGCTCGACATAAGCCATGTTTTTATCCCCCAACTTCCCAACTTCACAATGTTTTATTCGCACTATAAATAAATCATCAACGGCTTTTCTTGCATGATGCACCTTACACAGAAAATGAAACAGCTGATTTTAAGCCGTGGTAATGTAGCCAAGTTCCAGGGCTGCGGTTCGTACTGGAACGTGGAAATCCCCGACGGAAGTATTCTGTGATTTGACGCCCGTGACTTGTAGGAAAGTGGCGAACACGAAATTTTGCCACTCTAAAAATACTAGATGTGAGATTGATTTTACAACGCTGTACTTTTTGTCGTTTTAAAAATTCATAACTACTTTCGATACAAGGTCTAACAGCTAAAGCGAGTCGTGGCAAAAATGGTCGCTGTGAATATTTAGTTAACTTGCCATCCTATCTTGTAATTACTTTGATGGTAACCTTTCTCAACAGCCATCGTTTAGGCAGTATGAAAGTTGCGACAATGAATGTATGAACTACATTTCAGATGTGACGATGGACAGAAACAAAGCCAAGATTTACATCATCGAGCCTCTAGTGTTGCACGGTGATGGGGTGGTGATGGGGTTCAACCACACAATAGGCCATAGCAGGAACAACATCCCGCAAGCAAAAAATTGCCCAACCATTACCCAACTGTGGTATGATTTACTCTCTTGGGACATGTCATGACATGTCATACCATGACCTGTATAAAAAAAGAACATGTCGTTGCCCCTGTGGGACAAATTTGGTTTTGAGTTCACAATTTCCGTCGCGATGGATGAGAATGGTTCCGAAAATCGTCATTGTAGGCGGTGCAGCTGGCGGGATTTCTGCTGCTGTGCGTTGTCGTCGTCTTGATAAGCATGTAAATATCACAGTAATCGAAAAAAGCCTATATATGAGTTATGCTAACTCTAAGGTTCCTTACGCTCTAGAAGGAATAATCGAAATAAACACTGCTTTTATTTTACAAACACCTACTGTTCTAAAAGCCCGCTTCAACCTGGATATACATACTCACTCTAAGTTATTAAACATCGCGAAACAGGAGCACATAATTACTGTACGGTCCCTAGAGTACCACCAGGTCTATCAGCTTCCATACAATAAACTCATACTTGTCCAAGGCGCAAACCCAGCCTTTCCAGAGATTGACAGGATTGTAGACGCAAGTAATATGTTTACTTTGCAAATATTATTAAAACTTAATTAAAACCTACATTACCAAAAATGAATCCAAGTGCGCAGCTGTAATCGGTGGAGGATTCATTAAGATAAAGGCTATAGAAAATCTACGCAGTCTTGGCTTGAAGGTTAATCTCATCAAGAAGAATAACCATATTCTTTACGTATTTGACAAAGATATCTCTAATTTCCTATAAATTGAAATTCAGAGGAATAAAATATAGTTATATCTTGAGATAACGGTGTAAAAGATCATGAAGGTTAATATAGAAGATCGCTACTATATCTAGTTCTAAGACGGTTTAAATATTTCTATTGATGTTATTATTGTTGCTGTTAGTCTTAATCCACAGGTAAATATCGCCTGTAATGCCGGTCTAGCCGTCCGCTGGGGAGTCATAGTTAACGTATTTATGTAAACTAGCGATCCAGATATGTATACTGTGGGTGATATGGTTGAGACGGAGCATTACATTAAATATAGATCGCGCATCTTAGCCTTGGTAGGCCCTGCTACCCAATAAGGGCGCCTAGCCTCAGATTATATAAATAAAATATCCAATGTATAGCCTGGAAATATAGACACTTCGATTTCTAAGATATTCTGCCTTACTACCGCTATCACAGGTCTATCAGCCTATGAGCTTCGACATGCGGGTTATAATCTATAATAGGTAATGATCCATACCGCTAATCACGAAGGCTACTATCCTTCCTCTACTTAGTTGACATTGCGTATCTTATTTGACCTATATACTGGCTTAGGCTATCAGCCGCTCTAGCATTGACAAACGGATTAACGTATTGTTAACTGCTTTACAGGCTGGGATATCTATATTTGACCTAAAACAACTAGAGCTCTTATATGCACCTCAATATAGTATAGCTAGAGACCCCATAAACCAGACTAGGTACGTTACTAGGAATCTATTACGCGGAATTGTCAAAGTAGTTTATCTAAAGAAGTCCATCGGCTATTTACATAAATAATAGATTATCGATATGTGGACTACCAAGAAATTTTCCTAGGGCCATATTTCGACTTCGCGAAACATTTCGCTCGATTTGATGCGATGCCATCTTGCTAGTATCAACAAAGAGCCACCAGTTCTTGTTTACTCCCGCACGGGTTACCACAGCTACATTGCATGTCGGATTCTAGAGCAGCTTGCGTGTCAAGTCGCTAATCTTGATGGGGGCTTGGAATTGCTTGCATCCGGCGGTTATCATACCGTTATCACTTCTTAAATAATTTTGTCGACTTCAAAGATATCGTTAAAACTAGTAAATCACAGCAGTTCATTTACCTACCTAGTCTTCTGTTATCAATCACCACAGGAGAGGATGTCACCTAGAATACACTTGAGGCCATCTGGGTAGCCAGTAA
This sequence comes from Talaromyces sp. R2412, assembly GCA_023626135.1. NCBI lineage: Eukaryota > Fungi > Ascomycota > Eurotiomycetes > Eurotiales > Trichocomaceae > Talaromyces > Talaromyces sp. R2412. Next base: position 635,212 of record JAMAGK010000004.1, read on the forward strand.
AAAGTAGTATAGGTGTAAAACTCCTCGCTCTTATATATTTAACTCTAACCCTCATTATAAATAACTAATATGGCAGTAGAGACCCATGAAGGCCTTCATAACTACCAAGCATATCTTTCACAAAGCAATTAAGAGTACTGAAAAGCCTTCTCATCGGCGGTCTCGTTCTACCCATCAAATGCATGGAGAGCTTCCGATGCAAAGTGAATGTGACGGTCAATATTTTTCAACCAGCAGTCTTAGCTTTGATGAGAGAATTGTAAGACCATCCGTACAAAAAGACAGCTGGAATGTGCACTTTCAAGTCCCTCATTTTACTCGTTCAGCTACCTTACGAATTGCTTATCGATGCTTTCAATTTATACAATCGTAATTTCTCTCAGTAGTTAGCGAACGGAATGTCTTAAGCGAGACAGCAGATCGTGGAGAATACGTCAAAAAGAACAATATTGAAACAGGTGACATAGTAGACATCCTGCTAGGATAATGATGTACATAAATGAAATTCTGATGACTTAAAAGGTTACTTCATGGAACCAAACTTAAGTTTAAGCACTCTTTAATCAACTTCATGTTACGACATATATTGATTGTAAATGGAAGATCCTCGATATTTTGAACTTCGATTACTAATTATATTAGCTACCATGCCGTCGTTTATTTCACCCACGTTTCTTACAGGATGATAGCACTCTCTAAAATCCCTTTCCCCCCCGTAATTTGTAATGATAATAGCTTCCAGGCCTATAAATAATACACTGGAATGCAAGAGACATGTCTCTAATATGATGCATCTAAACCTATCTCGCCGTCCAGCTTCAGTAGCTTACCTTATGTAAATGACTCTGTGGGAGGGATTCCGCCATCGTTAGCCAGTGGCTGTCGCGCATTAGACCGTGTAGACCGACTCAACCCACAGCAGAAACATCAATTAGACAGTTTTCAAGTTGGGAAAAGGCGTAATTCCTCCTTGACCTCTATAGCTCATCAAGGTAGTTGCCTGATGCTATGGGAATTATTTTCATAGTTATGGCGACAAGGTTTCGTTATTTCCATTCCCAAAAAGCTTGTATGATGATGAAATGTGCGGATCACAGCCCTATCTGAAGTAAAATAGAGAGTCTGGTCCATACTGAATAATACAAAATATACGTGATAAAGCGCGCAGTCTTGAATTTCCAGATCTGAGATTTTACCAGCGCGAATTCGGATGCCTGTTCAGTCAAAGCATAACTGCATTCTGCTAAAATATATGTACATCAGGAGGTAATACATCTTGCGAAGAGGGTACAACGACTGCGTCCAATCTCAGTATTTGGTTGAGGGCGAATCAACAAACAAATCCAGGTATTTTGATGTATTGATTCTGTACGCCTTTGGGACCTCCGTGCGGAGGCCCATCAAATGACTAACTGCCAGTTGGGCACCACGAACACTGTATTCCATGCTCAGGGTGGCTTCATCTGCCATCTCGACGAACTGCCCCAAGAGAGCCACGTTGGCCATGCCAGATGGAATAACTGCCGGACGATCTCCGCGGCTACGAGTGAGGAGCGGTGCAGCTGACAGGGGGTTTATGCATGGAATAGTGATGGAAGAGTTGAGAGTCGGAACCAACGGAAAGCGGAGATGCTGTAGCAACTCCATCAGGATTTCCTCACCCGAACAGGAGAACATACTTTTCTGGATGTAGTTTCCTTCGTTCTCTGGATGCAAGGCCCAGCCCCAGACAATGCGGATATCGGCTGGTTGATCATGAAAAACCGGTTGGCTTGGGATATCAAGGTTGATAAGCCATCTAGTGCCAGGAAGTGATAATACTGTTTCGGAGTCTGGCGGATCGTGAGTCAATTCTTGGACTCGTTCGAAGAATTCAGGATCCTTCATCGTAATGGTGAACGTCATTAGTCTTGAGTCCTTGATATGAGATGAAAAGTTTGCTGGATTTCCAAATTTCGAAGTCTTTTCAGCTAGCCGATGCCAGAGGGACCAGGAACAGTCATGAATAACACGAGTGTTCATTCTGGCAGGTGCAGTATTGGTGCCTTGAACTGACCCCGAGCTAATCGAACCCAGAGTAATAAAAGTCAAATCATTAGAGTCGACTGTGACATGTAAGTCTAATCCATCTGGTGATTGGTATTTAATCCTAGATACTGATATCGGAGTATTTTCAAGGTCCATTTCAATGTCAAATACCAAATCATTGAGTCTGAAATCGACACCTTTTTCCTCGAGATACTCAGTGACTGGCTGAATGATCGACTCATATTGGGTGTAGCGGGTCTTCTCCACTATAGGGACGCTTTGCATGTTCACAATGTCATAGACGTATTTGCGCAGACATCGCCGAAGCTCAGCCGCGCTATGTTGAGGGCTAAAAAAGAACCTTTTTGGTGGTCAGTGACAGTACTAAAAAGAGGTGGATTCTCACCTGCCTAGTCGCCCAGATCACCCAGAACATGGTATGGAAGAACTGTGGAGGAAACAAATCAGAAATTTTTTTACCCTGTAGAGCATTCTCACTCTCCAGCATGATATGAGTTAGCTGTAATCGATCCTGGGCAGTGAGACCAAGCTTCCTGGTGTTAAATTTTTGTAGGCTGTTCGCTTCCTCAGCTACAATACAAGTAGTCGACTTTTTCTGATGTTTTTTGTCAAAATTTAGACCCCTGAATGCTTTCCGTGGCGTTTTCCTTGCACGTGAGAGAAAGGGAACCAAGGAGAGGAATCTCTCAGTACAAATATCGTAGGTTGAAATTTGATGTCCTTCATGCAGGACATATCCGCTTTTAGGATCTCCAAAACTGGCGATGCCACCACCAGGATGGGAGTGTACATCAAATAGATGAATATGACTTGGAAGAAAATTGGCATCGTGGATCAAAAAAACGGCGACTGCAAGTGAAGCGATGCCTCCTCCCACAATCCAGGCTTGCCCGCCGGTGGGACCCCCATTTTGATGATATTGATGACCTATTCTTTCCATTCCTACACCTTGTGTTGTTCAAGTTAAAAAAAAAAAAAGGGTTTTGCTTTGAAAAGCACGATCAGATTCTGACTCCAGCTAGGAGTTACCAGACTCAGACTCGTATAACACGAAGTCTCGCACATTCTGGGATTATTCGACATGTCACGAAGATGTATGTCTTGGGATGGCAAAAAGGGACCCACATAATCGCTGGACCAGACTCGTGGTGACTGTAAAACCCCCCTACCCTTAAAAGCTCCATTGACCCAGGGGCGAGAATATGGACGTGGCATGATTTTGAACATGATTTGTTCTCAGCGTGCATAAGATTGCGCTCCATTTTCCTTGGATACCGGTGACCTGGTATCTCACAGCATCTACATTTGTCGAACCATATATTTGAGTGGCGAAATTATCTGGTGAGGATCTGGAATAGACTGTCTGGGTGTCTCACGCAACTTCTTTCGCTAATATTGACCATACGTTTTTCTAAGGGATGATGAGGAAAACATGACGATTACATGGTTTGCCCTTCTTCCTTTCAAGAAAATTACAAACGGGAAAATTCTATGACTGGGCCTCCACTAAATGAAAGTTAAACTTTTGATAGAAAAAGATACCGCATGCGGCGCTCCCTAAGTGGTGGATGGCGGTCTCAATGCAACATTCCATTCATAAATTTGCTCATTTTTGGCACACGCTACCTTTTAAATCGAGATATGCTTGCACTTGAGTTTAGTTCCCAAAGTGACAGATTTTTCCAAATTTGATATACGCATATCGAACTTGAGCAAGATGACAAAGCCAGGAGCAGAGCTATCCTTAGTTCGTAATTTTGAGACCCTACAACGCAGGGATGTTGCCCTAGTGGGAGGGAAGAACTCATCTCTTGGTGAGATGATCTGTGCCCTCGGCGCAAGAGGTATTCCAGTCCCACCAGGATTTGCAACAACTTCAAAGGCATATTGGGATTTCCTCGATGGGAACTGCCTCCGACAAAGGATTGCTGAACAGGTCGGGGACTGGCAGTCAGGTAAATCGACTCTCGCCGAATGTGGCTATGCAGTGCGCAAGTTATTCCTCCATGGCGACTGGCCATCGCATGTTAGAGATGCTATAAGAACGGCCTATAGTGAGCTTTCGACTGCAGCAGGCCTTGAGAACTTGAGCGTTGCCGTTCGTTCCAGCGCGACAGCAGAAGACTTGCCCGAAGCAAGTTTCGCCGGTCAGCAAGAGTCCTACCTTAATATTACCGGTGAGGCTGCTCTTTTGGATGCATGTCGGCGCTGTTATGCTTCGCTATTCACCGATCGGGCCATTAGTTATCGACAGGCGAAGGGGTTTGACCATTCAAGCATCGCACTCTCTATTGGAGTACAGCGCATGGTGCGTTCCGATTGTAGTGGCTCCGGAGTCATGTTCTCTATCGATACAGAAAGTGGGTTCGATAAAGTGGTGCTCATCAATGCATCTTGGGGGTTAGGGGAGAATATTGTACAGGGAGCCGTCAATCCTGATGAATATCGGGTTTTCAAGCCACTTTTGAATGATTTAAGATTTGTTCCGATTATCGATAAAAAGTGTGGTGACAAGTTGATCAAGATGGTCTATGGTGATGAGAAAACTCTTACTCAGAATGTACCCACCTCCAAGGCAGAAAGGGACTCATTTGTGCTCGACAACGAAGAAATACTGCAGCTGAGTCGTTGGGCATGCATAATTGAAGAGCATTACGGTTGTCCCGTGGATATTGAATGGGCCAAGGATGGAAAAACAGGCGAATTGTTTATCGTTCAGTCGAGACCAGAAACAGTCCATTCGCGTCGTGATGCTGCAGTGCTGAAGACTTACAAGGTCCAAAAAAAGGGCCCTCTTCTAACCACTGGCCTCTCAATAGGAGATGCCGCTGTATCCGGTCGTGTATGTCTCATAGAGTCGGTCCAGGATGTGGACCGATTCGTCGATGGCTCGGTCTTGGTCACACAAACGACCGACCCAGATTGGGTCCCGATAATGAGACGGGCTGCAGCGATCATCACTGACCATGGCGGACGTACCTCCCATGCTGCAATTGTCAGTCGCGAACTAAGACTTCCCGCCGTCGTAGGCACTAGAAATGCGACGTACATACTACACACAGACCAGAATGTCACTGTCTCCTGTGCAGAGGGTGAGAACGGCTTCGTTTATGAGGGTCTCTCTGATATTACCACGGAGACTGTGGACTTGACGGGGTTGCCGCCAGTTCGGACAAATATAATGATTAATCTTGGGAATCCTGCGGCAGCATACCGATGGTGGCGACTCCCTGCTGATGGAATCGGCCTTGCTCGGATGGAATTCGTGGTCACAAATACAATACGCGCGCACCCCATGGCACTAATTCATTTCGATCGGCTACAGGACACAGAAGCAAAGCACAGGATTGCCAGGCTTACGGAAAGATACAACAACAAGCCAGAATACTTTGTAGACACTCTCTCTCACGGATTTGCAGCTTTGTGCTCCTCCGTGTACCCCAAGCCCGCAATTATCCGCATGAGCGACTTCAAGACTAATGAGTATGCTGGTCTCGTTGGCGGTGCTGAATTCGAGCCAAAGGAGCAAAATCCCATGCTCGGGTTCCGAGGAGCCTCCCGGTACTACTCGTCGAAGTATAGGGATGGATTCGCACTCGAGTGTGCTGCGATTAAACGGCTACGAGATAATATGGGCTTTACGAATGCTATTGTAATGATCCCCTTCTGCAGGACAATCGGCGAGGCAAAGAGGGTCTTGGATGTAATGGCCGAAAATGGGCTCAAGCGAGGTGAGAATGGCCTTCAGCTATATGTCATGTGCGAGATTCCTTCAAATGTCATTCTTGCTGAAGAGTTTATGGATTATTTTGACGGTATCTCTATTGGATCCAATGATTTGACTCAGCTGGTTCTTGGGGTTGATCGTGATTCTGAACAATTGGCCGACTTGTTCAATGAGCAAGACGAGGCAGTCAAGTGGATGATTGCAAAAGTAATTTCACTGGCCCGCAAGAGAGGCTGTAAGATTGGTATCTGTGGCCAAGCACCAAGTGATCATCCTGAATTCGCCAAGTTCTTGGTTGACGCCGGAATTAGCTCCATCTCAGTCAGTCCAGACAGTTTTTTCGCAGTAAAAAAACATGTGGCTGCAAGTGAGATCCATCACTAAGCCTGCTGGATAGTTTGTGGCTTCATTTACCCCTTTATAATGTTTTCCCAACTATCCGCTTTTAGCCTTTTAGCTTTCAGGGTTTATTTGCATTCGAATATTCTTTCCTCTGCTACAACTACGTCTTTTGGAGTGTGATGACTGCCATTATGTAGATGAGAACCTCATCTTAATATATATCAACTATAAATCATACGAGGAAGAATAAAGGCCACATTAATGCCAGGACAATTTGTATTAAGGGAATTCGAAAATGTGTACAACTGCGGCTTTGTCATTTCATAAACAGAGGCTGTGATCTAGTCTTGAAAATCACCTCTTACTCGACTTATCAACTCCTTCTGACGCTCTATGGACTGCTCCATATTGGCTTTTTCTTCACTCTGCAAAGGCACTTGAATACTCTTCACAATACCCTTTCTTCCCAAAATGACTGGGGAGCTGAAGTAGCAGCCAAATTCTTTTTGAAAATGACTAAGAGGAAGAATATTTCTCTCGTCGAAGCAAATAGAAGAGCAGAGACTGGCAACAATAGATCCAACCCCATAAGGCGCTGTTCCTTTGTTATTGAGGATCTTATTACTTCGATTCTTGCATTCCTGCTCAACCTTACTATAATTTATGGTGTTAAATAGAATCGATTTATCAATGGGAACTCCACCCACTGTCGCAGTGGACCATGCAGCGACTTGTGAATCGCCTTGTACACCTAAAACGAAGACTTCCATTGATTTTGCAGATATCTGAATGTCGGTGAGCCAAGTAATGGCCATAACAATAGTGAAAACCTACCCCTGCTTCGTCTGCCAACAGCTGACGAAGATGCACCGAATCAAGGAGTGTGCCAGACCCTATTACTTGCGTATCTGGAAGCCCCGAGAGCTGTTGCGCGACTTGCGTTACCAAATCAACAGGGTTTGAAACGACGAGTAAGATCGCGTCTTGCCTCAATGGCCGTATTGTCATTGCTTTGAAGATATTGTGAATGATTCCGACATTGCGATACATGTGTAGGACGCTTGTTTCGCCTGATGGTTATATCAGTCCTACTTCTCCTAAATGAAATAGAAAAGTCAAGAACAACTATTGCGAAGAGCGTCCTACCTCTAGGATATTTTGAGCCCGCAGTGATGATTATAATATCACACTGACCAGCCTCATGGTGGTTGGCCGCTCTAACGCGACTATTACTGTTACTGCTGTATGTCACGTCTGAAAGATCGTGAACTTGTGCATCTCTCCGAGCCAAGTCCACGTCAACCAGGAGCAGTTCGCTGGCAAATGAGCGGAGGATAAGCGCATAAGCAACGGCGCCGCCCACCTGGCCGGCGCCTATGATTGCGATACGAAAAGACGGACTTGGCATATTCACCTATTGCGTTGGATGCCGCACGTTCAGAGACAAAGATGTTGGATGCGAGATTCCAAAAACGCTTCCCGTACGGAAAGGACGGGCGCATTATCCCCATTTATCGTTTGTTGTTGACACATGATGACGCAAACTCAGGTATCGACCAAACTGGTAGCATCGCATGACTGACCGTAAGCAGAGTCATTATAGAACTTGATGTTTAATCGAAATGTACGTTGATAAATCTATTAGTTCCGGAAGAACGCAGGCGACCAGCTCGGGTCTACTTCGGAACTCTAGCTATTTGGTTCCAACCTACCATGGAAGAATTATGTCCAGACCAACCGTCAGTCCAAATACTTTGATGCCCGTTTCCAGTCCAGACAGCCAAAAAAAAAAAGAAAAAAAAAGAAAGCATTACATCAAGATATACTTAGCACACTGAGAACACTTCATAAAGTATCCCTAATTTCTTCCATGTTCTTTTGTCGCCTAGGTAGCTGAGATCATCATTTACGTGCATAAACGTAAGATTTTTTTTCATCGCTCACGTAACGTATTTCACCGGGCTTTTGGCAACCTCTGTGGTTCTGAACTTCACGAGCACCGAGAGGCCATTAAGAGAAATGTTACAGATGAATTTCAGAGGAATATTTTGGACTATTGGAAACGAGTTGGGACGAACTATGGCAGAAATATACGGCTGAAAAGGGCTCAGTTGGAATCAAATATTTGCCAGTCGTAAGGGAATAAAGAATAAACTCTTATCTTCGAACCACCTTGTACCCAGCATATTATATTATCTGCTAATATAAATAAATACAGCATTCAGTAGCGAAACTGGCGCTAGGACAGGCTGGAAATTTTTGGGAAGCAAAGATGAGATAAGTCAGAAACGTATCATACATCCTGATTTATACAAAACAGAAATATAGAGGACCTTCAGGAAGAAGAAGATTGAGAAACAAATTCTTTCTCTTTAAATCATGCCGGCTGTGGACAAGAATTTTTCTTTGAGGCCTAATAACTCAGCTTTCAGTCGGTTGTTATCCGCTTCGAGTTCATGGATATATTTCACTGCATTTGTGAGAATTTTGGATTTACTTTGTCGCCGTTGAGTCTTGTCACCGCCGCTGCACATCGACCTGGGAGGATAAGAGACTTGCTGATTTGATGGGCTTTGACCAGAAACAGCGTTTTCAATGTCTCGAAACTTTGTCTTCATGTGTTCCCGATATCGCTTTTCGATGGCATTATGGCTGGTCATTTTTCGTTCCTTGGCCGTGCATTCCTTGGTCGTCGCTGGATACGGCCCGTCTGATAGACTGGCTTGTTCAGAGGTACGTGATAACGATCCAGACGAGGTCGAGGAGAGTGAGGCATTGGAGAGTTTTCGTGATGATCCGGAGAATTGTGGTTCGGTCATGGCAGGAGCAGTCGTATTTTCTCCAGAAGTAGATTTTGGAAGCATCTCTGGGTATCTCCCCCTTGGTTTATCCATTTGTAATACATGAGCAAAAGTATCTGACTGGCTATTGCTCCGGTTGTTGTATTTGCCTCCCTAGAATTTGAAGTGATGTCAGCAGACGATCCGGGTTCAGTGGCAGTCCAAGAGTCAACTGTATAAACGCAAACAAATGAATGGGAGGAGTATGCATACAGACGTAAGGAATTCCTGGGATGGTGCATCTTCCATCTTGAAGGTGCTACCTTTGTAGCTCATCGGTAAACCGTGTTCACTTGGGATGAATGGATGGGAGAAGTCCAGATTATTGACTACCTCGTTACCCTGATTGAAAGTCTGATGATCATTGCCAGCAGCCACCAGATCCCAATGCCATAAGTCATAGGGGTTCTCGGCGGTCCAGTCAGCTCTAGAGGTTGGAAACGATAGCGCGTTGGACATTCCAAAGGGATCTGGAGTGTCAGTGTTAATTATCAGCGGCTGTTGTAAGTCGAACAGATCCTGTAGCTTGTCATAGAAGGCCATTTTTGATGTATGCAGGTTATAAAGAAATCAGTCGGTGGTGGAGTATCGGAGACTAAAGGATGAGTGTGTTGGGATTTAAAAGCCGTGGCGGGTGGTTAGGAGTGCTGCCATATACTTTTTACCATGGCGACAGTCAGCAAGTAGGGATTTTTGCTAGCCTTTATAAGGCTCTGGACACTTCAGTTTAACACTTTGACAACACTGTAGCTCAAATATTGACGGATGGTAACCATATAGTATAAATGAACGGTCGAGCGAGAAAATGCCGAACCCGATGGCAAAAGTTCATGCGAGTGGCAAAAGAAGCCAGCCCGTCTTCCCCCTCGCTTCATGACCGCAGGGTCTCAGGGTTCTTTTACTGCCGGTCTTTCACCGATCGCCGATTACCTAGACTGAACCGTGGGATGGCCAACATCTAGATCAGTGTAGTTGCCATTAATAAAGGCAGGGCAGCCTTCAGTCTCATCTCGTTCATGTTTCCTCTTGTTCAAAACACGAATAAGCGTTTACCCCATATCAGTTGCAATCATGGCAGCAAACTCAACTAGTTTGGAAACTGGCGAGTCGGAACAACTCTATCATATCCTGTTTACCATCTCTCATTTGCAGAAAGATCCCAATAGCAATTTACAGAGACTCCGCATTCCTGGCACATATATCTCCTTAAAATCTGCAAAGGCTGCAGCGCATCAGTGCCTTTTTGATGCAGGATACGAGCAGGAATGGTTTGAGAAGTTTGAAACTGGTCTGGAGAATTTGGATGGCCAGGTCGTCCTTGCTGTCGCTCCATCTGGCTCTACCTACCGTGTTCGTATCCTTACCACTCCCAACACGGTTGGAAAACTTCTATGGAACTATGAGGATGGCAGGATCACCACGGATCTTTACTATGTTGTTCAGATAAAGACAGTCTTGGAGGATGAGGAAAATCGCGATGTCAATATACAAGGTGTCTTTACGTCGTACTCCGACGCGCGAGACTGTGCGCTTAGAGTTCTTGTGAACGCCGAAGATGGTGTATCCAAGGAAACATTCGCTGAGTACGATGAAGCCGACCCAGGTCAGGCAGACTGCGGGTATGGAGACAACGTGCTTGTACATGCTGTGGGTTATAATGGTGAGAATTTCTTGGTCAGTGTGATTAAATCCCAGGTGATGGAGAGCGTGCGTCTGGCCGAAGCAGCTTTTTAAGTGAGGTTCAGGCATATCTGCGAGTATTGATTGCGTCAATTCTATTCCATAATTTTTTTGGTGCTTATCTTTGTTTTCGGTTCCTCAGATATAAGTCCTTTTTGACTCATTATTTATCGCAGTTGACATGGAAGACAAAACATCAGTCTTCTTTGTTTCTATGTGAGCATTGACAATGCTCCTGATTTCTGTGACCAAAGTGAATTCAATTGAGTATATATTCTCGCATGAAAGTAACCAAATGATCTCCCTGAAAAAATTTCTCCCATTAGCAAGAATTTCAGCTACACCAATGATCATCACAGTCGGCCCCTATGCGAGATTTCGAGTGTCCTATACAATGGATGTAATACTGGAGCCGAAATAGAAAACCTGGCGACACAAAGGACATGCTGCATGTCCTTGTAAACCATGTCTCTAGACATTTAACATGGAAGACATAATGGCATGAAATCAAATAGATGCTCTCATCCTCATCAACAGGCTCAAGACAAATTGAGCTAGATTGACCTTGTAAGTGCTTAATATTTTACAACAATTTAAGGCATTGATTGTCTCACCAGATCGTAAAATTGTTCACCTTTTAATGCTAGAAACATGTATTATCAAGTTCAGAGTTAGACCCTCATCCCATTTTCAGGGTGGGTAACTCTTTTTGCAGGAGCTTCACGCGGCCTATGAGTAACAGGCTAGCAAATGAAACTGCCAACCTCCCATCGTGCACTTCGTTTCTAGTAGCGTAGACTGTGGTTCTACAAATAAGTAGTCGCGGTTGTTGCATTTGAGAAAAAAAATCTTTCCACACACATAACAAACTAAAACGATGCGAGTAGCCATATTACTAGAAAGATAATCATGCCGGTTTCCGATTGAATCGCACATTCTCTAGTCTAGCTTTGTTGTGACTTCATTTCTTGGAAACGTTTGAATTCATCAAATTCTAACAGTGCGACCCCATATTTGAGGGGCTTTGTGAGTCTTAATACTGTGTAGCATTTCGGGTATGATTTCTAGGGTCGTCGCCCTTACCCTGGGTCAAAGGGGTCGTATGATCCTTGGTTCTCGCCATCCCGCAAGTTGTTTGCATACTTGTAGCAGTACACCGTTCAATCTTTCAGCGGAACCAAAATCACATGTTTAACGTGAATATCGGAAGTAACTCGGTGGCCACGTCCCTGCTGGTACTAGCAATTCCGGTGTCAAGTGTTCGTAGAGAATGGACTATGACTCTCTGGAATCATGCTGATGCTTCTGCAAAACACATCAATATGACGACAATATATGAACATAGTATTCTCATAACTGAAAAATGTATATTGGAAAAATTTCAGCATTTTAATATTCCTTTTTAATTAAAAAAATACATATACTGCTCAATCTTTCTTTTATGCATGCGGCTTACTAGTAAATAGAACACCATCTGACGCTATACTGCTTGGTGCTATTGAAGGCCATTCAAATCATACGCAAGTCTTATCCATTAATTTCCTACAGCTAGAGTGTTGATTAAAACGTTTTAATATCCAGATGCATTTGTGATTTCGAACAATTCAACAAATGGACTCCGCTCGATATGAATATGTCTCCGCTGGTTCCATGGCGTCTCGTCGAATCATCGAGGAATCTTCCTATTGTACAACACCAGCTGTATCTTCGGGAGAAAAAACACCAATATGCGGGGAAGCAACACATAAAAGTCATGGTGTGCGCAAAAATATAAATTTGACAGAGGTAGATAAGAAGGTGAATATTTACTCAGAAGCATCTAAACAACCAAAAAACGGATCCTGTGCGCCAGCATTGAAACAGCCGGAAGAAAAAGGACGGACTTCAGACACTTCAAAGATAGCTCTGACGAAGAATCATGTGAAAATGGAGGCATCAAAATCAACTGCATGACAACTTTTAACAATATTAGTCCCCAAGTTTTACATTTACGATCCTCCTTTTTGCTCTCTAAAAGCAAAATACACATATAATATGTATCTCAGGGGTCTGATCAATGAAACTGTTTTCATAAAGCCTCTTTTTTACCATTACGGAAGATCACGGAGTTAAAGCTTTCTATCAAGGCTGCCTGCAGCCAATGACCGCGAAAGGCCACTAACCTATCGTTTCAGTACTCGAATCTAACTGCACAAACTCGTGAATCTCCGAGGGAATGTTGACTGGACGATGCTTGCTGCTGCCGGTCTTTGCGTGCGATTTGGTCTGCGGGCTACAGCGCAGAATTCTGTCTCCTTGTTGAATGCCTGAATATGGCAAAGCTACTGTAATTCTCATGCGATGTAGATGCCATGGTATTTACCACTTTGATGGCTATTAAGCCAGCTAAGCACTAATGAAAGTTACAAAGTGTCGGACTTCTTGACTGTCTATTCTCAATATCACCATAGGTATCGCTATCATTCTCTATGGTAGACTGGATTGCTAAGCTTATATGTAATCATTATTACAATACCTACGAGACACGAAATTCCTATTCACATTTGGAGGAGATTTATCAAGTCCCATCAATCCATAAACAGCCATCTGCGCACTTCGAACACTATACTCTATACCAAATGCTGTTTCGTCTTTTATTTCTGAATATTGACCTATGACCGCAATATTCGTGGTGTTAGGTGGAATGACTTCAGGCCGGTCTCCCTGGGTATGAATGAGCATCATAGAAGTTGCGAAAGGCATTAAGCACGGGACACAAGTAGCAGCGGTTAAGCTTTTCTCGAAAGGAATTCCAAGATGTGTGAATAATTCGAAGAGAATTTCCTCGCCGCTACATCTGCACATCGGCTTCTTGATGAAATTTCCATAAGCCGCAGGTGACAGAGCATATCCATAGATAGCAAATGGACGTTTCGTTTGCGCACTGAAATCTGGTTGTTGCGGTAAAAATATGCATAATAACCAGTTGCTTTGAGAGAATAAAACAAATGCATTTTCTTCAAATTTGTAAGAGTTTTGTGAAGCGCCAGAGATTCCTCTCCCTGTAGAATGATTGTAAATGTTTCCGTTGTGGACTCGGGTATATGCGTACAAAACGCACTGGGGTCGTCAAATTTTCTGGACGACAGTTTTGCCAGTCGAAACCATAAGGACCAGTAACCATTTAGAACTCTCTCTGCACTAGATGATATCAGTTTTGGGGGGTCCCTGTTGCAATCAATCAAGGAACCTGATGTCATTGAACCGAGAGTCACAATAACAATATCATCTGGACCAACCGGTATGATCATTCTCTTTTTATCCCGGATACATAAATAGGTTCGCTTTTAGGAAGAATTTCCAAATTTGAAACTAGCTTCCCAATTTCGAATTGGACCCCATGATATCTCAAGAACTGTTCGAGTGGTTGGGCGATCGATGCCAGCATGTCATAGTGAGCTGGCAAGGAAGCTTTAATTTCACCACCTTGACTAAATTCCGCATATTTGCAAAGGTACCGGTGGAATTCAACGTCACTATGCCAGGAGTGTAATGCAAATCTACTCTAATGTTAATAACTATACGACGCTTTTATAGAGAGGCCTTGCCTCGCTGAGAAGACTCTCCAAAAATCCGAGTCAAAGAATGACTGACTGAACAATTCTTCAATCATTTTGGAATCATACCTCAGTTCACTATCCAACATGAAATCGAGAACATCCCTTCGATCTTTCATTCGCAATTCATGCTGCCTTGTTCGTATTCCGCTTTCTTCCCAGTACGCAAACCCGGCTGATCCATGGCCTTGAGGCTGCTTTCCATTATTCTCAGTCACGACGCACTCCAGAAGTGAGTTATGCTCTAGGCACTGGCTTGGAATATTCAATAATAGCTCCGCAGTGCATTTTTCAAGAGTGTAAGAGAAGTTCACAGGAAGATGATAACCGCGTTCCAAGCAATCAGAGTTCATGTCGTTCTCAGGATCTGCACCTGCATCCAAAATGTGAATCTGCGATCCCCGCAATTTCGCATCACAGATCAGATGTACAGCAGCCGCTAGAGATGGGACGCCTGTGCCAATTAGCCAGGCTTGTACTATTTCTGGATTTCGCTTCCGTCTGGAAGAATTGTAAGGCATATCTCAATATTATGAGAAATAATGTGTTGAGGCGTATATAGCAATAATTATCATGGAATACCGGTTACTTATTCAAACTATGGAGGATTAGCGCGCTCATACAAGCCTAAAAGAGATCTATCTTATAACTAGCGGTTATATCGGGGTCAGATTTGTTTGCCAAAGGTTAATGGTAAGTTTGACACGAGAAATTTCCGTTCCATTTTTTACACTGTGGGTGGCGTGATTGGGTGGCAATACAACGCATATAATTGCGCAAATGATGACTACCGTTTGCGGACATAACAACATTACATGCGCTGTCAAATTTCGATATCACGACACTGCATCCAGTGGAAACAGTGTATCGTTCCCAAGCTTTGGCGAGTCAGGCAACGATCATGGTGATCTTACGAGGTGATTACTACCCAGATACAGTCGAAAATTCCACAGAAACACCTTGCAGTTAGAAAATAAGTATATAAGCAGTTGCCCCAATATTCATATATCCATTCATTTGTAATTCATTTGTACGCACTCGATTATTTTGCCTGCCACCAAGTCCATAATTGTTAATAACCTCCAACATGGGAGATAATGCGAGCAATGTATCAATTAAAAATCATCAACCGAGGACGATGTGCAAGCCTGGCTGATCGGCGGCGGCATTGCGTCCCTCGCGGCGGCGGTGTATTTGATCAAAGATGCCGGCATTCCAGGATCGAATATCCACATCCTGGATGAGCGTGCACACTTGGGTGGAGGAATGGAATCTTTCGGAGACGCCCAGGACGGCTACTTTCTTCCATTTGAATGCCACCCATATTTCCATGGTGGGTGTATTGAGAGCCTCCTGGCCATCGTTCCCAGTCTCACCCAACAGGGAAAAAGTCTACTCGATATGGTGCACATGTTCCAGCGTGTGGAACGCCCGGCTCCAAAAGAGATTGCTCATACACGAGCTGTGAAACGAGGGGATTTGGGGCCAGAGGCTGTTCCTATGGAGGATATCAATGTTGGACTAAAGCATCGACTGGAACTGATCGAATTGCTCTTCCAGAGTGAGGTGGAACTAGAATCGAAGACCATCGACAGTTTTTTTGACCCACCCTTCTTCAAAACAGTATTCTGGATGCTATGGTCAACAACGTAAGTATTGCATGAACGTTTAATACTAACTCAACTCTCTAAGTAACGGCCTATAGATTTGCTCTTCAGCCACGTCATAGCTTGGTTGAGTTTCAACGACACCTCCGCAAATATTTGGAGGATATACAATCTTTGAACAATCTGAAGGTCATGAATCGAACACAATATAACTTGTACGAGTCCGTCACATTCCCTATCATCCGCTACTTGCAATCAAGTGGAGTGGAATTCCGCCTCAATAACAAAGTCACGGATCTCCGATTCTCTTCCGAAAGCGAGCTGAACACAGTATCCGAAATTGAGCTGATAGGCAATGTAGAGCGGCAACTGGTGCCTGTGGGACCTGGAGATGTTGTTATTGTCACTTTAGGGTCCACAGCAGCATATACTACTTTTGGAACTAATAAGACTCCTCCACCAGATCTACATGACACGCAGAAAAAACCAGCTCGGGGGTGGGAATTATGGAAAACGCTTTCATCCAAATCCGCAAAATTTGGAAACCCAACAGCCTTTCTCTCTCATCCAATGCAGTCACTGGCAATGGTTTTCACAACCACTTTCCAGGGCGGCGAGTTCCTGGAGCTCTACCAAAAGCTCACACACGATAGCCCAGGAACCGGGGCACACCTCACACTCGCACAGAGTAATTGGCTGATTACTATTAGCATCCCGCATCAACCACTTTTCAGCAGTCAGCCCGCTGACATCAATGTAATCCATGGCTACGCGCTAAATCCGACAGTGGAAGGAAACTACCTGAAAAAATCTATGCTGGCATGTTCTGGTGAAGAAATTCTTTTGGAAACTCTCTCGCATCTCGACTTCCCAGTTTCTTCAATGCTAGCTACAGCGAAGACTATTCCGTGTGCAATGCCTCTGGGGACTGCTCCGTTCCTAGTACATGGAGATCAGGACCGTGCTGCTGTTATTCCCGAATGTACAACCAATATCGCCTGTATTGGTCAGTTTGTGGGGATTCCAGACGATACGACTCTATCGGTGGAGTGAAGTGTTCGTAGCGCGAAGCTGGCTGTCAATGATCTAATGGGACTGCCAGGCGCCCTGCCTAAAGTCAGGAAAAGTCTTCTTTTGGAAGTTTTTGATTTGATGGTATAAATCTTTTGCGGGTTTGCTTGCCCTGCGGTACGTTTTGTATCTAGTTTACTTTTCGTCTCAAATTGCCATCTCAATTGACAAATTCCATGCTATCATGGTAGCAACGAAGAGTTTTTTTTTTTTTTTTTTTTTTTTTTTTTTTTCAGTTGGGTGTATGTATATGCCCTGTTCATGCCACTCAATTTGTGTAAGACAGGTCGAAAAAAGGGCGTGTTCGATGTGCTATCACCCATCAGCAACTGCTTTTTTCTCCAATTGAATCTATTACACTAGACAAGTCAGTCGGACTATACAACCGAGGCTGATCGCCGATAAAAAGACTACCACAAAAAGTATAATCATTGAAATATGGTGATAGTGCGCTACCATAAACGGCGATCTAGCGGATTGAAATCATACGATCCCAAACCCTGCGCCACAACATGATGGCTTTCCGGAGATTTTAAATGTCAGAATTCCATGCCTTTCGATCTAATCCACGACCATGTATTTCATGGCATCGAAGACAACACATTATTAGAAACCTCCAATGAAATCAGAAACGGGTGCAATAATCTTCCTTGTCACATGGTTTCTCACTTCCTTAATTTTAATGTATGTGGATGACATCATCTCAAAAGTCGTGACGATAGCCAGCTAACTACCTTGAAGTACCGCAGTCCAGGTTACTCGAAGCCGGACGCCCAACGGACAGTTAGCAGTTTCATTTGCTGGTTTGTCTTCGATAGACCGTGTGAGACTGTTGCAAAAAGAAACACCCACCCTGAAGGCGAGAACTTGGTATGAATTTGACGATGCTAGTATAGGTCTCCAGGAAGAAATCACGACAAATACTTTAATTTGGTGAGCAGGCCTCACTTGTATCGCCGAATTATTTACATGCTTACAAGATTACTCTAGTTTGATTTGTTTCGAGCCTGTTGATAAGGAAGATATTATCTATCCAATTCCCTGCCATCATTTATTCCATGCTGGGTGTCTAGAGATATGGTTCGTGCGAGGGCATACAACCTGTCCTATATGCCGTGAAGTTTTCTATTTTAGTAACCATCCTACATCTGATGTATAGAAAATGCGACAAATATTATATGATTACTGAAGATTCTAAAAGCTATCTGGATAAAGTATCTCAAAGAAGCAATAGTTCTCGAATCGACACAGCCAGTGGTAATAGGAGGAATCCAGGTCCGTAAGTCCCTGGGCAAAAATGGGTCTACCATATGGAATAATAAGAATAAATAATACTATTTTCGATGGTTGCATACAATGCAGCAGTATCTCTGTTTAGAATACTACTTTATTTCTAGGTATATTTAATTCAAAAGAATGCCCCTGTTTTTACTCACAAAAGTTCCTCAGGAGTATTTATGCAAGATCGTTGACAATAGACCCATATCCCACGATACGAGGAGAGAAATTTGTATAACACAATGGGCAAGAGAATTTGTTTCGCAAAAACCACTGATCTAGGCACATGTCATGAAATACGTGATAACATGGAAGAGATCGAAGGAAACTACTGTCGGTCACTGTATCAAGACAGATCGCACTGTATATTTTTTTTTAGCTTTCCATGTGCTTTTGGCAGAATGAAGATTTCCGCCTACCAAATGACATCGTTCTTGGCAGAAGCATATCTAGCAATCCGAGATGATACGCGCCATTGCGAGAATTTTTTTCGAGGAGCAGATGCTTCTAGAAGTTGCAATTTCCGTTGTCTTGGCGAGCCTGCCCTAGCCCCTAGGAAAGCCGAGATTCCACAAAGATCAGCTAGGCTTTAGGGATAACTCTTTTGAGACTTACGATATGATGGTACACATCATAAGGAGGAAAATCATAAACACCACTGTTCGCTCCGTTTGTGGTCGTTTGCTTGGTGGTTATTTCTCAGAGTAGCTCGAATAGTGTGATTATGGTGGGTAGGATAGTAGACACTGCACTTTCTGTAGGTTTTCACAGATTATATTAAGGACTGAGAGAGAAAGAGATAAAGCGCAACCAATATTACATGAATGCCGAAAAATTGCCGGTGCGCGCCGCGTTCATGTGCAATGTTGCCCAACTCGCTTCTACGGTGGAAAGGTGGACTTGTGATAAAGATTTATTCAATTCTTCACATCTAAAACCCGTATCGTCTAGTAATCGGGAAACCTTGGGTTTGAATGAATACCGCGTGATGTGGTGCCAATGGTAGGATTGTACGTATCGGGAAATCATTAACGTAAGAACGAGGTCACCTGTCCTTCCTTGGTCGAGGGATATTAATTTAGTCGACTCGCTGTATGCATAGCATATATATAAGGCAATACTGCCTATGGTTTTCACTTTAGCTTCTAATTTTATCTACACAAATCATTCTGCCAATACCATATCAAGATTGTTCGTTATCTAGCTGATGACGGAAATGTCGTTGAGACCTTTATACCGCAGGAGTGGCCATGTGGGCCGGATGATGGAGGACTACGAGAACTTGCTATCTCACAGAACCCTGGGACTCCATCATACATTCATTCCAACTTTCGATGTGCGTGAGACTAAGGATGGGTATGAACTTGACGGCGAGCTACCCGGAGTAAAGCAGAAGGATATCGATATTGAATATACCGACTCCAATACTTTGAACATCACAGGACATACTGAACACTCTGCCGAAGAAAAAGATAGCTCCTGGTGGATTTCTGAGCGGTCGGCGGGGGAATTTCGGCGATCATTTAGCTTTCCGTCGCCAATTGATCAAAATGGAATTACTGCTCACCTGAAAGATGGGGTTCTTGCTGTCAAGGTTCCAAAGACAACAAAGAAGATGGATACGAAAAAAATTGAGGTGGAGGAATAAAGGTGTCGAGCATTGATTGCTGCTACATTAAAAAGAGGCACACCTCTCTTTTGGGGCTTATTTCTATTCAGTTTTGTTGTAAAATTGTCAAGGTTATGGATGTGTTTTGATACACATGTCTCATAACATTAAGGCTATGCGTATTAAAGTCGCAGTTTATTGGCGTAAAATCCATGCTTTTGAAATACTTTTTTTAGTGCTTAAAATCATACTTTTTTCAATATATGCCTCTATTTACATTATGCGTGTTTTCTGCTATATTTTCTGCCGCGTTTTTGTAAGGCCGCAGTAAACCGACCAATCAGAGACCTTGGATAATAGAAATACGCTAATGCATACTAAAAAGCGCAAGTACCCAGCCAAGGCGATAAGAATAATAATATAGGTTAACTAATTACCAGAGCGGGCCCTAATAACTTATATTGAGTCCAGAGCTAGATATAATATAATTATATTTATTATATATTTAATTTTATTCCATTATCTTGAATTAATTGTAATATATATTCTTTACAGAATTAAATATTTATAAACTATATTTATATCTTTTCCTTTAGTAAGTCTTTCAAGTTCGCGTATTACAAGCTATCCTAGCTATACTCTACTGTAATCAGCCGGTTTCTGACCTTGTTAGTGTATACAGAATAAAGGAGCTTTTGCTATCATTTACATTTAACTACAATTTCCATGTACAGTGTGCACTATAAACCGATATCACAATTTTGTAAATAAAATGGGTGGAATAAGTCTACTCCCAAGTCTTTACTATTTCGGCGTGTTTGTTAGCGTCGATTTGCAGATTATTGAATATGGTATGGTCGTCTGTTGGTGTCTGTTTAGTAATCTCCAGATTAAAATAACTATAGATACGTTTATGACTCACCAGCAAGGAAGTCAACCTGGTCATTATTCTCATTCTGAAAGTTATTTGTTCCTTCGGTAGAATTTTCCTTGCCCTCCTGATCACCATCACCTTTAACGTATCCAGCTCTGCCAAGTTTGTTGTGAGCGGATCCAATCATAAGGAACTGGGCATTGCGGTAGTCTAAGAACTCCGGTTCTGCAGGAACCCATCGAAGGCCATGAAACTTCGTCATGACCCTATTTCCCAACTTATGTCAGTCTATGTAATAAGGGAATATGCAGAGGTACGGACCGTACTCTTGTGGGTACTCAGGCACCTTGGGCAGCCGTGCACTTGGTGGGCCTGGGAATGTAGGATTTTTGACCTGAAAGATAAAGCTGCCGCGGCTAAATAGACCGAAGTCACTTTGCACATCACTGATGTCTTTGGAATTTGTCAGTACATAGGCCATATGAGAATTCCGGCCTTCCTTGACGATTGCATAAACACCTTCAGCATACGGTCGTGCCTTCGAAGTTGTTCTTTCTCCTCGTGTTCTTGTTTGGTAGGTTTTTGACTCCATTAGCTTCTCGCGAATTGTTTTTAGCGAGACTTTGGCCTTCTCGATGAAACCCATATTCCGTTCTGTACCCCAAGTCGGATACTTCTTTTTCGGTAGCATCAACAGGCGGCAGTTATCAGCCTCGCCAATTGTCCCATCTTCCAATTTAATACCCTCGGATGTTGGGCATAGAACGAAGAAACTGCGAGCAACTTCACTCATGTTATGAGGGTGCTCCACATTGACACGGGGTTGAAAAAAGAAATATATAATCCCCTTTTCGAGAATATGGAGGTTATACTGCTTTCTCTCTCTTGACATTCCTTCACGGCTGTGCCGGGTAACTCTGGCGTGGATGTATCCCACTTTTCCACTTTGGCTATTGATGCTTGTGCTTGCTTGTGTTTTCGCACTAGGAACAATTAACCACATGCATATCGACGATCGCGGAGTTTCATACCAAATCGAGCCTCTTTTGACTTCTCTTCTTTCCCTTTCATCTGTTTCTCGGCTTTCTGAAAAGATGCTTGTGTTGGCTGCTTGTTGACGGTTACTTGCTCGTCTGACCATGATTCAGATGGATTCTTCTCGGGGAGCTCCTCGGTCGCGGGCGGCTTTTGATATAACCTTCCTCCTTTAATTTTCCCCTCATTCTTGCTCTTCTTATTAGATGAATCCCTTCACAGCCGAAGATTTGAACTTAGAACCCGCAGGTCCATGGGCGAGTGCTTGGCTGACTTTGGCAGCTGCCTGGCGCGAAGATCTCCGGACTGGCATAGCGGTGTAGCCTGTATAACTCTATTGCAAAAATTGAGTGTTACCGTATTTTCATCAACTATATGTCGGTAATAATCAATTCTTGATTCAGGTAGAGTTCTGGATCACCATCAGCGATGAGAAGAGCGTGACGTCACTGCGACGATACGATCTTGTTGCGCGCGTTCTGGAGGATAAAACTGTTTATATAATGGAGATATTTACTAATTTACACCCAAATTTCTAGCATTCCATCCCATCGACTCTTCACTTTTATTCAGCTGGATGCTTCTATGCCACTGTCTTGTTGAGTGATCCGATACCACTAAACTACGCAGCCCGTTTGGTCCTGACTATAAATTGGATCATCGGACACCAGGAATGGGCAGTATATAAATAATGGGTAAACTCTGCGGTTGCGTGATTCACAGACCGGAACCTTGAAACGTATCGAGGTCATTACAAAAAAATCAGCTACTAGCATCAGGTGATAAAATTGCTTTTTACAAAGCTCGTGAATCCGCCTATTTCTGGGCTTAGCTCATCTTTTAAATTACGTTACAACATTTTCGGCAAAAAAAAAAAAAAACTCAAGCGAACTCGAAATGCACCTTGAATCATATTCTCACGAGGCCCAGAAACCTGAAGATATCCAAGTATGGCTCATAGGAGGCGGTGCAGCCTGTCTCGCCGCTGCGGTATTTCTCATTCAGAGAGCTCACGTTCCTGGATCTCATATTCACATAATCGACAAACATCCTCGACCAGGGGGTGCCCTAATGGAAACTGACTCTAGATCTCTTAATTTTCTTGGGCATTCCATTCATACGGGGCGCGATATTGACCGCCGCGATACATGTGTGGAGGATCTCCTTTCTGATGTACCTATATCTACAGAACGAACCCTACTTGATCAAATTGAATCATTCAGCAGTACTCTTAATTTGTCAGACAGCACGCCAACGCGCATTCTTCTCCAAGGAGACACTGAATTGGAAAATTTTCGCGATATGTCCTACGGTCTCAGCGCTAAAAATCGCCTGGCACTGATGAGAGTTATGGTCGAGAATGAAGTCAGTTTTGACAACAAGATGGTTTCTGACTTGTTCCATCCCAGCCTTTTCCAAACAACCTTTTGGAAGATATGGTCTACTACGTAAGCTACAACGTCTTGAAATACCGCAGAGTCTTAAATCAAGTAACTGGAATTTTTATATACTAGATTTGGATTCCGTCCGTGGCACAGTGCAATGGAATTTCGCCGCTATCTCCATTCCTATTTGCGCGATATTCGCTGCTTAGAGAATCCAAAAAAAATCCTCCGAACTCAATTCACTCATTATGAATCCATCATTCTGCCTATCACCACATTTCTACAAACGCAAAGAGTGGATTTCCGGTTGAATGAACGTGTGATCGATCTCGTCATGGACCCCTCCGTCTCGAGAGTGAATAAAATCAAGATATTTTTAGAAGACGACAGTACTAAGCTCTTGAGCGTTGGGCCCCAAGATCTCGTCATGATCACCCTAGGATCAGTGGGTTCGGGATCAGTGGCAGGGACGAACACTATTCCACCAGAACCTATTGCAGCCAAATCGGAGTCCTTTTTGTGTAGCGAGTGGTCCCCCTGGTTTAGTCTGGCCAATAAAAGCCATAAATTTGGTTTTCCATCCCACTTCTGTACAGACATTCCTGAGTCACGAATTGAACGCTTTACTGTCACCTTGAAAACCTCCGAATTCTTTGACCGACTAAAGGATTTGACTGGAAATCTTCCAGGCGCACAGCCAGTGCTTTCATTATCGGGAACTTGTTGGGAAATCAGCCTCAATATCCCACATCAACCCGTCCTTCCGACGCAATCTCCTGATACGTACATCTTTTCAGGGTATGCTCTGACTCCCGAGAAAGATGGAGCCTACATTAAGAAGCCAATGCTGGCCTGTTCCGGCCAGGAAATAATGGCTGAAGTATTACAATATTTGAATTTCCCAGTGATGCCTATACTCAGCATGTCTATCACGATTCCTTGCGTTATGCCTGAGATAAGTGCCCCGTTGCTATCTCGATCATTGAGAGACCGGCCACCGGTGATTCCAGAAGATACAACCAATTTGGCATTATTAGGGCAGTTTGTGGAGATTCCTGAAGAGCCTACAGGCACTCTGGAATACAGTGTGCGAGGAGCAGAGATAGCCGTTGAACAGCTGCTGGGGCTCCCAAACCATACCCGCAAACGAAGACAGAATCTGGTTTTGGAGTTCTTTCATCTTCTGCACTAACCTACAGTGATATTTTTGTATCATGAGTGTTTAATTGGATTCAGTGCCAACTATTTTGATGTGATGGTCTAGGCACGTTCACCATCAGGATTCCATATTCTACTGCTTTCTCTACCTCTCACATTTTAGTAAGGTGCCTGGAATTATTTTCAGTGTACATCAATTATGGGTCTTGAAGTTGCGGAGAGTTGTCATAACTCGAATAGACCTTGGATAACATCTTAACCTTTGAATTGCACCATCTAATATGACGATTAAGTGTATATGTTAAAGTGTATTTCTATTTGCAAGGATGGAATTAACACAGGACAGAATCCACGTTTTGCTAAAATAAAAATCAATCAGGATCAACCTGCCATCATTCGACGGTGAACATTCAAAACACTGTGCTATCAATGGAGCTGTCCTATTTTCTAAGATTGTCAAGTCCAGACAAATCGATATCACGTCTGCATGTCCTATTCAGGTTTGTCTAGCTATCACAAAGTGTGAAGCAGGTATATTAATCATCACAAAAAAAAATCACAAAGGCAGTTTTCGTTCAATCATTGGAGGGGGGAAGGGGGGGATACATCGCATACTCAGTCATCAAACTATCAACTGGTGATATTACCATAATGTAGCACAATCAAATCTTATCTCAAAAGAGTATACCGTGTGTACTGATTTTAACAAACTTACAAAATTAATCTATCCATCCAAGTGTACCATGAAATTTGCTATTAAGTCGCGGGACTTCCGACGGTG
Organism: Talaromyces sp. R2412; assembly: GCA_023626135.1. NCBI lineage: Eukaryota > Fungi > Ascomycota > Eurotiomycetes > Eurotiales > Trichocomaceae > Talaromyces > Talaromyces sp. R2412. The sequence continues at coordinate 660,244 of JAMAGK010000004.1, forward strand.
ATTGAAGGTATCGATCTTTTTTCTATTATTTGCAGGATCAATAATTACGGAAATGAAAATAAATTGATAAATTCAGAATGAAATATAATTCTCAATCTGGTAAACCCATGAGCACTAGAAAAAATCAAAGTATAAAAAACTTTTTCCCCAACGGAGGTACTCAGGCAGTCCATCCACCATTAATATTGTACGTTGAATCAGTGATGAATTTGCTCTCATCGCTAAGGAGGAATCCAATCAACGCAGCCACTTCGTCAGTATGACCGTACCTCTTGAAAAGCTGTGGAGATTTTTTGGGGGCCATTTTGCCATGCGAATGCCTGTTTTCTTCATGCACAAGCGCGGTTTTGATATTGGCCCTGCACACTTGGAGTCAGTATGAAGAACAAAACATCACAGAAACTGCTTACGGGGAGATTGCATTCACTCGGACATTCCTCTCTGCTACTTCTTTAGCAGCGCATCTGGTAAGGCCAATGACACCGTGCTTAGAAACAGCGTAAGGGGACATGTCCGGAAAGCCGAATTGACCCGCAACCCCAGCAACATTCACGATGCTGCCTTCATCCTCAATCAGAGGTAATTCGACTCGAAGACAATTTAAAACGCCTTTCAAGTTGACGTCGAGCACGTAGTTCCAATCCTCATCGGAAACCTCCGAAATTGGCTTGTACTCATGGCCCACAACTCCTAAATTCCCCAGTCAGACAGACAGATTGATGAAGATTTCAAATGCACATTTACCAGCATTGTTTACACAACAGTCAATCCTACCGAAAATACTCTTGGTGGTCTCAATCCAATCATGAACTGCTTGCCGATTTCTAACGTCGAGTGTTGTGTGTGTAACACTGGCGTCGGGAAACTTTTGCAAAATTTTGTTCTCAGCCTGTTCGAGAGCATTCTGGGAGATATCCGCTATAGACACCGTAGCGCCACGCGAAACAAGGTAACCCAGTGTTGCGAATCCAATTCCATGTGCTGCCCCAGTTATAGTAATTACTTTGTTGGAAAACGGAGTTAAACTTGCCATTCTGGAGTAGTACTCTGAATGGGCATGTAATGGGACGAGTGAAGATACGACTTGAAAGGTACTCGAATATATTTTAGGAGACGACAACAGGAGGCCTAAAGTATTGTTTGGCTGAAATGGGTTGTTCGACAGGAATTACGTTGTGCTCGCCAACCACAATGGGTTTATATTCTTTACGTATTCATTACTTAAGAGTCACACGATGGTCGCACGATGCATGGAAGCCCATTTTTTTGGATTCCATTACTGTAGACCAAAATTGTAACCTTGGTCAATCATATAACTCATCATACTCGCATATTGATTGGTCACTGATAATATGATGATTCAATATCGTCATAGACGACCAAAACACCACTGTTCAGATGGAAGTAGTTTTCAAAGAACGGCTTATTTTCACTTAAGTCCCTTTTACCCATAAATCGCTCCGAGTCTCATTATATTTCATTGATATTCCAGTAATGAGATCAAAATTCACCGAAAATTTCACCTCGCTTTTGCAATATGCAGTCTTCCTTTAGTACCACGATTTCCATTACCAACCACCTGCATGTTTCGTTAATGGAAGGGCGCGCTGAAATCAATCAAGGCTATATCCTCGGATATATTCCAGATATGATCCATAATGGTACCACAGTCAAGATGCGCGTGCTGTCCCAGGATGGTGAGTCGGTGAAAAACATCTCATTTTATACAAAAATTAACATAAAACGTCTTAAGGCTCCCATGGATCCTCTGGAAGTCTAAAATACAAAGCTAAAATTAGCAACGATGAAGTAGACATTTCTTTTGAATTCAAATGTGACTCCAACTTGAAGAATTCAGCGCGAATAGTTTCCTCTCACCCAGATCTTTTTGGCGCGAAAATCACGCCATTCTCTGAGTCGGATCATCCTCTTTGTGGTAAGTTCTTGCTCTGTGAAATAGGAAAGAGAGCTGTGGTAATAATGCATCTATGCAGTTGAATATACTGTCGGTCCTACTGGACTTATCTAAGATGAGAAAAAAAAGGCTGTTTTGCATCTTTGCGTTTCGAATTTTTATTAATTCTCTTTCGATTATTTGTAAGTACTCAGAGAACAACCGCCATCATTCGACATACCTAAGGTGCCTAATGGTCTTTGAAGCTGCAAATCAATATAGTTTAAATCGCGAATTGCATGCCTTTTGATTTTCAATAGCTTCATGTGCTTAAAAGCACCATCAATCGAGGACTGGCTAAGTATTGAGAGAATATTCCGGGCCAAATCATAAAATAGGTACCGTCATAGAATCATAGAATAAGTCACGTATTATGAGGTGGTATGTATACGTGGTTTAGATAGAAAACTTACGGCATGACCTACAGATGACTGACGGAAAACTACCAACGTGTTGCGAGGTTTTATTTTTTGAAAGCTTTCCTGCAGACTGTTCTTTTTCTTATCTTCTGAGGGCAAACGGCGCGCAAAGTACGTTATCCAGCATCAAAATAGCAGATGAAATTTCACATTAGGTGACATTTAGAGTAATATCAAATTAAATAGCTGCTTGGGAATATTCCAGAACTATCCAGCGCGTTTCAAAGCAAGGTCTTTGTACCAATTCAAATATACAGACTCCGGGTTAACGAATATTTGGTCTTTGGTGTGCATTGATCCAACTGCAACGTCTATCTTAGGTATCAAAATCCAATCTTGTGTAGCCTGATGCCTGCTCCAATACCAATAATCACCAAAATGGACGACACAATCATGGGGAATAGCTCCATGTGCAAGATATCCTTATTGAAGTCTGTCTGAGTTGCTGTTGCAACGGTCACCAATTCAAGAATAAGTAAACAATAGCCGATAATGCGATGATATATGTATAACCGCTGGCCGTTTTCACGACTGCCAAAGATTGCCTCCGGTATCCAGAACTGGCTAAGGCCGAGCAAGGCCTGTAGGAAGATCATGATGTACGTGATGACGCCTAGGATATTGTGAGCGAAATTGAAGTGAGAATTTTGACACAAAAACACTTCGACCAGAATGAAGCCACCAATAAAGGCGGCAATCACTAGGATTGAGAGCATGAAATGCATGTATGTAGCGAGTGTTTTCTCTCTTGGCGTTGAGGTTGGTTGGAGGATTAGGATTGATTGAACCTGCAATAGAATGGCGGCCGAGTTTAGGAGCTTTTTTTGTTATCATTTTGATTAGGGACAGTCTCATAAAGCGGGAATGGATTAATATTACCGCATGTGGTGACAACACTATCAGATCATGAGAGAAGATGGCTGCCCAGATCATTGTCACGAGCTATTTACTTTAATAAACGAGCATCCTTTTCACAGTAAAGTAACTCACTATCCAGACGCCCACTTGAGCGATAGCTGCAGCCCCTAGAATCGTTCTAGTCAATATCAACTTGATTTCGGTACGGAAGGAAGGCATGGAGCGATACAGTACCAAGCAGAAGGTTGTAAAAAATTGGCGAACCGTTATCCTGATCCACCTCATCTCTCCGGCTGATCAGAGGTTCGTCTTCCGACGATTCAAATGGGTTGGTATAATTTTCTGATATTCCTGTTGTGGGAGCCATAGGAACTAGTACTTTAGATGTAGATATTCCTTATCTGTCATTAAAAAGAACAAGGCGCAAGCAGATCGTAAATCTACTAACCCTAGCTGAAATTATTTGGGGGCTTCGGTCATTTACGCGACTATTTAGCCTATTTTTGACCATGATAAGTTGCATGTTCCGGTACATGCGCCACTTAACAACTGATGACGATTCTGGCCATCTCCGATGCTATGCCGGAGACGCACTCATGAACCTTTTGAACACGACTGACATCAATATTCCACGCGCTGCCTGCGATTGTCTTGATTTTCTTTTATACCCATTTCTTCCTAATCGCTCCTTTCCAAGATGGAAGCATCGTTTCTTGGAGTGTTACAGACCGACTCAGTCGCAGATCACATAGGGGCAACACCTCTCGTACGTTTAATCGTGTACCAACTACAATCGGAATCGAAGCCCAAGTGTACGCGAAGTTAGAGTACTTCAACCCGAGTGGCTCAGTGAAAGATCGGATTGCGAAGCGAATGATTGAAAAAGCAGAGCAAGATGGCGCAATCAAGCCTGGAGATACACTGATAGAAGCATCCAGTGGAAATACGTATGTCACAGTTGTCAACTTCATAAAGTGATGATTCCACTCCTTATTCTTGTCAAACATGTCGAGTTATCGTCATTGCAAAACTGACTACTGATTTTACGGATCTGAAAGAGGTATAGCCATTGCTGTTATCGCAGCGATCAAGGGATACAAATCCATCATCATCTTACCAAACAGAACCTCCACAGAGAAGGAACAGATTTTGTGCTCTCTGGGAGCCAGGGTCATTCGCACAAGGTCCGAGTTGCCGATTGACGCACCCTACTCCAGTATTAGCGTTGCAAGACATCTCCAGGAAAAGATACCCCGCTCTTTCATCCTAGACCAATATACAAATCCTGATAACCCAGACTCTCATGAATTTGGCACTGCGGAGGAGATCTGGCATCAGACGCAGGGGAGAGTCAATATATGTATTTCTGGTGCAGGAACTGGCGGGACTCTCACAGGCATAGCAAGAGGCTTAAAAAAACACAATCCCGATGTCTTAATCGTGGGAGTGGATCCAGTAGGATCAGTTCTTGCGATACCTAGTCTCCTCAATAAGGTAACGGGAGGTTCGAACATTGAAGGTATCGGCTGTGACTTTGTACCCAAAGTCCTTGATCAATCTGCAGCTGATCTATGGATAAAAATCACCGATCAGGAATCATTTCGATTTTCTCGGCAACTTGTACGACAAGAAGGTATGCTTTGTGGAGGTTCTTCGGGTGCTACCATCGCCGGTTTGGTACATCTAATGGAACAGCGGCCAGAATTGAACCAGAGAGATAATTTAATCGTGGTTATACTTCCAGACGGTCTTCAAAATTATCTCAATGAATTTGCTAAGGATGAGTGGATGATTCAGAACGGTTATGATTTTTGAAGAAAGTATCGGCTTTATTTAATCACAAATAAATTCTGTGCTAGTTCTGTGCTAGTCCACTAAAACAGCAAGTATTCACACATAAAAGTTATTTCATATCTGTAGTTAGTCGTAGCGCCCCATTTTGGCTAATTTTTCTGTTGCCTTATGATATCCCTCCTCACTCACAAGTGGATTATGTTGCGCACTGAAAGCGATGTCAGCTTCGACCTCCGCCATATTCAGAAAACTTACGCTTTGAGCCCTGCAGCTATTCTCGTTGGGCTTTTTGGCTTCTCCAGTTCATGGTAGAGCTCCTGCCGGGCTCTTTCGTCGTCCATCTCTTCGAGCATTGTACGTGCGTGTTCCTTTCCTTCTTCTGAGACAAGCGGGTTGTGTAGGGCCCTATACCCATTAGTGATGGCCCTTACTTTGGTGGGTTTCATCCACATGGTTCGTACGCCTTGTATCCACGCGCTGCATTAATCCTCTCTTGCGGCGAACGTGGTCTTTCATCGCTGATTGGATGTTCGTGGTGCCGGTGATATGGCATATGCTGCACGCCGTTGTAGAGCTGCCGACGAGCCTCTTCTTCGTTTAGCTCTAGAAGCCTTTGCTGGGCATGGATTTTTGCGTCGTCAGATACTTTTGGATTGTGGATTGCTCTAGGTAGTGCTTTATTAGCCTTATTGGGCTTCTAGAGGACCTAGCTGGTAGAATATATACGCTCGATATCCACGTGCGGCATTGATTCTCTCCTCAGGCGAAGGAGGTACCTCTTGGGAAGACATGATGCACTAGTTATTAACTCGATATAACATACAAGCAAGAAGGCATGATTCTTAATTATAACGTTATTGTTATGGGAATAGGCGAATGAAAGGGTGGGGTAATTTGATGACAGTTCTAATGATTGGGGGCAAAACTCGGGCCTCCAGCGACTGACGCACTTATCACGCATGCACACATCACACCACTGGCCTGTCATTTCATGTTTGATGCAACATAGTTCCACAACTTGAAAGATCTCATGATATCCTTAACTGTTGATAAGTTATTATGTGAGTTGGGTTAGCTTCTGCCTTAAAAGGCTAACTGAACTCGGCCGTGGGTTGACCAATTAAAGCCTGAATCATCCTAACCAAATTCCTAAATGGGTGCAAGTTTACGGTGGACGATTAGCGAGTCGGAGACAAAATTATGGATTTATAAATCTTATATTCGGCCATTTATAAAATATTTTTTTACTATATACGTCTATCTATTTATTTATATAAATATTTTAATTTACTATAATATATTTTCTAACATAATAAGTTCGCGCAGACCGGTAAGTCAATGCTTGTAAGCCTTCCATATCAATAGTGTGAAAGTCCGACATGCTAATTGACTAATCTCACTTGTTCACCAGCTTCTTTAATGATGCTAAAACGCTAGAAAGAGCAGGATTAAAGACAGCCAGGCTTTAATCTTCTATAAACCAACAGCAATATTCCGCTACAATTTCAACGTTTTAATGTCTACAACAACAGAAGCAGGAGTTCCACACTTAACAGCCCCAGAAACGACATAAATATCAGGCCACATGGTCACCAGAATTTGATTATATATAAACACTTCATGTTGTATAAAATCCCGAGAAAGTTAGAGGTGGCAGTATACAAATTATCTCAAATCGTACCGGGACTGACCATATTTATGTAGTTCTTGTCGCGGTACAGCAGGTTTGTTGACAACTAATTATTTCTGAAATCATTTCTACTAGATTTACCACTGTTTGTTATACGTTTAATGATTGTTTGCTAAGTCAACACCGCTCTCACCATTGCCGATGTCGCATTCATTACCAAACGACCACATCCAATGAATCCTGGTGGATCCTTCCGCCAAAAATATAATTCTTGATGGAAATTCCCGGCGAAATCTTGCAGCGGCCCTCAAGGCCATCTTCTCCCCCCATAATCTTGTTTCCTTGGTCAGATTTCCTCGTGATTAGAGACACTATAGCAAAGCCTATAAAGCATATACGGCGGTCTGTAGTAAGGTCCGCGGGATGCGCGTACTAATTGAGCGGACTGTGGTATGCTTAGGGAATTTGCAGCGAAGCCTGCTTGTGGACCTTAGGGGGGAAGATTAACTTTACTTTCTGCAGATTAAATGCCACCAGCTTCGACTATAGTTCGATTTCGTTGCTGGCTTGATTGTGCATGTATTTATATCAATTGATGTACTTCTCCTCAAGAGCGGTTCAAATTTATGGGACGTGAATCCAGAATATCTGAAAACATAGATCAATACCAGAACAGTGGAGATATCATGTTGGTATTCAACGCTGGATCCTATACTTCTCACCACATACACGCCTGTTATCATCAAACCAAGCATACAAACAGAGACAGAGACGAATACATAAAACAGTCCCCCAGTACAGTGACAGCCTACAAATACAGCCCCAAACCAAGACAAAGGAAATTTGGCACAAGCATCATACCGGATATTACCGAACCCAATAATAAACAGAAGTCCAGAGCAAGAATCTCTCAACACAAGGGAAAACGGGGAGAAGGAAAAGGGCAGAAATCTATCTTCACGACGGCAAAAAAAGATTAATCCCACAAATTGGCATCAACGACGGTCCAGGATGCTGGTCTAAGATTCTTGACCATAGACCTCTTTGCATTCTCGATGATATCTTTCCCGATCTTGCTCCGCCAATTTTTTGTATTTCTGGTTCTGTGTCAGTAACGCAACAATAACAAGCAGTGTGAAACCAAAGACTCACCTCCTTTTCAGATTCCGACAATGTGCTGTACTCAGATCTAGCCTGGGCACTCATGTCCATGGTGGCCATGTGCTTAAGATCCCCAGAGCTGAGGCGCTCCTTGTAAAAGAAGATAAAAGGAGAACGAGGGCGTTTGACCAGGCGCGCATCCTTGATCTGTGCAAGTTTGATGGGGAATTTTCTGTCCGCTGTAAGATGGGCCAACCGTCGTCGGGCAAAGTTGGCGGTTTTGATCTGCAACGGAGTAAACGAGTTCACCCATTCACTGTAGACTCTGTTACTCTCTTGATTAGATCGCTCAAGCTCACGGGATAGTTCCTAGAAGGAAAAGACAAGTCAGCCACAAGGAATTAGTTTGTATTCGAAACATTTAACACGCACCTCGCGTTCGCTCGATGAGAGGTTTTTATATTCGGCGGAAATAGTGCTGATTTGGCTGGTCACTTTTCCTTTATAGCCATGGAGTCTTTTCTTGACAAACAGAGGCCACTCGTTGGAAATGGCAGGCTTGGGTTCGTTCTCTGCTAGTGATTCTGCCTTGGCTTTCTGGAGTTCCTCCTGGAACTGTTTCTTGTCTTGCACTGCTTTCTTCTTTGCACGTTGTTCTTCAGTCAATTTCGCCTTGGGCTTGACGGCCTTCTTCTTTGGCTTCTTGGTCTTTTTGGCCTTGGGCTTTGCAGATTTCTTCGTGCCGGTCTTCTTAGCTGCTGTCTTGCGGGGCTTGCTCTCGGCGGCAGTGGTAGCGTAGCATCGGGCCCATTGGTTGACATTACTAAGACGAGCAATAGGAGAGTACGTGCTCTTGACCACGGTCGTCGCAGTGCGGGTATTGGAAAGACGAGAAACGCGTCCGATGTGTTCCACGGCAGACGAACGAGTCGACAGGGCTGCGGCCTGACGAAGGTTCAGCCGCTGGAAAACCCGGCGCCCTCGACGGGCAAAAACGAATTGCATGGTGTGCCGGCACAGGGATTACAGTCGAAGGAGCAGTGGTTTAGAGAAAGAGGGCGAGTGTGGTGTGAGGTCGAAAGCTGTAGATCCACAGTTCGCAGGAGCTGCTGCCCCGAATCCAGGAGGCTGGGTCGCGCTGTCGACCCATTGGCTGCCCCTGCGTTTGGGAAATGCCGAACACGGCTAGCGCACACGTGACCTTACTTCAACTTTCAGGTCTTGGCAGCGATAAGTATAACCTTCACTATGTAATTTCTCTACATATTTTCCAGCTTGTGGGAAACGTTATTGAATCTTATATCTTATAAGCATTATAAATGACTATTTAATAAAAGAGACATGAAACATAAAAGTCATGAAACAAATCGTCAACACATGGCTCATGCCTCGGCATTACCCAAAGCGGACGTCGCGAACGGTCCCCTCGTCATCGACATGAATGTTCATCCTGGACCAGAACAACAATCAGCCAGCGTCATGGAATTGCGTCGATTTTACAGGATTTGAGACGTATACGTACCGATCCTCAACGTAATCCTGAGTGGTCATGGTATCGGGCTTCAGCACACGGTGCCCCGCCGGCAGGTCTTTTTTGGCGAAAGACTATGTATAGATATACGATCAGCTCAGAGACTTTGAAGCCAGGCGAGGCCAATTTTCAGAGTGAATAAATATCACGTACAACTTCGTTGCTGGTGGTGTCGGTGAGTGTCTTGCCCAGCAGCTTGTCGATCCAGGCGGTTTTTTCGTCTCCCGTCAAGGACGACTGGATTCCGGGCACAACAAGAGGCATGGTGGGAGATTGAATGTTGACTGATATCGTGTGAATTAAAGATTTTTCGCTTTTGAAACTAAATCTTGTAGTAGATGCAAGAGAGGAATCGTCGCTCTCTTATAGATCTCGATCAATAAGGTTGCCTAGATGACGTCGTGTGATGTCACCCGTCCAATCACAGACAATGCATACTCTTCTATTCAAGAATCTATATTAATTGATCTTTTCATGATCAGGACATTGAATAAATTTAGTGAATACATGTGTCAGTGAACTATCAACCCCTATACAAACTTGGGAAAACAAGAAAAAAAAAGACCCGCGGCTCAAGCGCCGGTCATCTTACCAACAGGACCGGCATCTGGAGGCAGTGTCGGATGGAATAAAGAAGTGCTTTGAACTAACTTGGAGATATATTCACATCCGGTGTTTGAATATACGTTTATTCAACAACCGCAGGTTGGTTTAGTTTGAATAATATTATTTCATGATATTATACGAATGGGAATCCTCCAGAACGCTTAAATGTTGGCATGCTGCGGCTGAGGGTAATTAATATACGAATGGCGGGATTGCACGCAATTTAAACTTCAACCGTACAACTCACCGCTTTGGAGTCGCGACCAACCCTCGACAAAACGCATGAACAGCATTGGACCCAAGCGAGATGAACAGACGCCCGCAATGCCAAAAATAAGCATTTTGCGTTGTTCCACACGTGGAGCATGTACATGTGGGCAACCGGGAGTCGGCTAGTCAGAGAGAGCCTCCCCAAGGCTGAGCCTCTCCGATGTCACTAAAAATAGGCTGTGCGTAACAATTCAACAAACCCCGACCAGCGACCACCAGCGCTTATTGGCAGTGCTTATGGCGGCCAGATGCTTAGACTGCTTAGCCCTGGTCCTTTGACTCGCTGCAAGTTGGTTGGCCCTGTCACCACTATTCTTTTGAATCCTATTTCAATCCAACCCACGGGACTAGCAAAGTTGGAAAGAGGCGGTGTTACAGACAGCCTTGGAGGCGTATTTATCGATCTCTGAACTATCTATTGAGATGTAGCTTCGGCGAGATATAAGATCGAGACCAAGTCGCGAGGATGATTTCTTTTTCAAATACAGATTCAGGTCCTGGCGATCCATCGATCTTTTGACACCAATGCATTGCCGTTGATCTCGGCACCTCACCAACTCTATCAATTGATATTCCTCTTGTAATTCCTTCTCTACACCTCGCAAACATCCTCAATATGCATACTTCCGGACTCCTCGTCCTCGGGGCGTGCTCATGCGCCCTCGCGGCTCCGGTCTGGACCGACATGGTTCCCAGGTCGACATCATCTACCATCCAGCCTCGCGACGGAAATTCAGTCTCCATCCCAGGAATCGTCATTGCCGTTGTATTCGGCGTCATCAGTGTCGCCGGCTTAGGGCTATATTTCTTCAGCTCCAACAACTTCATCGCGCGACGCGGCTGGTTTCAACGCCTCCGAGAAAAGAGGAAAGCAAAGCAACCGTCGGCAAACAAAGAACTCTTAAACCCTTTCGACGATGACCAAGAGGCCCTCACGAAACGAGCCTCGTTTCAATCGGAGCGCGAATCCATAATGTTCAACAGGAGCCGCTCGTCGTCCCTACAGTTTGCCATGGTCGAGGATTCCGATGAGTCGCGGCGGAGCACGTCACAACAAATATACGTCCTGCAGGACAACAGGTATATCCCAGTGCAGCGAGTGGACACGGTCCAGGCACAGCAGGAGGCCACGGCGATAGAGAGCAGTGCCAGCCAGAGAGCGGCCACTATTTCGACTATTTCACCAATTGATGAGCATACATCATCACACTCGACTATCCCGGTCATTATCACACCTCCAGTAGAAACCGACCAGCAGAGCCGATCCTTTGAAGATAACGTGCATACTACTAGTGTTGATCGCAATGAAGCCACTCGGGAACAATCGACCCCTTTAACTAACTGACGACCTCACCTTGCGGTATCAAACAAACTTGAAACTTTCGAACATGGGTTGAACTTGGTATTGTTGGAGTGTCATCTTTTCAGGTTGATCCGAATTTATGTAGGCAACATCGTTGCCATATAATTTTCAAGGGACAGTCCCCTTTGAATTTTGTAGATACCAAAGCGTTAATGATCTTATTGCCCTCATCATGTAGGAGCCTTTCAACAATAGCATCATGTACTGCAAAGTATTATTTGAGCCAGGTATAAGCTGGTTGAGAAATATTGAATAAGGGTCATCTATTGTCGTAACTATTATAAAGACATATTCCAGGAAATACCATTCAGCGACCTGGTTCTGGTGGAAGATCAACGTTTTTGATACTCCGGAGACACCGTTCTAGACGTCGTCCACGTTCCCTCTCCTGGACAACAGTTGCCTGGACAAAAGCTCGAATGGCATCCCGTCCGACCTTTTCGCGCCACGATGTCCATCCAGCAAGTTCCCCAACAACGATGTCTTTGTTCCAGGATATTTCTCGAGACAATCGCGACGCCTGTGCTTCTGACTCGTTAATCTTTTGCTCTAAATCTCGTATATTTTTCTGTCGTGATTCTTCTAGCCCCGGTAGATTGATGTTGAACTTCCGAGGAAGGGACGAGGAGACAAGCGATGACCGGGACCGCGACAGGTTACGCTTGGTCGACGCGAGCGCATTGATCAGTCGTCCCGGGCGAGACAGTGCGTTTGAAATTGCCGTTGTCGTGCTTTGTATAGATGTCATTGTTGTGAGGAATTGTAAAAGAGGAGAGGAGTCTGAGGACGATGCAGCGACGGCGGCCGTATATCGAGTAAAAGCATCCACATACAAAGCCGGTAAAGAGTTAGTTGGGGGTTTCAGTGTCGACAAGTTAGATGCACAAAGTATTGCAGCGTCGCCAAAATCAGATGCTGCGTGTTGCAATGCGTGACCTCGCCGGATAACACTACGAGTGTTGGCGTGAGCAGCACGGACGATATCCTGTGCATGCGACACGAATTGTTCCGTGTCTCGAATGCCCTCGGGCGTGATTGGTTCATAGTCGTCGTAAATAGACTCATACAACACTGACGCCTTTCGCTGAGATCGATCAACCATCATGTCAGGCTGCAGTTCAGGAACAAGGAAAAACTCCCAGAGCATCTCATGAGTTGCAAAAGTTGGATGCGTCAACAAGATTTTCAGGAACTGGTCAAGTCGTTCTTGAGTATCATGAAGAACAGCGCGAGATGGCTTTGAATGAACCTGGAATGGATTTCGAGCTTCAGATATGACCGGAATATATGACGCCGGATGCTCCACTGCCAAACATTGGCTCAAATTCTCAAAGTCAGCGAATGAGCGACGGCACGTCGTGACAGCATAAGTGTTAGAAGGTGGACGAGGCGAGGTCCCGTTGCTGGTGTCATTCGAAAGCACCTGAGCGCCCGACTTCAGAATGAACCTCACCGTTGCATCCTCCACAAAATATGAACGGACAACAGTCGTGATCCGGCTTGCTGTGTCTTCCGGGCTCGATGGCGGATTCAAGAACAAAATCAAATCATCGATTTTGTTTCGAACCTCGTCGTCCTTCGCCAATTCAACAGCTGTGAGGCCGCGACTTTCCTTAATGTGAATGTCCACTCTTGCATCTGCAAGCAGCTTACGCATTTGGTCTACGCGACCATACTTGCTTGCCATCATCAGCGGCGTAAACCTCTTCTCGTTTGTTGCATTTGGATCACAGTCACTGTCCTGGAGAATTCGTGCTGTGATCAAAGGATCGCCAACAATATGCAGAAGAGTGTTGCCTTTCAAATCAACGTGATCCTCTAGTCGTAGAGGTTTTCCGTCTTCCTGAGCTTTTTGGGCGGCTGTCAGGGCTTCATTCACCATGGTTTGGTAGTTGGGGTGATCGTAGGATCTACAAATTGCGAAAAGCGGAGTTTGGCCATGTTTGTCCTTCTTTCTCCATGGCAAGAGATTACCAAGCCTGGACATTAAGTAAGGAGTGCTGAACAAGTAATGTGCAACAGTGCGTCCGCGAACATCGGCCTTCCCCAAATAGGCCATAATTGCACGCTGATCTGTTTCTGAGAAGAGGAAGTTGATGATTATATCGACCGCCTCTGTGTGGGCATGCTGCACGGCTGCACTTAATAGAGTAGTTCCATCCCGATTGGTATCTTCAAGAATTACTTGCAAGGGATAGTACTCTTGCAGGTCAAGAAGATATCTTAAAGCTTTAGGTTGGCGGCTTTCCACTGCCATCATTAGTACCGAGTCCCCAGCAGGATCCTGAGTTCGGCTTAGTGTCTCGATCGAAGTATCACCCTCAAGACCACTAAAAGTAGAAGCGATAGTGGTTGTTCTAGAGAGTAACGATATGGCAGAAGACCCCGATAAGCTGCTGATTGACACCCTTTTCCGGGGCCGCGGTACATCTTCAGAACCAGAGCCATTTGTCCATGTCTGAAATGGGAACACATGAGACAGCGGAGGCGGGTCTAAGGAAAGGCCTGCTAGGCTCAGTTCTTCTTTTGGCTCCGTAAAGTCTCCATTGGCGGGTGAAAATCGAATGGATTGCTGTCCAGGCTTGGTTTTCTCTTGGTTATCCACCGAGTCGTCTATGCTTTCTTCATAATCCCCATCGGGTTCTAAAATAGATCTCATCTCTTTGATATTTCCGGTCTTGGTCGCCTGCCATAGGCGTTTGTTGCGCGCGCTAGCTTTGCGAAGCGGAGCCGATTCACTGACCAGATAGGTAAGCACAACTTCAAAGGTGCTCAGGGCGTAGCCCATTTCGCCACTTTCAACGTCATCCACGAAGATAAAATGTTGCATATAGAGAAGCCTCGCTTGGAGATGATGCACTTGGGATCTGATTACTACAACAAGAAGCAGAGACACAAGGATGTCTGCGTTCACCGTCAATGTCGACATCCAAGTCTTCTCTGAGGCCTCTGGTCCCTGCTCTGGCGAACCCGTCCCCGTCACTGTTTTGATGGTTGCCAGTAGAACATCTAGCATGTCTTGTGGACATGTTGCATTATTCATTTTTCGAAACTCTTCGACACCCATGCCAAGACGATTGATCAGCTCCTGTTTACCGAGAAACCCCCCCTCAATAGTCATGCCAACTTGAGAAACGTCAATGTTTTCCATTTGTCGAATTCTGCTTTCGAGCTCGATATCTTCGGAGCGCCGGAAGCTACATAGTCGAGGAAATAACAATCCTTCATGGCCCTGCTGGGCAATATATCGCTCAATAAGTCGCTCCACCAAAGGACCAGTCAGATCAGTAGAAGCACCTAGAAATGAAAGCTGCTGTTTGTCCACGAGACGAAAAAGATCAATGGCCGCCGTGACCGCGGTCTCTAAGCTGCGACGCATGAGATCTTCATCATCTTCGAAGTATTCCTCGGAATTGAAAGGAAGTCGCTCTCCCTGTATAAAGTCATGTCGATTTTGCAAATTGTCTTCCTTGATGGGGGAAGAAGATGAGGATTGTGAAGGAGGCGGGGGCAAGGGCTTTCCCAGCTCTTTGCCAAACTCGCGAAACAGTCTGTCAAGCCCTGGCTGCATTTGTCGCGCAATCATGGGAAATTGAGACAAGAGTTCTTCGAAAGTTTTTATGTCACGCTTGCGATGGGTTGATGTGTCCTGCGCGGTTTGACTGGCTGCTGGTGGAGGTCCTGGAGCAGGAGTCGTCCCTGGAGGTACTGCCTGAACCACCTTTCCCAATTCGAACAAGCCAACCAGCGGCTTGGATATATAATATATGAGCCATGGTTGGGCCTCGTGTGTTGGGGTGAAGTAAAGGACATCCGTAAGAAGCTGAGCTTGGTTAAGTGATCTAAAGCCTGGAAATAGAGTGAGAACAAACAGACAAAAACTATAAGGATCAACACCTACCCTTATTACTGTATACCAAATTTTCCTTAACAATCACGGTACGACCATTAACAGTTGTCACTTGCTTGGCTTTGGATCGTGTATCGCGAACGTTGGTAGAGTCCTTCTTATTTAAGGGGCCGCTCGAACTAGGTATTCGTAGGACATGGCTGCCTAGGAACTCCTCGGAAGAGACGAGGTCGGCGTAGTAGGCATCGGATTCGCGGTCTTTGGATCCCAGGAGCGATTCAGTCGTAGGAACTAGGAGGACCTGGACATGGTTAGCACCTAATTGTGCAAAACGGCATACACGGCGCATACATGATTATCTACCGGGACGCACTGTCCAGGTATCGTGCTTCGAAAGAAGGCACGAATAAAGGGATTTAGTGGGTGCATCCAAACAGCATCGGACGCCCAGGCACCGAAGCATGAAAGCTCTTATCTTGCGCCCAAGCAGTTGATCAAGAAGCTGGCTGGTTGTCTCCGTTGAAGGTGTTCCGCATCAGTGGCGCAACTTTGTCAAGGGTTAATCGAATGAAGCAGACGTGCTGGCAACAAATAAGCTCGTTGAGAGTAGAAAAGCATGAGGAGTTTGCAGCTCTGAGTTTCAAATGAATGGCGGATTGTTGCAAAAGACATGAAGGTCGAGGGTTATCGATGATGCCTATGGAAGCCCGCCGGGGGTTCACATGTCACGCTAGTCCGCTCTGGGAAGGCTCTACTTTACCAAATTATCAATTAATTATTCACTGCATATTGAGCGAATTTGCGCTTATAATTAAGAGACAAATTGCGCGGAATAGCTTTCAATACTAATTTTCTGCTCCTAGAATAATTTACATGCATATGAATGCAATTTTTCCGACCGTACTCGTACAAATAGCCACCCCTGTAAACTCGAGTCCTCTCGCTCCTTCGGAAAACACCAAATTTCAACTGCCATACTGTTTCGGCGATAAAAATCCCTAACGGTACCTTTAACCGAGTCTGCGTACAGCTCTACTTCTCGTACCACCAAACTTGATCCTAGTAGCATCTGTAACACGCGTAACTAGCGGTCGGATATGGCGCCCTTCGTTGCCCAACAGTACTTTGGTGAACGCTTCGCGACCAAAACCAAAGCCACGGAAACAAACTGTGAGGGCCGTGATGTCACGGAGAAGGCCCTTCTCTTGGATCTGCGCGAAGACATGCGACGATAGTTGAAACGCCGGGTCGTAGCCTCCTCGGTGGGACTTGCGAAATCCCATGGTACCGCAGCCGACGGACAGAATGGGGTTGCCATTCGGTCGTGTGAGAGTCATAATCGTATTGTGTTTATGAGAATAAACATGTAGATTGTAAGGTGGATTACGGTTGCCGTACGGGGTATAGAGATTTTCCTGTCTCTGTCGCAATCCATCCATATAGCCTGCCTGTCCCTGTTCTGACTTGTGAGACATATCCCCAAGGATTTCTCGAAGGCCCATAACGCCTCTCTGACCATTTGATGTCGGTTCAGAGGTGACCGAAATGCTTGGTTTCAGGATGTCGCTTTCCGCCTGACGAGCGGCATCTCTTGCAGAGGTCGGGGGCGCACGAAGAGTCGTTGCAGTGGAAAAGCGCGAAGTGCCCTCAAGACGTCCCAGGATGGACCTATTCCCTCGCGTTGCCCATGGCAAGGCTTGCTCTAAGGTGTTCCATAGCGTAGTCCTCATGATTGGCATCGAATGGGTGGATGGTGTTCGTTAGGATAGCGCGGAGGCTGTCGCGATTGGAGGTGGGAAGCAGGCTCGCTCTTCTCTGGTGAGCAAATAAGGAGTCAATGAAAGTGTGAGAAACTCCCCGCTGGAAAAAAAAGGGTCAATTCAAAGTCACAGAAAAGCAAATGCGTGTCGCGGATCAAAGTGGTTTTGGTAGACGGAGGTATCGGAAATTCTGCTGGGCTCTCGGGTCTTGGCGCGATTATCGGGCTCACTAGGACGAACATTTTCTCCGCCACTCCTCCGAGGTCAACTGAGAACTCCGTCCATCATTGCGATTTTTTGCTTTATTTGGCCGGGCTGCATTTTGCTTGTCTGGGGCAATCCGAGAGCATCTACTGCCTCTTATTTTATCTCTTCCTCCTCAGGATTAGCCCAAGATGATTTCTGCCGCAAAATTCTCGAGTTCTGCGCGGACAGCTGCGATCCTTCGTGGCCAGGCCTTGCGCAGCGCAAATGGCCACAGCATTACCTTTAATAGGCTATTGATCCAGGCTCAATGCACGATAAACAGCAATCATGCTTCAACAACGTCTTTCACACCCGCGGTCGCGCCGTTCCTGAGACGAACACTGCATTCTACGTCGATCTTGAGCCAAAAACAACAGGAAAAAGAGTCAGATGCCAGCAATCAGAAGGGCAAAGAACAAAAAGAAGAACCGGAATCGGAGTCTGATGGCAATAACAAGAAAGAAGGCCAGAAAGAAGGGGAATCTGAAGAGAAGAAAAAAGACGCTCCTCCTCCACCCCCCCATGGCGACAAGACCCCGTGGCAGGTCTTCACCGAGACACTACAGTCCGAGTTCAAGAAATCGAAAGAATGGGAAGAGTCTACCAAGGCACTTGCCTCATCTGCACACCAATTCACCGAAAGTGACTCGGTCAAGCGAGCCCGTGCTGCTTACGAAGCAGCCTCCTCCACTGCGTCGTCGGGTACGGCATCTGCTTTGAAGTCCACTGGAAAAGCCATCGGTCAGGGAGCAGCTTGGACATGGGATACGTCTGTTGTTAAAGGACTGCGCAAAGGAGTCGCTGTTACGGGAAAAGGCATTGAGAAAGCCACGCGGCCCGTCCGAGAAACCGAGGCTTACAAGACGGCCGTTGGTGGTGTGAAGGATGCTATTGACGACGGCAGTAGCTCGCGCTATGGTGGATGGGTTGAAAAGGAGGAACGCCGGCGCCAAAGACAATTGCGTGAAAAAAATGCGGGCGGAAGGGGCAAGGTTGAGAAAATGGAAGAGGATCCAGAGTGAGTGAGGCCCTGCTTTTTTCACGCGTCATTCATCTAATAGCCACAACACAGGGCCGGTACAAACTTGACGGTGCACAAGGATGCCGCTTGGAAAGAATCCTGGCGTGATTTCCGCGATACAAGTCCCGTGATGCAAAGGCTATTCTCCCTCAAAGACACGTATAACGAATCCGAAAACCCTCTCATTTCGACGGCTCGAAGCATTTCTGATCGGGTTTCCGGATTCTTCGCAGAAAATGAAACCGCAAGGGTGATTAAAAAATTCCGCGAGATGGATCCCAGTTTCCAGCTAGAACCGTTCCTCCGAGAGATGCGGGAATACATCCTGCCAGAAGTTCTCGATGCCTATGTCAAAGGAGACTCTGAGACCTTGAAACTCTGGTTATCGGATGCTCAATACTCGGTGTATGCTGCATTGGCGAAACAATACACTACACTTGGGCTGAAGTCGGATGGCCGCATCGTGGACATTCGGGGCGTGGATATCGCCAACGCCCGTATGTTGGAGCCGGGTGATATTCCCGTGTTTGTGGTTACATGCCGTACTCAAGAGGTTCATGTTTATCGCAACGCCAAAACCAACGAGCTTGCTGCTGGAATGGAAGACCGAGTCCAGCTTGTCACATACGCCATCGGTGTCACCAGGATTCCCGAGGACGTCAACAACCCGGAAACCAGAGGCTGGAGAATGATCGAACTACAAAAGGCAGCAAGAGACTACATTTAAGTTTCGATAACTCCTCAGGATGTTATCCGAAGTTCTTATGATATCGCCGCTCACAGGCCGTTATCACCTTTGCCTATTGTGCTTTAATCATCTGATTGTACTATATTAATCATGCATACTAGACACCGGCGGGATGGAGTATATTGTGTCGTGCTATCTATTTTATTTGCGTTGTCATCGACCTTTTACCCGTTCTTCTTGTACTTTATATCCCAATTTGTGCTTGTGAGATGTCGGTGTGGCCGCCTTCTACTGTTCTAGCACCTTTCATGTATTATTCTACCTCTATCTCCTCTCATCGTTTGCGGTCATAGCAGACGCTGGCAATCGGCCTGTTTTCACGTTGTCATTGATCAAAAAGTTTTGGCGAGTTGAGCTATTCGCAACCCCCTGGGCCTCAGGCTGATGGCATGGCACATGTCGTCCCAATTCACGGCAGTATCTTGCTCCGGCTTTTATAAAACTTGATATCACATTTCTTTTGTTTTACTAGTAATGTAAATATAGATTTCTTATAATCCATGCTGTACAGCAATGAAGGACTGAAATAAAATGAATTCATTCGGGGCAGTCTACGGAGTACCAGGTCTATATCGACTACGTTATCATTTCAAATGTTTTTGAAGATTCCATATGCAATTGACAACTCGAGGGTGCAAGTAGTGATCGATAGGCTGCTCAGATACGTTCACTGATGAATACATAAAATCGTTCACCATGACTCATTCGCAATTTGCAAATATGTTTAGAGAATGAAAGGGTATAATCACAGCAGAAAACTGATATAAGTTCTATCTAGATTGATGTCGGCTGATATAAAGTCAAAGAGAGAGGATTGTGCGGTGGGCGTCATGTTTCGTAGTCATGAATCGTACGGAAAATTTCGAATAGCTAAATTACTGTTGTCCCCCAGCTCCTCGACCAGCGCCTCCGCCACCCATCATGTTTCTCGCCCTGCAAGATTTCATCATTAGTTGGATTGTCTACCGAATAGAAGTAAAACGAAGAATGAAGAAAAACTTACATCTCAGCAATCGAGGGATCACTCATAAGAGACGACATATCCGGCATGCCACCACCGCCGCCACCGCTACCAAAGTTCTCGGCCATTTCACGAAGACGGGGGTTGCTCATGACATTGTTAAGCATCTCGGGGTTGCTCATTAGGTTTTGAGCCATGCTTGCGAACATGGGATTGCTCATCAGAGAGCCCAAATCGGGCATACCGCCGCCACCGCCGCCGCCGCCAAACATACCAGCCAGAGAGGACAGGTCCGGCATTCCCCCTGGAGCGCCACCCCTAGAAGCTCCAGAGGCGGTATCCAGCTCTTCAGCCGGAGGCGCAGACTCTGCACGTTTCATTTCCTCCACCTTCTTCTTCGATGTCTCCAGACCACGTTTCATAGCATCACTTCCACCGTTGCCTTCTGCTTCGATGCCTTTCTCATACGCTTCCACGGCGCCTTTGGCATCGCCTAGCTCGTAGCGTGCAAGGCCCAGTCGGCTCCAGGCTCTGGCATACTGTGCGTCCACATTCACAGCGATCTCAGCGTCTGTTGCGGCTTTAGCATGCTGGCCTGAAGCCGAGTAAGCCGCAGCGCGGTTGGAGAGGTAGATTGGGTTTGATGGGGCGATTTCGAGAGCTTTTGTATACAAGTCGATAGCGGCAGCATACTCCTTGCGACCCATAGCAGCGTTTCCTTCCGACTTCAGCTTGTCAGATTCCGGAGTAGCATTAGATTTAGGTGCTGCAGGCGTGGGTGCTTCCTCCTTAGCAGCCGCTGGGGCGCCCGCAGTCTTGCCCTTCAGTTTCTCATAAACACCGTAGATGCTGGCGAGCGACTGTCCGCCGAGAGCGTCTTTCACGGCAGCATCGTCACTGGGGTCGACTTTGAAGGTCTCGGCAATGCAATTTTGGGCGATTTCAATAGAATCAGCGTCCTCCGCAGTCAGGGTACCGTCTTTCAAACTGGACCCCAGAAAATCGATAATGGCCAGCGCCAAGCGCTTCTTCGAGTCAGTCGGCGCCTGTGAAAGTCTGTGTTAGCACAAGAAATATGGGTCCGAATGAGGGCAGGACAAACGCACCATGATAGTAGATGAAACGGCTGTTGAAATGCTGTTGCTGGAGGCAAAAAAGCTGTGCCGGGAAATGCGGGGAGCTGCTCTTAAGCCCAGCCGCGGCGGGACGTCTAGACGCTTCGGTGGCTCCGCGGCCAGGCGGTTATCGACACGTGATTCTCCCGCCGTGGTGATTATTGATTGATCCTCCGCGACGAAGCTACGTCGTTCATACACAAACATCGATCTCACAATTCTATGTCGCAAGGCGCAGCGGCGACGGGCACTTGCGAGACATGGCACAACTGGCTCTCTGATAGTTGTCTGTCCTCGGCTCGGTAAGATCTCCGCTCGGTGGAGATATGCCTCCAGGTGTTCGCGACTACCTACGTGTGACGACCTCCCACTACTAAGCCATGTATTGGCCGAATGGCGTGCCCCGGGTGTACGCAGTCAATGGGCCTAACATCCCCAATACGCCATCAAGTGACCTGAAAGAGTCCCAAAGCGAAACGTCTGAAGATGAGCGACGGCGAGAGGAGGTGCCGGAAGCCTTGGAGAAAGATGGCCCGAGTCCGTGGGCCAACGAGCCCATCAATGGCCTCTGTGTTTCCAGAGGAGGCCACTTGTTTGCGACCATGACCGAGTCGTCGATGACAATCTGGCAAACAAAGGTATGCGTCTTGGGTATGACTACGAGTCGCACGCTTAGCTAAACAAACCAATCCAGCCTGCTGTCGTCGTAGCCGCAGTCACCCGCTCCTCCGCCTCGCTCGAGACATATGGACCAAACGTTGGTCTTCTCTTGCACCCTGACTCGACAATCCTCGTCGTGCAGACTTCCAAGGGTTACCTTCTCACATACACAATTGCTTCCGACCCAAACACCCGAGTCTACCAGCAACATTTTGATCACTCCAATCCTCACCGTCGTCAACAACTTGCTCGCCACTTTGGAAACGAAGAGTTTAATGGTATCAAAGATGTCAGCATTCGGTTCAGAATGGCCATCATGGTGGAGTCTGGTATTGGCAAAGCGCTGGCCTTGGACAAGGAACTCCTTGTCTCTACCATTAAACCCGCTGCCATTCAGTGTATTCGATGGGCACCAGACGAGAGCGGGAGTCAAACAACCTCGGAACTCCTTAGTCGCACTTTGAATGTATCGAAGAAAGTCACTGTTATTGAAATGGTCTACGATCGAGCTATGAGCCTGTTGATATGGGTAACCAGTGATGGGCGTGCTTTCACTGTTCAAAGAAAGAATAACAACACTGCTGAGTCGGAGGATGCATCGAAACTTTTTGCGGGACACTGTTTTCATACACCCGCAGATGATGGCCAAATGGCAGTTAAAGCAGCAGTTAACGCAAGGTTCTCTCTGTTGGCGGTCAGCTGCGCCAATGGCGAGGTCCTGGTCTACACTGCAAAAGATTACGTTGGGAATGTGATGCTCTCACATAAACTTCAGCCGCCAGCATCCTTAGCAGCTACCGGAGCTCTCACATTCATGAGTTACTCGCCGGACGGGTACTGCTTTTTCGCTGGCTATCAACACGGCTGGGCGAATTGGAGTGTCTTCGGTAAGGTTGGAGGAAGTAGTTTCGCGGCTGATCGCACAATGGCCAAATATAACGGCGAAGATTGGCTGACTGGAGTAACAATGGGATGCTGGATAGGAGGAGGTTCTGACATTATATTATCTTCTCCAAAAGATCGCAGACTATGGGTCTTGGAAACAGCACGCAGCGCTTTAACAGGGTGTTATTCCGCGGCTAATCTAGCCAGAGCCCTTTTGCAAACCGGCACCGAAATCATCCTATATCGGGGACATGACTTGCCCGATCTTATGACAATCTCTGGGAAGGACTCCCTCTGGCACCATGCGCAGTATCCGCCTGCGTATCTCCATGCACAATGGCCTATTCGCGCATCCGTCGTATCGCAAGATGGGCGCTATGTTTGCATCGCAGGCCGAAGAGGTTTGGCACATTATAGTGTCAGCAGTGGGCGTTGGAAAACATTTGAAGACCCCAAAGCAGAGAATTCATTTGCAGTCAGAGGTGGCATGTGCTGGTACGGCCATATTCTGATTGCCGCTGTTGAGAGCAACGGTTTCTACGAGGTACGATTGATATATCCAGAATCAAATGTCCAAAGCTAACAGAAATCCCAGCTTCGCTTATACTCGAGAGAATTACCTCTAAATAACAACAACATCCTTCACGTCGAGCAGCTTCCTTCTCCAGTAGTATTCGTTGGTCCTTCTGGAGAGGACTCGCTTCTTGTCTATACATATGACAATATCCTATACCATTATGTTATCAACTCCACGTACGGAGGAGTTGTTCTGGTGCCCGTTGGGCAAATAGCGTTTTACGGAATTGTGCGAGCCCCGACTAGGGTTCGCTCTATCAGCTGGATTTTACCAGAAGAGCAGATGCGTATGTTTAAACTTTCTCAAACTGTGCGCACGAAAACTGACATAAGTGATAGGTAATGGAGATCCATCGCAGGATGTGAAGGTGGCTTCTGTCTTGTTGCTGGTGGATGGCAATCTTGTCCTACTACAACCTTCACTTTCGAGCACTGGCGATCTGAAATACGACATGCGCATAGTTGCCCAGGATGTGGAGTACTATGTTCTGATGCGAGACCAATTATCGTTTAATTTTGCCCCGCCTGCAGAAGATCCAGTACCGTCAAGCCCATCGGCCGACGTAGTGCTGAAAGCTGCTCAGAGCAATTTATCTCTCCGAGATTCTTTATGGATGTTCTGTGGACGCGATCTTGTCGCCTGGAGCGACATACAAGAAATCCTACAACGCGAAGACGTCCTAAAACCTCTTCCGGTTCCCGTGGACTTTTATCCGCTTTCAGTGCTTTTGAACAAAGGTATCGTCCTTGGAATCGAATCAGAGCTAATACAAAGGCGAGATATAACGTTTTCATTTTTGAAATTCGCGATTCGTGTAAGTCACTGCTTTCTTCTGTAAGAACGTGCATGGACTGACCTTTCAATCAATCATAGACGCATCTATTTCTTCCCTATTTCCTCCGACATAGCCTCGCAAATGTGGACATGCCGTCTGCGCTTTCATTATCTCATTACTACTCACACCTGTCTTACTTTCCCCATGCCATGGAGATTCTTTTACATCACGTACTCGACAATGCGGTGGATGGCCAGAGCCGGGGCGAGTCGCAAAGCGACACAACAAAAACATCACAACCACTCCTGCCGTCGGTGATTTCGTTTCTGCAGGCTTCGCTTCCAACGGGTGTCTACCTTGATATCGTTGTGCAATGCACTCGGAAGAACGAAATCCGATCCTGGCGTACTCTATTTGCTCATCTTCCGCCGCCAAAGGACCTTTTTGAACAAGCATTGAAGCTCAAGTCTTTAAAGACCGCAGCTGGATACCTTTTAGTGCTCCAGGCACTCGATGAAGAAGAGGAAGAAAGCGAAGCTAGAACTGAAGACTACGCGGTACGGCTGCTGGGACTGGCATCCCAGAAAAACGATTGGGATCTTTGCGCGGAGCTGGCAAGATTTCTCATAGCGCTTGACAGATCAGGAGAAATCCTCCGCCGAACGATTGATCGAGTTGGCCTCCGACGAGCCGTAACACAGAGATCTAGCAGTGGCGATGCAAACGCCAGAAATATGAAGGGCCTGGGCTTAACACTCCCCGTGCCCTCAATACCTTCACCTCTTTCTCCGCGCCGGATGAATTATCGTAATCGAAAGGGGAGTGATATCTCGTCTGTGACGAGTGGTGGTACATCATCGAATCTATCACACATCACATCACGAACCGATGACGAAGGAGACGCTGCTACCATGGTCTCGGATGGTGGAAGTAGTGGAATAGATGAGTGATCATCAGTATAATCTGATGTTTCCGGGTGTTTTCTCCAAGGTTTTTTGTCTCTATATACTTTTTTTATATCTCAATGTAGATCAACTCTGCACTTAGCGCTTAATGTTTGTATATGCATCATCAAACGGGCTCGACCCTAGATTTTCAGAATTCACCTCACTATTAATTCTTTAGTTCTTTTCAAGACACCCGCTGGGGATAAAAATGCAAGTTTAATCCAAAATATTCCATAGACCATCACCCAAATAATGCCCTGCATCTATGGCGATTCCCTTGTTCTTTGTCTTCATCTCCTCCGTACCCATCTTCAACTGTCCCACCAAACAGACCTCTTCCTTTCCTTCAGCTGTCACAGCAACCACGTCTCCGTCATTCAGAGCATGCTCTTGGTCTGGTAGCGATCCTCCGGCGGACGTCAAGCCGGGAACCATCAACGCAGCGCCCGAAAGGACAAACCGGATCGCACCTCGATCAATACCAATTGTAGGAATCGCGTCGGGAAAGGAGTGAACGAGCTTCAGATGAGGAATAGGAGGGCCGTCAAAGGGTTGGAAAAAGAGCGGGGTTGAGTCAATCGCATACAGCGTTGCGCGATCTGGTCTTGGGAGGATATTAGCAAAAAAATGAACAACAATTGCGACAACAGGCAGAAACGAACAGTTTCACAGCTTCCAAGGAAGCTTTCTTGGGGATTATCTCCTCAATATAGGGCTCAAAACCGGGATAGGTTTCAATGAACTTCGCGCGGAGACCTCGCTGGACTGAGGATTTGACTTTGGATCGCGATCCGGGTTGAATACTGTTCATGCAGGGTCAGCTGTGTGTTTTCTGGGAGGGAGGCGGAACAAGAAGAGACACACTCTTTCTTGAACATGATTGTACTAGCCCCTGGTTATTTGGGGAGTAATGGTGTTGGTGTGTATTTGCTTGGAAGGTGTTCTATTCCGTGTTTATTGTTTTCGGGCTGCTTTACGGAAGATTTTTCTTGTTCCTCGAATGCGGGATCGGAGGAGTAGATAGATGGTTCTAATTGAAAGAGTTGTAGGGTAAATGGCAAGAACAAAATGCTAGAGAAAAAATCCAGAAATTGAAAGTGGTTGTCGATATGCGCAAAGATTGTGTTCTCTGCACGAAAGACGGCGGGGCAACTGCCGCATGTGACGACAATTTAATTCTTAGGACGCGGGGAAGTTATGCTAGTTCGTTATCGTTCTTCATGCCCTCAATATTCTAATGGTTCTTTCTGCATCACTATATGCTATATAAACCTACCATCGTTATACTTGAGATTAAATACGATCAAAAGATAAAAACGTCGAGAGCGAATACTAATGAGATATCCAATGGCCTTGGCACAACACCCATGAGCTTGACAACAACAAACGTCTCGCATTGCGCAACATATCAATTGGCATATTAGTCTTGAAGTGCATCATTCTGATGCTCCAAGAGTTTAGATCTCTAAAGCAAGTGTCAGGGCCAGGCTGACAAGAAATCACGTGCAGATATACCCCTGCTTACCCTATAAGGACTTGATGACGCGCTGTGAGTCATTATCTACATGCAACGCAAGAACACCATGCGGTATCGACAATTTTCGACCGAAAAGATAGGAACGCAATAGAATACTCTCGAACTGCATACTATTTCATTCGAAGACAATGGAAAGAATTATGAATGCCATAAGAAGCCATGGATTGGGCGTTGAATGTTGAAACGATGTGTATACGACAGCATTGAAGACGACAGAAAAATAGTAACAAACGTTCATATCAAGATGGCCTCGATTCCTTTCAGCAAGTTACCTCATTCTATCGACCCGTCGGCCAATCTCTCCCCTTATACTATCTCCATCCCCGACGCCGAGATTGACAAGCTCAAGCTGCTTCTCAAGCTCTCTCCGATTGCGCCCCCAAACCGGGCGAACTCGTGTGAGGATGGATCTCTAGGTATCCCAAGGAAGGATCTAATTGAGCTAGCCAACTATTGGCAGAATGGATACGACTGGTAAGTATCTATACAGCGTACTTATACAATGTCAATCAATTGAACTGAAACTAATCGGTGCATGTGTGTATATAGGAGAAAGTGGGAATCTGCTCTCAACTCGTTCCCTCAGTACAAAATCGACATTACAGATGACGACTCGAAAAGGTACAACATCCATTTCTTCGCTTTATTCTCAGAAAACCCATCCGCAGTGCCCTTGCTACTGCTCCATGGCTGGCCGGGATCCATCGTCGAATTCTTGCCATTGCTCTTGAAGCTACGTTCTCAATACGAACCGGCGTCTCTGCCATTTCATATAATCATACCTCATTACATCGGGTATGCATTTTCCGATCCGACGCCGCTTGACAGGGACTTCACGCACGCCGACAACGCGCGCCTTGTGTCCAAGCTGATGCACACTCTGGGCTTTTCAAAGTCTGAGTATGTGGCTCAAGGCGGAGACCTGGGCTCAGCCACCGCGCTGGTTGTTGCAAGCGATGACCAAGCTTGCAAGCTCGTCCACGTCAATCTCTTAAATATACCTCCCCCACCAGGCGTCGACGTCGAGGCCGATATCAAAGCTGGCAAATACACGCCCGAAGAAACACAGTCGCTGGCCAACACCATGGAGTTTGTCAAGAACAAGATGACATTCGTCAAACTCAACGGCTTGCAGCCCTCGACCGCGGGGTTTGTGATTGGCAGCAGTCCGCTCGGGTTACTGGCTTGGCTCGGTGAGAAGATGACTACTTGGGTTGACAATGCTATCGACACGGATCTCGTTTTGACGAATGTGTCGCTGTATTGGTTTTCGGGCTGCTATCCGACTTCGATCTATCATCATCGGCTGATCGCTCAAGGTGACTCGGGTCCGCTTACGGACGGTTGGAAAGGGGTGAAGGTGCCATTGGGGTATTCTTGGTTTAGGAAGGAGCTTATGAATCCGCCAAAGACGTGGATTGATTATACCGGCAAGGTGAGCTGGTATAGGACACATGATAAGGTATGTTTGACAGAGTCTATCTACGGTTGAGAACGAAACGAAAGCTAACTTTTTTCCGTTCCTAGGGAGGACATTTTGCTGCTTTGGAGATGCCCGAGACGTTGTGGAAGGATATCCAGGACTTTGTGGGTGAATTCTGGGGGAAATCCGGCTAGATGGAGTGTTTGTTGCTCGCGACGATGGGTATATTTTGTTAGGTTTCGTCGATATTCATCCCCTTACACCAATCCATGGGTTGTTTACAGTATCATGTTTTGATTGTTTTCTTGTTAGCTGTCTTGTTATTTTACTTTTCAATGCTCAGCATCCTACAAGTGTGGCTAACGCCCGTTTATGTAGGTTACTTAGGGGTTTCCTTCTCTACATCAATTGATACAGAGCACATTCGTTCGGCAGTCATTATGGCAAGTATTCTATTTACTATCGATTACCAGAGCAGTGGCTGTCATTGCCAAAGTTCAGAGAAGTAATTTCCGAAACTAATTCAAGGTGCAAAACAAAGAACTCAATTTGCTTGTTTCAAAGCATTAGCCCTTGGCAGCACCGGCCTTGATGAGAAGAATATCGCCGTCTTCGACAACATATTCTTTGCCCTTGGTCATGACCTTTCCGGCCGCTTTGACAGAGGCTTCATCGCCGACCTCCTTGAGAGTGTTATAGTTGAAGACAACTGCTTGGATGAATGTCTTCTCGAAATCTATTACTTTTCGTTAATTTTGTGTTTTGTATTTTGTAGTGGCCCGGAAAACATACCTGTGTGAATGACACCGGCGGCCTGGGGTGCCTTGGTGCCCTTGCGGATAGTCCATTGTCGGACTTCGTCAGAGCCGCATGTGAAGAAGCTGCCAAGGTTCAAGGCGTTACGCATGGTAACAATGACCTTTGGTAGGGCAGACTTGGTTCCCAGCTTCTTGCACTCTTCCTCAGCCTCAGCGTCGGTTTCAAACTGAGTCAACCGTTCCTCGAAACAGATTGAAAGCGGGATAATGGTGTCGCCAGTTGCATGAGTTTTAACCCATTCTGCAATTTTCGGCAAGTGCTTGTTCTTCTGGCGAATGTAGTCTCTCTCGCTCAGATTGACCAAGTAGACAACAGGCTTGGCAGTCAGAAGGAACAGAGGATTAATAACCTCGACCTAGTGTAATTCTTGATTAGCATGACGTGTCACCCACAAAACAGTCAATTTTGTAACGGTAGCGAGTTTGTAAAACAACATTTCAGACGAGTTTTTATCTCAAGACAGCCTCAACGTGATATTAAACGAGGTGTTCGACGAGCTGGGTTATAATTCGAGCAAATTGCTCTTATTCATCATGATAGTTTTGACAATGCATAGGTGAATTGTGAAGGGACAGGGGGGAAAAAAAGAGGGGAGACTCTACCTCCTTGGGTGTCCAATCTCCTTTGCGGACGTCCTTGCCATCTTTCAGCCATTCCAGGATCTTGGCAACAGTAGCCTCTTCTTCTTTCAACTTCTTCATTTCCAAGCTTTGGCCGCCTCTCCTGGTCTGCTTGTTCAGGGCCTCATAGGCCTTTTCAACGAATTCAATGTCCTTGAGACGCAGTTCTTCGCTGATGATGTTCAAATCACGTACTGGGTCGACATCGCCCTCGACGTGAATAATTTCAGCATCGTCGAAGCAACGAACCACCTGGAAGATGGCGTCGACTGCACGGATATGCGACAAGAATGAATTGCCAAGTCCAGCACCTGTGGAAGCACCACGGGTGAGACCGGCAATATCGTAGACGGTCAAGTTGGCGGGCACACGGGACTTGGGCTTGTAGTGTTCACAAAGCCAGTCATAACGCTCATCTGGCACGATGACACGGGCTTCTTCGGGGTCGATGGTGGCATAGGGGAAGTTGGCAGGGTTACCGAGGGAACATTTTGTGATGGCTTGGAAAAGCGTCGACTTGCCCACATTGGCAAGACCAACCTGCAGATTGTGAGCACTCCGACTCAAGCTAAGCGAGAAAAAATTTTCCTCTTGTAAATCTCCGAAGTAAACGGAGAGTTACTCAAAAAGGAAAGAAAGAAAGTTATTTTGCTCACATACGATACCGCTTTTCAAATTGTTTCCCGGTCGGCCCAAGAGGACCTTTTCAACCACGGCTTCTTTCTTGGGAGCCATTTTCTTGCCTTTCTTTTTGGTCGCGTACGGACGGCAAAAGAAAGAGAAGCTAGTGGGGGGATGGGCCTGTCTGGCAGCAAAAGCAAATCGGGGGGCAAAGGCAGAACCAGCTGCAGGTGGTGAACGGAGGGGAAGAGAAAAGAAGAAGACTGCGGGGGAGGTGAGGGACGACGTGGTGACGAAGGGCGGCCGTGCGGGCCGTGGAAAAAAGGCCTTGGACGCCAGCCCTGAGGCCTCGCTGCAGCGAGTGGTAGGGTAGCTTTTAGGCGCTACCGTAGGTTGTGCAGCAGCTTGGGAGGCACTGCTGGAGGGGCATTGGTGGGGGGGGGGAGAAACGATTGACAGCCCGGACAGAGCCAGAAACACAGGGGCACACCACCGCAAACAAGATTCACGCTGAATCTCTGAGGAAAAGAGATGTGGTGCAGCCACACAGGCTCAACTTCCACTGAAAATTTTTTCCTCGCCAAGACCCACCCGCGCATGTCACATGATTTCATATGCCCTAGCCCTGCCTAGTCCTCATGCGGCAAACAGACCCGGTCCGAGAACGCTGTGCGGTCACGTGCCCGTGGTACGCGGCCGGGCCCCCGTGCGGCGTGGGGGACCAATCCGCATCCAGGCCGGCCACGGCCAGATGCGGACTAGCGCCGTGTCCGCACCTGCCATGTTCCGGGGAAATAACAGAGATCGGCAAGACTCTCCTTCCGCGTGGAAGCATCTTTGCTCTGTCAACTCCCCCTTCTCACGATGCACTGTGCAGGCCAAAAACGACAAGCCTAGCGGGCGATCTGCTCCTCTGAGTCTGTGCCAAGCTTCTCTCTGGCGCGTGTCTAGCGTGCTGTTGATGCGTCAAAGCTCCCTGGTGATCTCATATTATCCCTCACTCCCCTTAGCAGAGTGACACTAAAAGCAGCCACGCCGTGAGAGCCGGCAAATGAGCCGTCGCGCCCAACAGAGGCATACGACTCACGAGTCGGAATTTTCCGTTTTCAGCGAATCAGAATGGTCTCATCCTTTTACCCCACAATGGCCCCAGAGTCGGCCATCGGCTTGCCCTCTCGGAATTCGCGTTCACCGAGCTGTGTGATTCGGGGCGTTGGCGCGCACCCATGGGTCGCGGGGGAAAACCCGAAGCTGGATACTAGATTCCGTGTTATTCTGTTCCTCCCTGTGTTGGTGCGGACCCCTGGCCGACTGAAAAAGCAAGGCCCTCCCCTCATCTGACAGAGGGGAAATCTCTACTTCGACTCTGGTTCTTCCCCTTCACTCCCTACTCGGCGTGTGATCCCATTGTTCGCCAGGAAAGATCTCTGTTGTCCCCAGTTCAATCACGAGGCCCCGGCGTTCTTGGCTGAAAAGCTTAGCCTTTTTTCACTTTCCGAACGAACATGGCGCTGGGCAATCTCCGCGGTCGACCGCTCTCTTTTGTCATCGGCGTCGTCTGTGCCTTGGGGTTTATGCTCCAAGGGTACGACCAGGCCGTTGCCAATGGACTGCTGACTCTAGATACCTTTGTCTCGACTTTTCCTGAAATTGACACTCTTCATACCAGCGGCGCGCAGAAACACCACAATTCCACCATTCAAGGTACGTGCGCATATTTTCTCTCTCTCTCTCTCTCTCTTTTTTTGATTTAAATTTGATACAAGCCCTAACTAAATTACCCCTCAGGAACAACCGTTGCCATCTATGAAGTCGGGTGTGCCTTGGGTGCCCTTTCATGTATATTTATTGGCGACAAGCTGGGGCGTCGCAAGACCATTTTCCTGGCAGGATGTGTCGTTATCATTGGAGTCATCATCCAGGCAACTCCCTTTACCTTGGCACAACTCATTGTAGCTCGAGTTATTACCGGTTAGTTTGTCACTATTAACCTACCCGCCTGCACGTTTCTAACTAGACTCTTAAAACAAAAGGCCTCGGAGTCGGTGCTTTCACTGCAACTATTCCGATGTATGTCTCGGAGAGTGTTAATGCCAAGAACAGAGGAAAAATGGTTCTTCTGGAGGGATTCTTTGCCATTGGTGGTATCGTCTTGGCCTCGTGGATTGAATTCGGTCTATACTATGTCAAGAACAATTCGGTCAACTGGCGCTTCCCAATCGCTTTCCAGGGCCTGTTCGCTATCATTATCACCTCCTGCGTTCTTTTCCTGCCCGAGTCGCCTCGTTGGCTAGTTCGCCAGGATCGAATGGAGGGGGCTGCCAGAGTCTTGGCCCAGCTGGAAGATGCTGATGGGGACTCGGAAGCAGTCGCTCAAGGTTTGGCCAGCATCCGCCAATCCCTTCAGGACGATGAAGGCTCCGAACGATCTCACAACCCGTTCGCCTTCAACGAAACCCGGAACTTCAACCGCACAACAGTGGCCATTGCCGTCAACATCATTGCCCAGATGACAGGTGTCAACGTTATTACTTTCTATTCCGATACCATCTTTGAAACCGACCTGGGCTACTCTGGGACCACAGCACGTATAATTTCCGGTTGTCTCCAGATCTGGCAGTTCCTCTGCGCCGGCCTTGCGGTTTTGCTCATTGACCGATTTGGGCGTCGTCCTCTGCTCATTACTGCGTCACTCGGAATGGCTTTAAGCCAGGCCTGTCTAGCTGGGCTCTCGTCGGACTTGGTCAACAAGTCAGCTGCATCTGCATCGCTGCTGTTCTACTTCTTGGCTTTCCTCTCCTTTCCCATCGGTCTCTTCCTGCTACCTTTCATGTACGCGGCCGAGCTTGCGCCACTGCAAGTTCGAGCCAAGGTGACTGCGATGAGCGCCGGCGCCAACTGGCTGTTCAATTTCTTGCTCGCAGAAGTAACTCCAGTTGGCTTCGATAGCATTGGGTACAAGTACTATATTATCTACGCTTGTATCAGCGCCGGTGGATGTGCCTTTTTCTACTTCTTCTGCCCGGAAACCAAGGGCCGATCGCTTGAAGAGATTGACGAAATTTTCACGCAGTCGAAGAACGCTTTCGACCCTGTGCGCATTGCGAATGAAATGCCGTTCCACACTGACGCTCTGGCTGTTGTGGATGAAAAGGGTACCAAGGAACACGCCGAGACCGTTTGATTTTTGATTTCTTGTTCACGAATGAGTTTTGGCTGATGTTAGACTCAGCTGGCGACGCCAAGTCTTCTGAATGCTTGGCTGCAGGTGGTCTGAAAATGTCACCGTATATGTTAGTATTTGGGCCTGTAATTGTTCTAGATAGTTGATCCGCGTATATACCTACTGAATGAAAGTATATATTGGTTATATTTGGCTAGGGTGAAGGGTATAGTTAATTCCAACTGTTACCGGTACAAATAATCTTAGGTCAACACTTTGTAAGACGCAATCACGTGTAGAAGTAATTCCAGTTCATTCTCTAGTTATTCAGTATTTCATGGATTAACCGAATAATCTGCCAACATTTGCTTGAAACGGGCAAACGAGACTAACCCATTAAACGTTAGCGGCATCCCCGCACTGCGATCTTTCTTCCGTCATCTTGATTGGCAGAATAACGTGCGTCATCCGATAGGCGGGGAAGAAAGCATTTCGGTTGTCTGCCCGAGACTGAATCATTATTTGACGGCATGAGAGATGAACTAACAAGTACTAAACGATCCTACATGGCTGTTGGTACAGTTGACAGTGATCGTCTATTCGGCAAGCGGCCCCGGCACATGCGCGGTGACTATCTCCAACAATCCTTCGTGCAGTTAGCACGTATATCATTAGCAACCACCTTCAAACACACATCTATCTTCACAACCCATTACTCGATGTGAGTAAGGTAGAAATTACCATATCAATCATATCAGTTGTTTTAACCGTCCATGCAGGACTTGACAGTAGCCATTGTCGGCGGCGGCATCGGCGGACTCGCCCTCGCCATCAGCTGCGTCCGACGCGGCATCAAAGTACAAGTATACGAACAAGCCCACGCCTTTGCTGAGATTGGCGCCGGCGTCTCATTCGGTCCCAATGCGTTGAGAGCTTTGTCCAAGATCGATCCAGCCCTGGAGCAAGGATACCAGCGCTGCGCGACGGAAAACGCCTGGCCAGAGAAAAAGACGACATGGTTCGACTTTCGCGTGGGCAAGTGGCCTGATAATAGTAACAATAACAATAGCGATGCCGACAACAGGTCAGATACGTGGCATATTGTCAACGTGCAGTCTCCGCCGTCGGGGCAGAGCTCGGTGCATCGAGCGCATTTTCTCGATGAGATGGTCAAGTTGATACCTCCGGGTACCGCGCATTTCAACAAGAAACTCGTCGATATCAAGCACGACGACAAGATTAGTGAAGATTACCACCTGCTCTTCGCTGACGGCTCGTCTGCTGCAGCATCACTAGTCTTCGGCTGCGACGGAGTCAAGTCCCGCACGCGCCAGCTCGTGCTCGGCGAAGACGACGCCGCCGTCTCTCCGCAATTCAGCGGTAAATATGCCTACCGCGGGCTGATACCCATGGACGACGCCGTGGCCGCGCTGGGCGAGGAACTGGCGCGCAATAGTCAGATGTACTTTGGACCGGGCGGCCACATCCTGACATTCCCCATTGAAAAAGGTGCTACCATGAACGTCGTCGCGTTTCGCAGTGCTGCTCAATGGGACAAGCCGGAATGGGTGCTTCCAACCGATCACGCGGAGATGCGTCGTGATTTCGCGGGCTGGCTTGAGCCGGCGCAACGCATTCTGGCGCTGATGCAAAAGGCGGATAAATGGGCTCTGTTTGATCATCCGCCAGCACGCACTTTTTACAAGGGAAGACTGGTTTTGCTGGGGGATGCGGCGCATGCGTCTACGCCGCATCAGGGAGCTGGGGCTGGGCAGGCAATTGAGGACGCGCTTGTGTTGAGTGAGCTGTTGCGGACGTGGCTTGATAACAGCAGCAGCAGCTCTTCTTCTGGTGTGTCTGTTGAAAAAGTGATTGCTGCGTATGATGCTGTCCGGCGGCCGCGATCGCAGAAAGTCGTGACGACTAGCCGGTTGGCCGGCATGTTGTATGACTTGGAGCATCCAGAATGTGGCAGTGACCTCGATAAAGTTCGGGCGCACTTGCTCGAGAGGTTCTCGTGGATATGGGATGAGGACTTGGATGGTCAGATCCGAGTGGCTGTGGACATGGCGAGTTAGATATAGAGAGACATTACTGCATTGTATTTGCCATATACTAGACAATTAAAGATTTTCCTGATTCAGGCCAATATTTTTTAGGCAGTGGACATCCAGATGTTTGCGCTACAGCATTGAAAGATCTACATAAAATGATACGACTCAACTTATAGTCAATTGAAAAACTTGAAGCTGTTCATAAAGTATAAACGAAACAAATTGTGTCAAGGTATCAGCTATACTATTACACGGCCAGAAAAAAAGACCTTGGACAAACGCCCCCATCGTCAATCTGGAAAATGATTGATAGATGTCATGCAGGAAAAACAGAAAACGAAACGAAGCGAAACGAAAAAACCAAATCTAGAATCTCCCACAAGACCAGGTACCTATACAACGCCGCCGATTTTCCAAGTTGCCCTGCCGACGTATCACCGCATCACGTTTCCATGGCGTCGCCGTCTATCTCGCCATCTACAACGCCTAGTAGCTTTGCATAAGGCACGGTTACCCGTTGCAGATCCCGGTGTTTGCCTAGTACCAAGTGTTAGCAATGTCCCTTGTCTAGAAGAAGAAAAACGTTTTGAAATACCGAGAGCAACAATGACCTCCTTCAGCAGTATATCCCGAGGCCACCCACAAAGATCTTCTGAGCTTTGTGACCAGTTTCGGCCCTCCTTTTCATTATCCGAAAGTCGTTGCAGTGGCACATCCTCATCCTCGTAGATGCCACCTACAAGGGCCCTCAGAAGTTCCTCGACTTTGCCACGAAGACCTTCGGCTCCAATGCGCTTTGCATACATTGACAGATACAAGCGGAACTCTTCCTTTGCGCCTAGAGAGAGAGCAGCAGCCATACGGTTTTCGAGATGGGCAATGGAAACACTCGACTCGAGCGTCTCGTATCCTTCTCGCGACAACAAGGCCTTGATAAGTCGTTGAAGCAAATACGCACGCCCCCGAAGCAGAGTTTCACTGGTCGTGCCTCGTTCCAAATACGGGATGATACCAGCCGAAACCTTGGTCTTGAAGTCATCGCCGCCTTGATTGCTGAGTGCTTGCAGGTTGCCGACAGACGCATCTGTTGTGTTCCAGTACTGACTCCCCACAGCCCACCAAGCTTCTGACACTCTCTGCCAGGTATACATGGACGGAGAATATATGTATCCTTCGCCATTAGACAGTGCTACCACTATTCGACCTTCAGAGTTGATTCGAGCACCAGTCACAGCCGGTGCAAGAAGAAGCTGCGCTGATTGAGAATGCAGAGCAGAATCCAAAACCGGCTGAAGAGAAACAGGCGGATGAGGAGAAGAAAGCGACTTGACGTTCCATACATAGCACATTCCGACAGCAGTGACACATAGTAACCACGGACCATGGCTTTCCAGCATGACAGGCTGGGCTTCAAGAACAAGTGCGCTAACGAGACGACGGCCTGCAGGTGTCCATATATACACGGATCCATCTTCACAGGCAGCAGACCACATGCCAGTGTTACCGGTCGCGAGCAAGACTGATCGAGGAAGAAAATCTTGCCATAGAGGTTGGTCTCCGCGACTTAATGTAATCCGCACCGGCTCTCGATCCGAAGGTCGACCGGTAATAGAAGTTGCTGGCGGATTGCGCGCCTCAAATACAATATCCACTCGAGATTGCTTTGAGTCGCCGGTCGGTTCAGTGGGATTTCCGCTCTTGTCAAGTGCTTGTAATATCTGGGCACGAACTTTTGGCACTGCTAACCGCAGTTTACTAACAGACATGCAGGGATTTGTAACTGCTGGTCGAATAAACTCTGGCGTGGCCTGCTGCCCGGCAACTGGAGGTTGCGCCGGGGCAGGTAGTAGTCCTTCGACTGTTTCTGTGAGGATAGGGGTTGCGCCATTCTGGCTAATAGATGCAACTCGCTTCTCAACCTGATTGTCCTCGTCCCCTTCGATTTGTGCCAGCTTACGTTTGCTTCCGAAAAGCATGGCTGATAACCCTCCCTTGGGCAGTCCATCAAATGGCTTGGACAGGTCGAGCACAGACTGAGGCGCATCAGCACCGGCTTGTTGGACAGTGCTGGATGCCATAAGCCGCGACTGGGGCAAAGACGACTCTGACGCCCCGGCACCAGAAACGAGAAGAGGGGCAATTCGCTTCTTCCCATCCTTTGTATATGTTGGCCGCTGTTTTAACCTCTCAAGTTTCGCTTGATATGGATCTGGCTTGTCCTTGGATTTATCCGCAGCCTTGTCATTCTCCGAGGAAGCCGGAGTGGCAGTACCATTTGTCTGTGCTTTTTGCTTTTCAG
This sequence comes from Talaromyces sp. R2412, assembly GCA_023626135.1. Taxonomy (NCBI): domain Eukaryota; kingdom Fungi; phylum Ascomycota; class Eurotiomycetes; order Eurotiales; family Trichocomaceae; genus Talaromyces; species Talaromyces sp. R2412. Next base: position 697,851 of record JAMAGK010000004.1, read on the forward strand.
GAGCGGTGGTAGAAGTGCCATTCGTTAAAGTCGTTGTGGCGGCAGGGGTTGTCGTTCCACTGGTGGTAGCAGCAGCAGCACTTCCATTGACTTTTGCGTCAGTCGAGACATGGCCATCACCCATTAATGCTCCCATCCTGCCCTCGACACCTTTGATCTCTCCAGCTTTGCTCTTCTCTTCCAGCAATAGCCCGTCCGTTGTTTCAGCTATTCCGGCACCTCTCCTATTCGTACCAAACTTTGTCAAGGATCTCTCGTTCTCTTCAAGGGACATTGGATATCCAAGCTCTGAATCTTCAAAGCGAACCGCAAGAATAGTCCCGTCTAGTGCTGTTGCAAATAAACATTTACCGTCGGGAGTCCAAGCCAGGTCGGACAAAGCTTTGGCGGAAATATCTTGCGCGACAACAATCGGACGTGGGTTACTCGTGATCCACACGCTGAGAGACTTGTCTCCTCCGGCGCAGGCAATGACAGTGACCAGATTATGATGTTCCCCGCCAGATTTTGTGATGGGATGAGTCGAGTACAGTCGTGGCGAAAATGAACATACCTCAACAGGGGCTTCGTGTCCAATGAGGTTGATATCACCATCCCACGAGCCACGGTTAATTATAGCCACTGAGCTCACCGGCCCATTCACAGCATTGGCAGCGGCAATGTGCAGTCCATCTGGAGACCACGAGCAGCGCCGAAAATAGGCAGTCAATGGCGAGCTTTGAAAGGGCGCAACAATGTTTGTTTCTAGGACAAAATTGTTCAATTGGTCATGCGCCGTCGAGTTGGGCGCGGGTGAGCTGAAGCGGAAGACTTTCACCGTTCGGTCGTCGCTAGCCGTGGCAAAGTACTTATTGGCTGGATCAAAAGTGATGCCCTTGACATGACTTTGGTGGACCGATAATGTCTTTAGCTTCTCAAAAGTATGTCCCGACCAGACCACGACTTTGGAGTCCAGGCCGACAGAGACCAGAATCGAGGAGTCGTATGACCATCCCAGGTCTTGCACATCATTGTCATGGCCTATTAGTCTTCGAATCGTTCGCCAGTTCTCAACCGGAGGAGCCTCGTCCGTGCCTAGTGACGATCACATGAGATTAGTCCCAAGATTAGTCCCAATAACCATCAAGTTTGGGAAAGGGAGACAGTACCAAACGTAGACGCATGAGATGGAGGGTTTGCGTCCAGAGAATAAACGCAAACAATTTTGTCGTCTGCCCCAGAAGCAAGATATTTCCCATTCGGAGAGAATCGAACGGTGTGAATGGTACCGGAGTGGTTGCTCATCGAAGCCAGTTGCTTGGGCTTGTCGGCATATGCTGGGTCGGCTGCATTGTATATAGCTTCTGTTGACCATATGCGCACGTATCCATCTAATTGTGAAAAAAGAGCCAAGTAAGTAAGGAAATTCAATGATTTGTTGTCACAGCATAAAGTCAAGATCTGCCACTGTCTCCCTGGATCACTGACCTCCAGCCGCCGTCACCAAACGTTTCCCATCGGGGGATACATCACAGCTGTAGACTTCAAAGTCTTTCCGTTCACCTATACAGTAATGTCTTCTGTCAGTAAAAGTAGAGGCTAAAAGAGAGCGAGAGTACAAAGCGGCTTCGCTTTTGACCATCGCAGGAACAGACTGACCTCCATGCGTCAACCAAACAGGCTTGAGTATATGCATCGCGACGGATCGCACTCGGGGTATGCGTTAACCTTTCGTTATTCTCTCTTAGTATTCTCCGGCCGCGCTGGTTTGTTGATAGTTGGTAGCACTTCGACGCTGAACCGCGATGAAACGTAGGATCTTTGTATAGAACTGCGGATCGAGCATCGCAGCTCCCCTATTGGGGGGAAAGGGAGAAAGGAAAAGTATCGGAAACCGCCAGCGAGAATCGACGTAGAAGAGAAGAAATGAAGAAGAAAAAAAGTATATTGATATAGAAAAAAAAAGAGGCGTCGCGACGGAGAGATCGAGGGTTGCAAACGGGGATGCAGTCGCGCTCCGGGGCCAGCGCCTCAGCACAGAAGTCGCGACCCCCCATGGCCCAAGCTTTTGGGCGAGTCTGAAGCGCTGCGCAAGGCTTATTGGCGCGGGCCAATCAGGAGCTCCAGACCCAAATCCCGCATTTTATAGCGCTAGCCCTATACAAGTACATATACCGCGCGCGAGAAAATTACAATAATCATAGAGATTAACTACTTGATGCTTATTTGGCTTTTCAATCTACCGCTATGTACACCTCTAAAGAAAAAAAGAACAAAAATGAGAAAAACACATCGTACATATCCATACAAGTTGTCACTGCTTGACGACAGAAACCGCATACTCCGGAGATGCCATTGCGCGTAGAATTGGGAGAGACCGGAAGAAAAAATCAATGAGAGGAGAAGAAATGGAGAGTGAAGGAGGGAGGAAAATGCCTTGTAAGAATCGCGCGGCCTTGTCAATCACACTACCGCTTTTGCTGCGTAGTCTGGTCGAAGCTGTCCAGCACGCTCTCAGCAACGTCGGTTGGTTTGGCTTTGTTCTCCAACTCAGCGGATTCTTCATTGCCATCAAAGTAGGACTTGGCATCTTTAACACGGCGGACTGGCTCTTCGCTGTTTTTTTCGGCTCCAAGAGCCTTGGCAGCCAGGGCCTTGGACTGGCCTTCTGAGACTTTGCCGTACACCGAAAGCGCACTTGCAATCATGCCCCCAATATCCCCAACATTTCCAGGGACCACAACCGCAGTACCTTCCTTGGCCAAGTTGCCAAACGCATCGACGTATTTCTCGGCAATGCTGAGGCTGACAGCACTCTGCGCATTCTCCTTATCATCTCGAATCGCCTTTGCAACAGCATCAATCCCTCGTGCCGTAGCTTCAGCCTTGAGTTGAATAGCTTGCGCTTCACCAGATGCTCTGTTAATTTGCTCAGCTCGCAGCGCTTCCGAAGCAAGGATAACCGATTGCTTCCGTCCTTCTGCGATGTTGATCGCACTCTGTCGCTGACCTTCCGAATCCAAGATTTCTGCTCGCTTCGACCGCTCTGCTGTGACTTGGCGGTGCATGGCAGCCACAACACCTTCGGGTGCGTGGATATCTCTGATCTCGTAACGCAGGCACACGACACCCCAGTCTTGCGCGGCCTCGTTGATGGCTTGGGTTATGTTGGTGTTCAGTGTGGCACGTTCTTTGAGTACGTGATCTAGCGTCAATTGACCGATTTCGGATCGCATTGTCGTTTGGGCGAGTTGCGAGATGGCGTATTCAGCGTCTTCTACCCCGTAGCTTCAAGGATATTAGCAAATAAATCAACAAAGAAAAGGAGAATTTAAATATCCATACCTAGCTTTATAAGCATCAAAGACCCTCGTATACAAAACTCCATCGAGTTCCAGCGTCACATTGTCGGCAGTGATGGCATTCTGACTCGGAATCTCAATCGCATTCTCCTTCAAACTCTTGACATACGCAATTCGATCAAGAAAAGGAATCAGAATCGCCAGACCCGGTTCCAAAATACGATGAAACTTGCCCATCCGCTCCACAATCCATGCCGTCTGTTGCGGGACAAAGCGAACCACGGTATTCGCGGGAAGCGAGGATCGTTGCGAAAAGTACGTTTGCGGACTTCCCGATGGCGAGGAGGAGCCGCTGGCAAAGCCTAGGAGAGAGGTCTCTGTTGGCGCTTGTGATGAGGATGAGTTGCTCAGGTTGCGGCGAGATGATGGTAATAAGGCCAAACTTTGAGATGCCGCCAGCCCATGGCGATGGTTCGTTCTGGCGAGCTGGGGGAGAACTCGGGCTGGTGTGTGGTTGCAGCTCCGAAGAAGCCTTGATGCCGATCTGGAAGAGAGCTCCATGCTGGCTGGCGGTTTAATTGTTGTCGTGTTGCGTGGGATCCTTGAAGCTGGAGAACTGGATCGAAGCTCCCAGTCTGGGCGGGCTTGGCATGTCTTCGGATACGGAAATACTTTATGCCGAATTCATATACAGTACGTGATGTAGTCAACAATCATCATTATTGATCATCAACAAATAAATCTGCTACATTATATACACTCATTCTATAAGAATATAAAGATTGATTTCGTTTTCCCAGCCACTACTATAAATGCAAACGTCCGAAGTCTTACAAGTCAGCTATGCGTCAAATACCACGAACAAGATAGCAGATGAAAAAAGCACATGAGATGAAAGAAGCAAACACCTACAGCTCCTTATTATTCCACCTGTTTACTTCCGTTTTCAGGGGAGAGCTGAGAGGATTGAAAGAGACAGAAAAAACACAGGGATCATGGACAAGATATCAAAGCAACAAAGATTCTTGGTAAGTTTAGTCTGTAGACCCCCTGCCACAAGATACAAACTTGATGCAGTGCAGCTTGAAAACAAAGATCGAAGAAAGAAAATAGAATGAAATCATAACCCAGCAAGGGAGAAGATACAACGCAGTATCTTATGCTATGCAAAACCAACCTAAAGGAAACACAAACATAACTTGAAAAAGAAAGTACACCATAACAAAAGTAACACTTGAACATGAAAATCTCCGATGGAAATAAGGCCACGCTGATAGTGCGTACCAAGTACAATTTCCTTGATCGGATTTTGGTTTAGAAGAATCGAGAAAAGAGGTTGCCAGCGAGTCGGTCCAACCAGAGAAAGATTGTCGCGCCGGGGGCTGAGCCTTTTCGGGACGATGCTTGCTGATATGAATAGAAGTAAGATTTGTCAAATAAGAGAAAAAGAGCTGGACTGTCTATTTTGCTCCCAGAGGTCCTTGGCCCCATGATAACCGAACCGAGCGACGGGAAGAAAACATATCAAAGAATTTGAAAAAATCCGACGCCAGCGTATGGAAAATCGAGAATGAAGTATGCAAAGAAAGTTCAACATAAACGAAACCGTCATTCAACTTTTTTTTATGCGTAGTTGTAGCGCTGTCGAAATAAAAAAGAAAGAAAAAAGGCAAGATATGGAGAAAGTGAAGAATGAGGCAGCGTGCGATTGAACCGAAGACATCTGCGCAGAAGTCGATCTTGAAACTCGTCGTTTTTCTGATTGGTCATATGTCATTTTCAAGACACAGAATGCATTTGACAGTGCAAGGCGCTCATAAGATGATACGGCCGAGGTTGCTGTATCATCTCTTGAAATTTCCCACAGTAGTTCGATATCACCATGGAGCGACCTCATAGAAGCTTCGACAAAAATAACCATTGCCACAGATAAAGACGTATGAATGTCTGATCAATTTTGACCATCATGATGATATTCGCATACCGAACGCCTGTTCCCGCGTAACATAATAAGCTTCGTAATGAACGCCAATAGCAATTGATTTCGGCGTTTAGTCCCAGGTTGCCCGGCATCTGGTTTTTTGTGAATGATTTTAAAATTACCGCCAGGCGATAAAAGTAGTCTCAACTCTCAAAGATTTATAATTGTTCCCTCAAGTTGTTGAGCCGGCGACACAGAAAAAGGCTCAAGGGCAGAACGTCGAAAAAAAAGTAAAAACTCAGATGCTCAGGAAGTGGCCATTTAATGCCACTGTTTCATTCATTGGACAGTCCGCTGGTCCAGATGTCAGCTAGATGTACCGAAAACAACACGGCGAATTTGTCATATGTCAAGACTTAAACACGGGCTGTGTGGGTTCCCTGAGGAAAGCGACCTACATTGAGTATCTCGTTTTGCGGAACGAACGGCGTGAATTCCGGGGCGTTCGTAGACAAAGTTGTACGGGAAGCGCCATAATCATGGTTGCCATTTGGAATTCCATTGGGAGGGGTTTGCGAGCCGTGATGGCCGAATCCATTTGTCAATGGTACGGCCATATTGTTAACGTGCTGATCAGCCTCTGGGTGGAATTGAGCAGGCAGATATCCGTCATTTTGAGCAGATGGGTCACGTTGATCAATAGGAAGCACCCATTGCTCCCATTTGTCTCTAGGGCGCAAACGATCCTGTCCATCCTCACTGAACTGGTAATCGGCATTCTTCAGTTGGCGGGAGGAATGGCGCAGCAGTTCGTAATCCTCGGTGAGGTTCTTGATTCGTTTGAAGCTGGCGATGAAGGCCAAGCGCACAAATCCTTGCGAGTCCATGTGCTTACGGAGATACATATCCTTGCAAAGGTTGTCTACCGAGAAATAGTATTCACTATACATGTCAATATGTGATTCAAATAATAAAACATGGCAGAAGAACTTACAGCTGCAGCTGAATCAATGACATCAAGCCAAATGGCTCCATGTACGGCTGGTACGGCATCGCGGTCATTGGGCCAGAAGGCACGTTTTGATAGTTGGGGTACACAGTGTTGATTTCAGGAAGAGGAAAGGCACCGTACACGCCGGCTGAGTTAGGCATAGAAGGCGATCGCAGGGGCAATCGATGGTTTGCGTGCTGGGGCTGCGTTCCATTCTGGAAGTTTTGTTGCTGCGAGCGTTGACGATCATTGGACCCAAACGACTTGTTGGACGGGACAAATTGATGCTGCGAGTTTTGGAAATGCTGATTCTGAGAGCCTGCACCATACGAATGTCCTCCTCGGCCTCGGTACCCGCCGCGACCTCGTTCGGGTCGCGAATCGCCCCGTTCCTTAGGGTGCTCTCGCTGGTAGTCGCCCTTATCGCGGTTGAATTCTCGGTGCTCTCGCTCACGTGGAACGAAGCCGTTAGCCTCCCGAGAGGCGTCTCCAGACCGCGCTGGCCCATCAAAACGGCGTTCATGAGTCGACGGATGGCGGTTTGCCTGGCCCTCTGCCGGAGGATTTCCTGGCCGAGAATTTTGCGACGGCGTGAATTCGGGAGCCTTGGCGAGTCGGTTGTCGCGATGAGGCTTAGAGGCTGCATCGGCTGGGTGCGAAGTACCATTTGGTGTTGAGTGGGCAGCATCCTCCGAGGCCTTCTGGCGAGTATCTACCCGTGGGCGATCCACGTTATGTTGGGGACGCTTCTGGTCGGATTGCGCATTGGCCTCTGTGGTGGCGGGCTTCCGACCTTGGGCTGGCGAAGAATTAACTCGGGTGGTGTTGGATTCATTGCGTCCTCGCTCAGGTACGTTGGCATGCTTGGCAGGTGGCTGACCAGTCTGAGCTGCCGTCGTCTTGGAGTCGGCCGTTGGGTTGTTATTCGAAGCATGAGCACCGCCTCGGCCACCGTCTCGGCCACCACGGGAAGGTCGACCACCTCGTCGAGCGCCAGAAGGCAGAGGTGTGTTGAAAACAGCGGTCGGGACGTAATGAACAGGGGTCCATTTCTCTTTGCCACGGGTGGATGGGGTTTTCTCAATCTTCTCGCCTTTGTCGCCCTTTTCCACAACCTTTCGTTTCTCATCGCCGAGGGCTGTTTGGGGGGTAGGCCAAGCAGTTGCATCAGCAACTGGCGGGAGAGAAGCCTCATCGTTCGGACGAGTGGTACGGTTACCCGACTTCTTAGATCCTGTTGAAGCAAATTTAAATATCAGTGCCTCGACTTGCGGAATATTGACTGGGATTAGTAGATCTAAAATCGTACCTTCTTCATGTGGTTTTCTGGCTTCAGTTCGCTTGCGATCTTTTGAAACATCCCCTTGACCATCATTACTGGTCTTCTTCTTGTTGGCGGTCTTTGTGGAATCCGAGTAGTCTCCATTTGTTTGTGGAGCCAGCTTCGAAATGGTCGTCTTGTTGGCTGGTGGTGTCGATTTCAGCACGGCAGCGTTGGCCTTGAATTTGGCGTCTTGTGCCTCCTTGCGCTGCTGCCATATGTTGACTGACGGAATCGGGGCTGCTTTGAGTTCTTTCTGTGCAGCCTTCTCGGATTTTGTCGAACCATCCTTGCTCTCGGTGACGCTAGCTGCCTTGTCGGCAGGGGCTGACGTCTGCGATTGTTTGTCCCAAGTCGAATCTGAGGTTCCGTTCGGAATAGCCGGAATGTCGTCCTCCTTGGCCAAGGTCGATGTTGACGCGGTGCCTATGCTAGGGGACGAGGTGTTGGAAACAACATTTTTGGAGGAGCCAGTCGTCGTCGACTTGGACTCGGGGTCGACAATGGAGTCTGGTTTCTCGGAATCTCCGGAGATCTCTGCGACAATCGTGTTCGAAGTCTGTGTCGACAATGAACCTTTCCTCGATTCATCTTCTAGCGATGTCTCGGTGACTTGATCGGCAGGGTGCTTAGGCGATTGCTGCGATGTATTTGACGCAGCCAGCCCCTTTGCTGCTTGTGCGTAGGAGAACGTCGGCATTTCTGTCTTGCTAGCCGTAGCTGCCATTGTGACAAGAATTGCTGGGGAAAAAAAAGGATAGAGTGTCTGCGACACGCAGTGTGTGCACTGGCAGACAGCGGACTTTGCTCCAGCCAACTACCAGCACCACCGACGATTCGAAGGAATCAAGTATCCTTTATTGAATTTATTTTCCCGAACAGTGAGACCAACGTATGGTATTTCCTCGATTCGGAAAAACAAAAAAAGACGACGAAGGAGAAGGAGCGGTGTTGTGTTTCGATTCACGAATCAATGGTCGGAATGAAAACAAGACGTAGCGAGGTCTAGGCTCGGGGTTGCATGCGCGTTTGCTGGGTAGGACCAGACGTGACAGTGTCGAACCGAGGGCCGATTGAATGCACGCGACGTGTGCTCCGACAGCGACGAGGCGAGAATAAGGCCGTTGGACTGTCAGGATAGATGGGAAATTAGCACCGGGGCAGTGATGGAGGAGAGAATTTCGAGATGCTGACGAGAAGAGCCGAAGGACCCGTGTTTTGCAAACGCAGAATGGCAGAAAAAAGGCGGGGCTTCTCCAGGCAGATGCAAACGAAAAGAGAAAAAGAGCGGGCGACGAGACACAAAAAACAAGCGAAAAGTGAAGAAGATTGTAAATGTTGCTGACAGAGAGAGACGAAGAAAGAGGGAAGTTTGGTGGTGGGTACCGTACCTTGGGGAATTTTTTTTTTGTTTAATTTTTTGGGGATAGGTCGTCTCTCCCCCTTGACAAGCGACAGTCTGCACGCGATTGCGGAGAATTGTCTCTCGAGATAATAATAGACGTCAAGCCTATAGGGATCGCAGAGAGGTGGCAGTGCGCAGAGGGAATAATCGAGGGCGCTGTTGAAACAGAGCTGACCGGCCCCAACGCGGTTTGGTGGTGCGGGAATTATAGGAAATCGCGAGAGGGGACGAGGGAGCGAGAAGACGAAAGCGAGAGAACCGCGGCTCGCAGTATCACGCGCACACAGAGAGACAGACGAGTGAAATCAAGCAATGACGACGACTCTCGCACACGCACGAGGGGAGAGGGAGGGAGAGTGAGAGTAGTAAGAGAGGGGGGAGGAGGAGAAGGTGGTGGTGGAGGGGAGAAGAGAGAGTTGGAGACAGGGAATATTAATTGAGGATTGTGGAATCCGCACTGCAGTAGGAGAGAGAGAAAAAAGTCTTCCGCTCCGTGTAATTCCCTGGTTACCACTGACCACTTAGTGAAATTCCTAGTGAACCAGCCCGCCCAGTGACCGAGCCGTGTTTTTTTTTTTTTTTTTTTTTTTTTTTTTTAAATTTTTTTTTTTTTTTTTTTGTGTTGCGGGGAGCAGGCGGGC